>KK113751.1:311659-346428 GCA_000611955.2 Stegodyphus mimosarum
TATTCTAAGTTTAACAGCAATTATTTTAAGTTATGCCTCTTTAATATTCATTCTAATTTCAGCTTACGATTTCCTGCCAGAATGTAGATTCAGAAACGCAGTTAATGCAAATGACCAAGAGTACTACTTAAGTCGATATTTCGTCGACTTAGAGAGAGTCTGATTTTCCTGACTAGCGCGCGTTTGCTATTTGGCTACATTCTCTCTTAGCTACTACACTCGGCCATACTTTAGGCTCTTGCTTGGCTTCGCCGATTTAATTAATATTTAGGGGCCAACTACTTAGAATTCTGATAGCTTCGACTATATCTTTCAGATAGCTTTAGTTAAGCTTAGTTTAGTTTAATTTCATAATTATTTAAGTTCAAGCCCAAGTGGAGGCTTTGTGTAAGCCTCGAGTTGGGAACTGATTGTAAATAATCTGAGAAATGAAGGGTAGTTAACCCTTCTTAAGTCTTACGTGTTTATCCACACATTTAAGTGATTATTCGCTTGTTAGTGTTTGTGGGGTTCTAGGATAGAACATTGGAATTAAATAAGTAAAACCCAACAAATTAAACAAAGATTTCGCATTTTTTTATGTAAAAATAAGTTTTCCAATAGTATACCTACGGCCGTACCTAAAAAACAAAATGTTTACAATTTAAAAAAAGAATGAAATTCCATAAATGAGATTATGTAATAAATTGACAAGTACTGAAATAGACATACACACCATATCATTATAAGTTAAACACAAAATTATGTGTTTTCCTTAGTATGAAGACCTCAAAAAGGGAAATGAGCAAGAGGTATTTCATATAAAAAAAAAGTAAAAGAATGTGCTTTCATAAAATTATGTTATTTGATAAATTATTATTTAAGAAACAGAAACTCTGTTGAAGTCTGCTTTTGTTTAAAAAGTTTCGATCTCCGAATTTCTTGATTAGTCTTGAAGGAAGAATCTTTCATTAAATGGTGTAAAAGCCTCTTTTCGAAACATTTTCCATGTCGCCTTAACTTGTAATGCTCAATAAAAAAAAGTGCAAAGGGGGGGGCGGGAATAAGAATTAAAGTTTTGTATAACAACGGCAAAAACATAATCATTTTCCATCTACGTTTTAAATTAAAATTTTAATATGCAAATCTAATCTCACAGAGTGTCTAAATACGAATTAAGGTTATTTAATCAAAATGCATATAGTCTTTCTTGTAATTAAGGTAATTTAATTTACTTTAGAAGACTGTAACAAAAACTTACAAAACGAATTCAGAATAAAAGATGTGCCTGTGATCGAAATATTTTAAAGCTTGTTTTATATTCAATATACTACTTTTATGAAAATATTAGTTAACAAGAGCAAATATTTATGTATAAAAACATATTTAAAAATAGTCGAGATATATTAGTTAGGAATATGCAAGATATTTCAGAAATATTGCAGAATTAAAAATCTTTTGATCGGTTGGTCATTGGTCCATGAATGATTGGAGGGAAGTTTAATGAAACTTTTACTCTAGCAAAAACCTCAGAAGATCAAGGTTTAATATATGGACAAGCACAGAAAGAATAATTTTATGCTACTTTGTTATTTACATAAATCAAAAATCTGCTTCGGCTGCATCAGTTTGTCGAGGTATTTGTTCTGAACCAGCACAATTCGTCGCTTCATAAATTGTAGTATATTTAAGATAGTGATGCTTAATTGGATACAACAATAAAGTTCCAAAAAAGATTAACAAACAACAAAGAGCAGTTTTAATTTGTTTTAACAGTATTCTGTAATTTATTACAAATAAAGTGTTAGAGCAACTGATTTTAATTGCGTATGCGTTTATTTCAACTTTATATTATATCCTTATTAAGCAGATTCATAGGCCGTCATTTGACTATCACTTTATTAAAATACAATATTTTATTACGTTTGTGTATCAGTTGACAGCACTCAAAGTGAAACAGTAATGCGAGGGATCGTAAATTTCCATTTTATTTCGATTATTGGCATTTATTTTAAATATAAGAATACACAACGACAGTTATTTCGTTCAAAACTTATTATAACAAAGGCTAAAACAATAAAAATAAACAAAGGCTGAAAGTATATTGAAAATAGCTGTATTTTCAACATAAAATAGAAACTGTAGTAATATAAACATAATTCAATGCAATTATATGGTATGTTAACAGATTACATTATCTGTTCAGATTCACAATTTCCTTATTAAAAGTTTTTTTTTTTTCGTCTAGATAAATCAACAGCTGAAAAAGCTCTCTAAAATTTTGTATTTGTTGGTTTGGAAGTTATTTAGGAAATCATACACTATTTGAATGTAATTTCGCTTACTTTTTTAGTACCGAAAATCCTCCATTCTTTTTTTTTTATACTTGAATTAAATATTTGTATTTCGTTTTGACCAGACCTTTTTCATCGTAGGTTTCTTTGATTTTATTTGGAATTCTAGTTTTCCCTTGGTTGGGAAACGCAAAATGGTAACTACATCTATACACTACTTAAAGTCAAATGATGGCGACTTCGCATACAGAGGTGATAAATGTTAAGAAATTCAAGTATAAAAAAAGTATAGATTGATTCGCATCAATTAGCGAAATTTTGTCTGAAAAATATCTCTCAATCCTGATCTGAATACACATTACATTTAGAGGGATTTTTGACTATCTTAAACTGCTGTCACAAAAATTGCATGGCATTAGTAAAACTTTTTTTGAAGCAGTCAGAAAGTCAATGACGGGCTTTAGAAATAAAGTTTGATAACATTTTTAACATTCTATTTCATTAAATCATGCATTAATTTTTTTCCGTTTATAAATAGATGTTTTAATTCAAACTTATTCATAAATACATCTTTTATTTCGAAGGCATTTGGGGGGGGGATTCTTATTCCAACTTCAATCACAATGCTGTTTTAATTTTTCGGAGGGGGTGGAGGAGTAAGGAAATGCATTAGAAGCTCGGTAACAAACAGTAATGAATATTTTTAATTGACAGCGCATTTAAATGAGACCAAAAATTTTAAATAAAAAACTCATATACGTAGTCGTTTACGTAAACCAAATTTGAATAAGCTGCTTGCGTGTATTAGTAGATTGAAAGTAAAGCAGGTAGAGTTTTTAGGATCGTGAGTTCGGATCCCGTGCTAATCTTGCTAATCTTTTCCTGTCTTCTGTCTATACCTTTCTCTGCTCTGTATTCTAACAAATGTGTGATAGTGTGTAATAATTTATTTACCATATATTCCGGCGTGTAACGCGTCCCGGCGTATAACGCGCGCCTATAATTTCAAACTACAAATTTTAATTGTTAGGTATTTTCGCCGTATAACGCGCACCCTTTTCTTTATGAGGAAACGTGGAAGATACGTGCGCGATGCTCTTATTTTTTAAAATCATTCATTCGAAGATTTTTACAAGGCTTTCGAACAATGGCATACTGAACTGACAAGCGATAAGAGAAACAATATATGTGTGATTGATTAAAAGATACAAAAACAGTTTACATAAATTAACAGGTCACGAAAAATCTCATCTCACCGTTTCATCTTCATCAGCATCTTATCTCACTGTTTTCCTGCTTTGCGAACGGTACAAAAATTAAAATCCATGATTATTTTTTAAAGAAAGACAGTGCCAAAATGTAGTTTTACAAATGGTGTTTTCATTCATGCTCTCGAGAAAGGAGGGATGGACGAAAATGTGTGAAAAGTGTGGATAAGAAATGTTTGACAAAAGCTTCCTGTTGCCTTAAAGAATCCAGACAGTCTTTTAGTTTAGCTCAGTTCCTTTCTTTCAGTTTGGTTTAGTCTTTTAGTTTAGTTGAAATCCCATCTAACGGGTAATACGAAGAAACTGATATAAGAGTATAATACTGATATAGCTGTTATTCCAGGCGAATTAACGCCATTAGTTCAGCCTTTAGGTGTGTGTATCAATAAAATATTCAAAGAAAACTTAAAACGACAGTGGAATACGTGGACGTTAGAAGGTGAAAAAACATTTACAAAAGGAGGCAAAAGCGCACTGCCAGTGCAGAAATAATGCGTCTGTGGGTAATAAAAGCGTGGAATCAAATTAAACCCGACGTAATTCAAAAGTCGTTTAAAAATGCAGTATTTCTAATGATTTAGATGGAACGCAAGATAATAATTTATTTCTGGATCACAATGACAATGATCTATACGCGAGAGAGTGGTGTAGCACCAGGGATGGTGAAGATGAAACAGAATTCGATGATGTGCTTGAAGATAAAACGGAAGGCGAATATTACGCACATTTCCTTGCTATCCGATAATGAAAATAAGTTCATAAGCTATGTCATTTCTTTTAAATAAACAGCACTTAGGTACATGTAGAAATCAAATTTTTGCATGCTCATCTTTTTCTTATTTTTAAATCTGCCATTTTTATATCCGGCGTGTAATGCGCACTCGTAAATTTCAGTCCTTTTTTTGTGGAAAAGGTATATTAAAAGTGCGCATTATACGCCAGAATTTACGGTATATTTGTATTTATGAGTTCCAGTTTTCCTTGCAAAAATTTATTAATTTTGTTGAGAATTATAACATAGCAGGAATTAAATTTTTTACTTATAGATATGTTTCCGTTTTACTTTTATACTTATGTGCATTTATATATATATTGTTGCGTGCGTACGGGTTCTTCCTTACCAGATTCTTCCATCTTTTCTTGAACGGCTCTCATCTCTTCTTTAACGGATTCTTGTCCAGCTTCCATCTTTTCTTGGAATGCAACAAAAGCTGACACAAGCTGTCTCAATTGTTCTTCCATCGCTCTTCAAACCCCACTCCTGGCACAGAAAATTGTTGTGATCGTACGAGTTCGTAATGGATTGAATGCACAAGTCGTTAAAAAGTTAATAAAATTTATTCTTTTCACAAGAAATAAAACAAGATGCTGAAATATTTCCTCAGAAATATTCGTACAATATTACAATATCTCAAACGTTAAACAGAAGTCAATTCAAAACAGAGAAACTAATTCTATCTCACAGCGAATTCGCTACAATCAATAACAGCATTATGTAAACAATACAGGTCGCTTAAAGCAACAACAACTGAGCTGAGATGTTTTTAATCTGGCTTTTATAAGCTTTTTAATCAGCGCGAGACCATTCTTTTATATCCTCGATTTTTCTGGATTATAAAAGCAATTACGAGATATTTATTTCTTAAATATTAAATGCACGCGCTCTTGCATTTTTACTTTTCCGGCATTTCTCCTCAAATTCGTCACGCGCTTCGTGTCACTGGAAAATAAAACAATTTTAATTACAATTCTATTAAAATGGCTAAATAAATACAAATCCGTAACAATTCCCCCTTCCCAAACACTGGACAGGAAGCCAAACTTACAATTAAGGCATCAATGCAATAACAAACATTACATTCCAATAACAAACAGCATAAACACTAATTGGAATAAGTGACTTTCAGAAAATAAAATACTATCAAACGCTAAATACAAATCAAATACTAAATACAAATCAAATACTACCAAATGCTAAATATAAAACAAATACTATCAAATACTAAATACAAAAAGGACCATGGTCTTATATTATTTACATTACTATTTACAATTATATACACTACGTATTATGGCCATAATAATGAACTAACCTGTCATAATAAACGACTTTAGGTTTAGAGTTCGATGACTTACGGGTCCAAACTAGCATGTCGTTCAGCCTGTTTAGGACTGTGTACGGGCCTCCCAAGGTGACTGTAATTTCGGACAGAGTCCTTTACGTCGAGTCAGATTCCACAACCACACTTTGTCTCCTTCGTTGAAACGATGTTCAGTAGCTCTTGTGTCGTATCGGGTCTTCATCTTCCTCGTCGGCATGTTGACTCGCTCTAGTGCAAAACGGTGCATCACTTCAAAAACCGGGCCTGGACATCTTGGATGTATTCCTCAGGCGTTGAAGGCGCAATCGTTGAGCGACCAAACAGGAGATCACAAGGCGACGAAGGTCTCTACCGATGAGCATCTGGGATGGAGAATCGCCGGTAGTCTCGGGTTTCTCTTCGACCCTAGTATGATTTCGGTAGCTTTCGGACAAGGAGTCGGCGTTTCAAGGTGTGGATCCCTTCTGCCGATGGATAGTTATGTCCTCTGATGCTCAGAACAATTTGTCGTCTTTGAAGTCTAAGTAAAAATTGTATCTCCTTAAAAAGTTCAATTACAGTATGCAAGGATCTGTAATATCTGCCACATATGCCCTGTGATGGTAAGCGGTACTTCCAAGCGTGATCTTCACGTTTAACTTCCCATCGATGTCGATTTTATCAACAGACGCTGTCTGGAGGGCAGCACAGGATGGCGTCTAAAGGAGCTTATCTTTAAATTGTTGAGCTAAATCTTTCCCAATGATGGTAACATTAGCTCCTGTGTCAATGATCATATTGCAAGGAACTCCATCGATACGCCGATTAATGGATAGTCCATTACTGTTGCGACTCACTGCAGAAATCTTCAGCGCTTTCTAGCAGGGTTTTTCATTATCTGGCAATCCCTCCTCTTCGATATGGTCATTACTTTGCTTCCTGCGTCTTTGCTGGGAAATGAACTTATTTTCCGTGCTCTGGGGTGTTCTGCAGTTCCTTCGTATGTGGCCTTGAACTCCGCAGTTCCAGTACTTTGGTTTCTTGTCACTACTTTTCCATCTCATGGCATTTAATTGTCTGTTTATATCGCCCATCTTATTTTCAGTGTTCTTGGCTGTTATGCAGTTCCTTCATATGTGGCCTTCAACACCGCAGTTCCAGCACTTTAGGGTCGGTTTCTTGTCACTAGTATACCGTCTCAAGGCATTGACTTGTCTGGATAAACCATCTAAACGAGCCATCCATTTATCCACTGGCTCGTTGACTCGCACAGCTCTGACTGGGTGGCAGTCTCTGCGAGTTGCTTTCTGAGCTGCTTCGAATTTCATGGCGTACACCAGATCACTTTTAAGTCCTTCACATCAGCCATTGGTAGTGCTTTCTGTATTTCAGAATCCCGGATGCCGTCGATATAGTACTGCAGGGACAATATTTCCCCTGTTTCTCTTGGGCACTGCGTAAAGGCGAGGTGAGATAGCCTTTTCACATCCGTAGCGAGCTCCTGGAGTGTTTCCGTTGGCTTCTGTTGACGGGATTTTAATTGAAGCCTGCTGTAGTCTTTTAAACACTTCTTTCTAAAGCGCTGCTCCAACGCGCTGGACTGAGCTTCGAAATCTAGCCTTTTGTTTTGGGGAAGAGTCCGAAGATATCCGCTGCGTCTGCTCTCAGAGAAACGGCGAGTTGACAGGCCTTAGCTTGGGGATCCCATCCATTTGCTTCCGCCACTATAGAAATCCGTGTCTTCCCATCATATGTGGATAACGTCAAGAGGTCTTCCCACCATATGTGGATAACTTCAGGGAGGAACGAGAAGGCACGGATACAATTTAAAACTATCAGAATTGCTCCCTGCCATCGCAATTTCTTTAGGGTCTCAACTTCTTTAGCAACTGCAAAAAACCCTGTCATCAATTTGTTGTTCGGTTTGGTACGACAGAGACCTTTCCTACGATTCGTTGCTCCACAGCAGAAACTCTTTCTTCTATTTGTTCTTTTACAGAATCAACTCTTTCTTCTGTTTGTTCTTTTACAGAAGAAACTCTTTCTTCAATGTGTTCAATTTTATTTTCAACATCCTCAATTCTGCCTTCCATAGCCTCGAATTTATTTTCTATTACGCAGGTAATTTCTCTTTTCATTTCCTCTTGACCTGCTTCAATCTTGTCTTGAACAACCTTCATTTCTTCCTTACCAGGTTCTTCCATCTTTTCTTGAACGGCTCTCACCTCTTCTTTAACGGATTCTTGTCCAGCTTCCATCTTTTCTTGAAATGCAACAAAAGCTGACACAAGCTGTCTCAATTGTTCTTCCATCGCTCTTCAAACCCCACTCTTGGCACAAAAAATTGTTGTGTTCGTACGAGTTCGTAATGGATTGAATGCACAAGTCGTTTAAAAGTTAATAAAATTTATTCTTTTCACAAGAAATAAAACAAAATGCTGAAATATTTCCTCAGATATATTCGTACAATGTCACAATATCTCAAACGTTAAACAGAACTCAATTCAAAAGAGAGAAACTAATTATATCACACAGCGAATTCGCTACAATCAATAACAGCATTAAGTAAACAATACGGTTCACTTAAAACAACAACAACTGAGCTGAGATGTTTTTAATCTGGCTTTTATAAGCTTTTTAATAAGCGCGAGACCATTCTCTTATTTCCTCAATTTTTCTGGATTATAAAAGCAATTACGAGATATTTAATGCAGAAAAAATATACAAAATAACTTTGTCAATAAGTTTCTAAGAAATCACAGAGATTCATAATGTGCATCATAAACTGAGAAATCTAAAAACTACTAGCATGCTTTACCATTACTTTGACCATTCATAAGCAGGATAAAAGTTTACAAAAAAGAAACAAGTTCACGTATCTCAAAAATATCCCATTACATTATTTGTGATTTATACGAATCCCGTGACATCTGGGAGCAGTAAATGCAAATGATCTCCGAACTTGTGCAAACGCGGAGTGTGATAGGTTGTCCATCTACAAACCCATTTGTTGTTATGATAGAACGCATACGGACTGCAACAGACTAAAACAGGTTTAAATTCTTTGCTTTTTCAATAATACAGTTTTTCTTCCATGGATATTATTGCATTACTACTGTAATTCGATAGGTCGATTGCTCCTGGTTACATGGAGTAACTGGTGCACTGAATTAGATATGTAATAATTTAGCAACGTTTAGCAATGTCTTAGTTTTTTCCATATCGAGATGAAAAGAGATAATAAGATGCTCATATTGGATGGAATCTCTACGTTCAAGAATTAACTGGAAACTTTGATCCTGTGAAACTATGATGAGGAACTTGATGAGGGAAAACAACAGGCTCAGAAGGTTAGATATTTAACTAGGCATTAATTAATAAGGTTATTGAGACATGACGGGATACGTTTCTGATTAAAGAAACCAAAGCTTCGACGAAATCATTCAGTGGCTGAAAAATACTTTAATTCCATTTGGTTTACAACGCGAACTACGCTGTCCCTGAAGATTTCGCTAAATAGATTTCTTGTATAGAGAGTTCACTAACACCTTGTAAAAACCAAAATCAGTTAATACAAACTTCGCATGCGAGGCATGACTTCTCCAAGAACTTTTTGAGCAGAGTAATAATTTTAAGCTAAATTGCAGAGTAATGTCATCGGATGGAGGCAACCAGAAGATTTCGAAAACACACATCTAAGTTGTTCTTAGGGGTATCCCAAAAAATTCATCGGCACATGTGTGCAGTAGATTTCTTCCGTCTGTAATGAGTTCGAATAAAATCGGTGCTTAGATAACCGAGAATCTGAATTTCATATTTGTATTAATCTCGAATGAAAGTCTTCTGTCACTCCAGTAAACATTTTCATTTCCTACCCTGCTAAAAATGCCCCATAGAAACCCGTAAGATTTTTATGGGTACCCACAAAATTTTATGAGTTTCTGTTGACTTATACTGGTTTCTGTTGGTCTCTGTGGGTTTTTCTTACTGGTTTCAAATTGCCCCATAGAAAGCAGTAAAACTTCCTACTGATACCCATAGAATTCTGCTGGTCTGTACTGACTTTTACTGGTTTCTGTTGATCTCTGTGGCTTTTTCATACTGGTATCATCTGATACCCATACAACCAACATCAGTGTCAGAACTTTCTACTGGTTTGTAGCGGTTTATATTGATTTTTACTCGTTTTCTTACTGGTATCAATATAATAGAAATAGATGCCAAATAAATCTTCTTTTGGTTTATATGGGTTTATTTTAATTTTCTAACTGACGTCAGTAGACTTCTTCTGAACAATGAAATTAATACTGGTGTCAGTAAACCAAAATTCATTGGTATTCTTGTTGTCTACTGATTACTTTAAATTATTTATTTATTTACTTTTATTTCATTTATTTGGATACTGTTGAAAATGAGGTTATTTCTGTTTTTGTAACCAACAGAAAGCTTTAAAATTAAAAAACATACAGTGAACCCTCTCTTCTCTAAGACGATCAGTATTTCTAAGAATGAAAATATAATCCCTATAAGACCATCAGAGTAACCTGTAAACGCAGGTGGTCGTTTTAGAGAGGGTTTTTACTATATATGCTCATTTATTTGATTTCTTAAAAACTTTTGTCGGAAACAATAACAGTAATCATATACACCCCACACAGGTCTCTCTAAGGCGACCAGCCACACATAACAATGCATCTTTTCAAGTGGTCGCCTTAGAGAGGTGATGCTCAATACCAATATATACTTATGTTCTCAAATACGTTTATCCTTTAAAGGTGGTCGTGGAGGTCGTGGGAGGCTGCTTCTAGGAAAGGAATCTCTCTAAGGCGACCGGTCACACTTCCAGAATTTTCTTTGCTGGTAGTCGTCTTACAGAGGGAATGTTTCAAAACCAAATATACTTATGTTTTCAGAAATACTGGTCTCCTTCAGAGGCGGTCATCTTAGGTGATTTCGCCACGAGTTGGTTCTCTGAATGCACACTCATACACACTTATATATGCATATATCAACATTTCTGATATTACAAATAAACACCGGTATCAACCATAATCTCTTTAACACGACCGTGCTCAAACTAGTATTTTTCTCCGTGTTAACGCTGACGTCAGGAAAAAAAATTCGCTCTTTCCAAAGAAGAAGCAATATGGCTCCGTTCTTGTTAATGTTGTTATATTTGTGTTATCTTCTTAGTGGATAATAGGCTGTAGTAATGCAATAAATAATTTACAATATTACAATTTTTACTATGTTTTACTGTTTAGATGTTTATAATGAAAAATAAAATACCAACACTGACTGTGAATATGAAATAAATATGAAAGGAAGTAACAGCAAAGCCATGCACGTGTAATCGTGTCTAACGCATTCAGCGAATGAAAAGTGATAATTTCAGACTTGATAATTTGGATCAGTGTGTTTACATCAGGTGCACATTGCATTCTACTAAAACTGTATTTTTGAAAATTTGTTTTTTGATTATAATTTAGAAATACTTTTTAAAGCTTGTTCGTGTAGATCTTTTATGATTGGAATATTGTGTACTAATAAATTTGAGCATACCTTACTTAAAACAGATCTTGCATGATTAAATTTTCTATTTTTCGACTAATGTGATGTGGTTGAGCAGAAGGAATATTTTCTTATGACTTAAAAAAGTGTACTCAGTATATTTGGCAAACAAAAAAGGTAAGTTTTGGGGGGAAAGTGCACAATCAGCCACTGCTTGGCGCGTTTTTAAGATCGGTATCCGTGTGCACATCGACCTATTTTCACTCAAAAAAAAAAATCAGAGAATTGCACAAACTCGACACTGCGCACTCCCTTGACTTTGCCCATGTACATATCAATCTATTTCCACTTAAGAAGTCAAAAACAAAATTGACAAAAATCCAATTCTTCTTACTCTTGTAAAAGGCGCCAAAGAAGTGGGCGATTCTGCAACATTACCGAGTTTTTTTAAATGAAGTAAACATTGAAATATTTAATGTGTGTATTACTTATTGAATGAGGTAGGCAAGACATACAAGCCAAGGAATCTTTTTGCATTACTAAAATTGTGCGACAATTTAGATGATCATAGTAGCTTACATTGTTTATATTGTTTTTTTTGGTCCATATTTTTGTACAAGTATGAGACTAGATCCACATTGTTATATTAAATATTTTGTGCTATTTTTTTAAAACACGTATAATCAAACATTTTTATGCATGTTTTAATTTTCATCAATATTAATTTCATGAAGAAAATTTCAAATGTTTTTTTTCATAAATTGCTTTTGAAATAGAGTTGTGAATAATTAATAGAGTTTATGTAATATTAAATGTGCTAGTCTTGGGACTATAAAATATGAATTATTATTGGAAAAAAACTGCATTAAGTGAAATTTCATATAGTGGTTATTTTCTTAGATGGCCACCTCTGACAGTGGCACATTTGTTAGGAACATAATTAAATAATAGTATTTAAAATCACTGATAGTTTTGTAAAGTTTCACTGCATAATCAATTGATTTAGATATAGTAATTTTTACGTGGATATGAATTTTGCATAAGTAATTGAAAGGTTTTACAAGACAAATAAAACCAAAGCTTTCAAATCATGAGTCTTGTATGGGCATTGTTTCAGCATTACTTTCAAATATAGTTACAGTAATATTTAAGCATTATTTTCTTTCGTTAGTTATACTGCGGAAGTGCTCGTTACAATTTTCTGCATTAAATTTATCTGGTTGTATAGATATTAACATAAAAATTGTTTGTAAACAAATGTAACTATATGTGCTATGTCTGCTTAATTACGATCACAGTAATTTTAACTGTGTGTGGCTGTGTAGAAGATTTGTTTATATTGCTAAATACTGCATAAATTTCATTTGGCAGTCTAAATACAGGAATTGCTCAGCACGAAGAGGTATTTTTATAGTAAACTACAGTCAATAGTAATAGCTATCTTTTCAGTACTTTAAAGATTTTAGAAATTTTACGGTTCAAAATAATATTTTTGTACGGTTTTTAAATTATTTTTTCTGCAATAGAAACGTAAATAACTTATATCTAAAACACCGACTTAAATTTATTCCAATACTGCATCGCTTTAATTAAATTTATGTTCCTTGGAGATGATATACGAAACACCTTTTGTAATAATAAATTATTAATATGTATATATATATATATAGTATATATGTAGAATTATTAAGCATTTTTACGTTGAGAACTACATGTTGTATGAATACTATTATATTTTAGATTTTATTTATATAAAGTCTGTAGAAGATTAAACAACACTAAAAGTGAGTTACAGAACAAGATATAAGATATTTCCTCAATTCCCGAACTGTGGGTTGAGAATCCGTATTTGTTGAGTCTTGTAAATTTTTTAAAGTTTCTTTTGTTACGATATAATTTATTGCATTTTGGGTATTATTAAGTTTAGTATATTCTTATATTGAGGTTTCATTTACATTCTGACAGATACAGGTAACGTTCAACGTACTGTAAAAAGACGGTCGGCACAGTATTTGTATATTATTATTTCTTCACTACATTATATTCTAGGATTCAAATTCCAGCAAAACATCTATGTGTATGTGTGTCATAATAAGCTGCAGGGTGTTGCTATCAGTGATAAGCAAGGTTTAAGGAGATAGCAAGTATGCTATATTTGAACTCTTTATTAAATTTCTAATAATCAAGTCTCTTATTATTTTTGCTTGCTTGTTTATTTAATATTTTTACTTGTAATAGTGTTTCTCTTCCTGAAAATTAGGGTTTTATCTAGTTTTTTTTATTTAGTACATTGTAGGTAACTTAAAATTTATGCAGATGCTAGAAAGTACCATTCTTTGGCAAAACATTTCTGGTTAGGTGTCAAATTGCTAAACAAGCTCATGTGTTTAAATTCCATTTTTTAATTTCCCAATTAAAGAACAGTGTAATGCATATATATGCAATGAGATACAGTATTATGTGTATATATTTGTAATCAAATCAATAATATATATATATATATATATAATCAGTCATGATTTGCAACCATCATATCATCTGTATATATATATATACACACACACACACACATATATCATTCGATGGTTCTGAATCATGACTTTGATTATTATTTTTCTATTATTTTCAAAATTATATAAAGAAAGTTTAAAATTTTGTAAAGAGAATTTATATAAATCTTTTGTAATATGTTTATAGGTACTGACATGCATAGAGAATGACAGGGGCTTGTAGGCTTCTAGATATTTATAATATTTTATTACGTTTCTTCGCATTGAATTTTATTTGAAATTACTCTGTGTGCTTCCCCCTATTTAGGTCTGTACATTTCATCACTGCTAATTGTGTACTTCTGCTGGTTTATGCTTATAATTATTAGTTTTTATGGAAATTTGATCTACAGTTCTATTTTTGCGTATTGTTTTTATAGGGATTCTGCGTATGGATACCCGTTCTATGTATGGATACTCCACTATGGTATAATTCTATTGGTTTTGTTTATGGGTTTTTGTCTTCTGTTTTGTGCAGTGATTTTGTCAATGGGTACCTGTATTAGTCTGTCGATTTTTGTGTACTGTCTTTTACAGAGATTTGGCTTATGGGTATCCGCATAGGTCTGAGTTTTTAACTACTGATTTTTATGGGGAATAGACCTGCGGAATATCTATTTTTTAATGAAGATTTGACCTATGGATACGCATAACATTCTGGTTTCTGGCTATGGGTTTTCACATGGATTTTATTTATATTACCCATATGTTCTACAGGTTTCTGTTTACGGGTTTTTAGGGGGGTTTGGCCTACTGGTACCTGTGCAGTTGTATGGGTTTTTACGGGGTTTGGCCTACGGGTACTCGTACAGATGTACGGGTTTCAGTCTGTGGATTTTTACGGGGCATTTTTAGCAGGGTAATTTATATAGACATTATAGAAATAGTTAGAATTATAGTGAAAGAAAAAAGAATCTGTTCTTTAAAATAATTATTCATAAAGGAAGTTTCATATATAGGTGCTCAGTTCAACAACAAATGCCCTCAGTTTTATAGTTCCCACAGAAAATGAAAATTTGCGATTTTAATTCCGTTTAGATGATAATATAAAAGCATAAACTCACTGCAATATTTCTGAAGAAAACAGCATTTCTTGTTTACACCTCTTCTTTAGTGATAACAGCTATCCGAAAAGATATCGATAAAATAAAGGAGAAATCTACTGATTATGAACTGAAAAAAATTCTCCAGCAAGGTGGAATTCACACGCTTTTATGTAGCGTTAACTATTTTCACAATTTAAAGTCCAAATAGTTTTCTACAAATTAAAATTTCACTGGAAATTATCTCAGTATTTTTCAAAAATTAGTTAAAAAGAAAGATTAGCATATGTTCAACTAAATCATCTTCATTTCAATACTTTTAAAGAATTAATTGATATGTAATATCTTTACGTTATACAGATTGTTTCAAATATAGCGATTACGCTGGTTTTTAATTTTTTTTTTAAAATTAGTACAAGATACTTTTTTTCGGTTGCAAAATTATCACAAATGGAGGGACGATTTACTTTGATTCAGAGGAAAATTTGAGTTATTTAAATGAAAAATCTAAATTTTCGTATGACTGTTTTCGAAGATTCATTTTCAGAAAAAGTTTAGTTAAATTTGAATAATCTTTAACTAGTTAGATATTACATTTTTAAAAATTATGACGTAGCGGCGAAACATAATTTTTGCATTTACCTCTGTTTTTGACTTTCGGTAAGACAAAGTTCAGACAGATTTGGAAAACAGTAATTATAATAGTATTCCAAACAGTTCCTTCCTTAATGAATTTGTTATCATGGGGATAATGAAAGGTGAAAAAAGGGGTTTAAACTTTACTTATGAGGTTTAAATAGCAAATGCTTTGAGGATATTAACATAAATTGAATCTTTAGAAATATGTGCATTTATTTTTGCAATGAATCTTTAGAAGAATTTTCTAAACGATCTCAACTTTTCAATTAATAACACAAACATCTTCTTAAATTTCTATTTAGAGGGGGAAGGAGAGATAGATTGCTGCAGATCATTTTGAATTTAGCATTTTAAAATTATATTACTATTTTGCTTACTTGGCATTTTGGGGGACGGAGAGGTGTTCGCAAAACCGTCGAGAAAATTCTAGAGATCTATTTAGGAAGATTTCGTAAATGCAAAATATGCATTTGTAGACCTTAAATACTTCTTAAAAATTTTATTTAGAAAACTCTTCTAATAACTAGCAACACTTAAAGCAAATATAAGAAAAGTTCTCAGTAGTGTTACTGTATTTAGAATTTTGTTCTTCAGATTTTGGAATACGAAACTACGAAAGTTCTACGAAACCTTAGAATACTGATCTACGAAAGTTCAAAAGGACTACCTTCTACGTCCTGTTTCGTTTTTCAAGTAATAATGGAAATAAAACTCTGAGATATTTCTCTCTTAACGAGAAATTCTTCATTAATGTCATCTTGAATGTAATTTAGTTAATATTTGTACTTTTCCTTCAGAAATTTGGTCCGAGTAAAGAAGGCAAAGATATTGAAATCTCGTGTTGATTTCTTTGAATACTCTGTCTGGCGTAAAAATTACACTCATGTCCATAAATTAAAGATAATGTCATCTCCAGCAAATAAAGGTTCATAAACAAAACAAACGTGACTTATTCACAGAACCCATTTATTAAAGAAAAGATAAAGAACAGAAATGATGGGGTATGTTTGATACCATTCATAAAAAATACGATTTTTCCTCTCGGGAGTAATTAAAAAATAATAACCTCCCTTACAAAAACTCCACACTACAGGGTTAGTATGATGGTTAATACATTATATGTCTCCCAGATGATGAAATATAGTACGTACAACGCCTAGGTATGCTAAGTATCAAATTAACGAGTTGATCTTGGAGGAGATTACTCCACTCAGCAAGCAATGATCTCCAAAGTTTCAGTACACATGTAGGGGCTGCTTAACGGGCTGCAATTCGTCGGCCAGGCATGTTCCACCCATGCTTTATCGGTTTCAAGTCATGTTAGAACGCTGGCCATTCCATACGAGTGATATCCTCAGATTGAAGGCATTTCTTTTCAATGTTTGCACGGTGAGGACGGGCGTTGTCATCTATAAACACAAATTCTGCTCCCATGGCACCCCTAAACCGACGTACATGTTGTTTTAAAATGATGTCCCAAAAAATTTGGCCTTTCACGGTTCCGATATGAACATGCAGATCTGTTCTGGAGCCCAATATAATTCCATCCCAACGAGTAACCCGCACCACTGTAATGGGCGTCGTTCAGTGCTATTATCTTGGTGATAGCGGATATCTGGAGTTCTCCATATGAAAATCCGATGTGAATCAGACTGCAAGGTAAACCTGGCCTTGTCGGAAAACATCACACAAGCCCTTTGTGACGATGTCCACATTTCGTGTTCTCTACTGCAGGCTATCCGTTGGCGAGAGTGAGTTGCCGTGAGCAGAACACATCTGAGAGCCCTGCGACCATATAGACGAATCTGTCCCAAAGGTTGCCATACGGTTTGCCTTGAAACTGTCGTACCCATAGCTGAAGATAGCTGACAAAACAGATCTGATGATGTGCTCCGTGTGCTTCTTTTTGCAATTATTGCCAAATACCGGTGGTCATTCGACGTTGTAACTCAGGAAAGAGCTTTACTGTACGTCTACTGACATTTCCATCTTTTTGGAATCATTGTCGAAGCCTAGAAATGTCACTTAGGGCTATTCCAAGTTCCTCGAATACTTCCATCACAGTACGCCCACATTCCAGACGGCCGATAATTCTACTACGTAAAAAATCATCCACATGCGTCCTCTGAGTTTTAACTATTCGGTTGAGCGGCTTACAGAACGCCTTGTGAACAATTTTACTTCTTTGCTACCATTCTTTATATACACTTACTTCTCTTACTCTCTCGTCATTGTGACGTACTATCGGCGTCATCTGATGGCTTTCTGTAATTTGCATATTATTCTTGAAGATGTGTGCGATAATTCTACAGGTGAAAGTTTTAGTTTAGAGTTCGATTTCCGTGTGATTCTTAATTATCCTTAATTTGTGGACATGAGTGTAATTTTCTTCTAAATCAAACTCCGTATGAGGAGGCTCTTCTTACTATGCTTCTAGTTATTCTTCATTTGTCCTGATGATTCACATGACTAACCACTGTAAAACAATATTTCGCATAAAAAACGCCGCCCAGTGCATACCGCACCCTCTGGCCCTCTGTAGCTATGCCGGCGAATAGTCCTTGAATTTATTTCACTACAAGCGATGCATAAAAGTTATTTTTTTTTCTAATTTTATTCAAAAATTACTTTTATCCGTCTCGGCAGTTTACGTTTTGAATGTTAAAACTTGGTGCTGTCTATACACTTTCTGTGTAAACTTTCTGTTGGAAACGCAAATTTAGCAACAATAGCTCAAAAGATAAAACCATAGTCAAAAAGTTAAGCTCTCTCTACATTTGAATCAATTTCGGTATTAAAATTTTAATTCACGTTCAGGTCGGCTGCGTATACATTTGCAGATTCGTGAAATCGTACATTCCCTTCTGAATGGTTTTCAAACTATTGCAGCTTTTTTGTAATAAATTCTAAAAGACAGTCAAATTCACCAATTAAGCATTTTAAAAGTAAGAACCAACACTTTTTAATTTTTAATTTCAGAATTTTCTAAAAAAAAGTAAGGGGCTAAAAACCAAGAAATAAAGAAGAGAAATGGGAAATAAAGAATGAAAAAATATAACCATGCAAAGCAAGAATAAACAGTTTTTGACTTAACCATTTTTCTTTTATATGACATATTAAGAACTCGTTTCAGAATTCAAAAATAAAATTCCTTGAGCAAATGTAATAGAAAAAATTTAAATTTGCTCATATACAATTTCTAAATTTAGACTTAATATCACTTCAAAGCAACTTACCGTCTCTTTAGCAGTCTGTAAGCAGATCGGGAAAGAAATTCATCCTGCCAGTTTCAAAAACCATATTTACAAGTTATTTTAGATTCTTCACGAAAGAAGAGGAAAGAGACCTTTCTGTATATTAGTATTTAAGTATTCATTCCAAATTCTACCGAAATTTTTAAGAGTTTCAGTCCCTTCTTAAGTTTGTAAACTCCATAATTTGAGCAGTTTCGCCCACTTTTATGCCTAAAATTATAGAAGAATGCGATAAAGCTACCTTACACTGCTACATTTTAATAGGCCGATACGATGAATAGCTTTAATGTCATGAAACGCGGTTTTATACATTGTTATAGAGTAAATTTCTGTGAAGAAGATCGCATTTAAAATGCGATCGAAACGAACATAAGAATGAATAGAGAATGGAAGGAACTTATGATTATATAATATCCATAAATGCAGCCTAACACATTAGGTGGACTTTGGAAAACAGTAGAAGAGGGGTGGAGTAAAATTATCATTGCTAATAGTAAGAAGTGTACTTTGATCTTCGAACTCATGACGTAAAATTGATAATTTATGGAAAATTATACTATATAGTATATTTGAAAAATAAGTAATTTTATTTCCAGTGTTAATTATAGTGCCCAAAATTTGTTTTAAAAACAAGCGAAAACCATCTATAATATGGCAGTATATTTACGTCATGCATATAGTGATTCCTTAAAAATTCTTAGCTAAAAGGGGGGGGGGTAGCCAAAAAGGGCTAATAGTCTAAAAAAGGCATTTTGGGGTGTTTCACTATAAACGGTGAATCATTTTTTAAATTGTTGTCCCCAAATATTAGCGCCCTGTATTATATTTAAAGAAATTAAATAATGAAGAATCTGCATAAATGTATAAATGTTTCTCGCATTGTGAAAAAAAACGACAGTACCAAGATCCACCAAATTTTGAATAATATAATCCTTCACCGAAGATGGGAACCTGGACGTCCGAATTTTGAATTTCGAATGTTTTATTATTTGTTTCATATTTTGTAAAACTTTAACAAATTTTTGTTTAACAAAATCAACGATTTCAAAGCAAGCAGTGGAAACACTGTACGGGAAAAAAAAAGTCTTCGGAGCGCGAGACAGTCTATCGGAAATTCTGAAGATATGCTGTTTTTCAATATTTTGTGATATTGCTGTTGAATTGAATTTTATGTGGTTTAAGTGCGAAGTACATGATAATTAATAAATTAAGGTAACTCACAAAAAGTTTTAAAAAACGCCCCTTTAATATAATACATATATTAATAATATAAAATCTGGAAGCCTTCAGATTTTATTTTTTTCTATTATTACTTCCTGTAGTTACTTATCGTCATATCATTTTTTGTTACAGATTTATAAATGCTCGATTAATGAAGCCATTAAAGGTTGGTAATTAAATACAGGCTCGATACCAATGGCTGGACGGATCAACTGCATAGAAGTATTGAAAAAGTCAGTTTTCCTTAAAAGTTCTTCTACCAAAATGTTCCTCAAATGGATTATTCTCTAGATTTTATGGTAATAAACTGCCTATATTTTAATTTAAAGCAATACTTTGCAAACCATCTATCGCGAGCTATTTATAGCTCGTCGCAGTATATGCGGTTTCTTGTGTGAAAACATTGCGGATATTGTTTTCTTTAAAAGCAATACTAAAATTCAATATAAGAAATGCATGTTTATATAAAAATTTCATATCGGAATTCTGTAATCCCATAGTGCTTAAAACTGCAGTGAAAAAAACAGATGGGTAATTCTTTGTTATAACGTCGCCCGAGATGAAATTGTGAAGCAACCGAGATATCTCGATAAAATCTGACAGTGTGTCCTTATATCTCGCCACGTGATCGTATATTAACACCGTGTTGCAATTTTGCTCTCCCCGCCTGTTCTTATATTATCCATTTTTGATGAGGTTTTCGAATTCGCGTTGTTTATTTTAAAATATATTCACTGCGATTTTTATTTATTTATTTATTTATTATTTATTTCTTTCTTTATTTATTTTTGTGAATATGACGTTAACAATCTTTAGTTTACCAAGTAATGTGGTGCCATACTATTTTTTCAAGATAGAGGTCTTTTCCCTGACAAACGAGTATGCGAAAATGGCCACAACATGAAACTTTATGTTAATGACGAAACCATTTGGAGAAGAAAGGCCTCCGCGTTGGAAATTGGTTCGGCGGTTTCAGAATATCTTTCGTCACTGCTATTAGGTTTATGTATTCTTGGGCAAAGTACAGTTTGTCTATCATAAGAAAAGCTCTCGCCAGTTAGTCTGCAGCTGTCTATTGCCGCAGAAACGAGCCTTGACCCATTTTCCGTAGGAGTGTCTTGAAGATTTACTTTTCAGTTTGCCATCATGGCGCATTTAAAGATGAATTGGCAACCCTTGGCACGCTCCTATTTGAACTCTGGCCCTGTTGCTATTTGTTGTATTTGAATACTAGACCTGTTGCTGTTGCTATAGCGATCGCCACCCGCTAGACACGGTGGCGTGGCGGGAGCTGTTCTTCTCGTAGAGGTCTGGAACAATTACGTGCGGTAAAATAATAAGGATTCTTAAAAATATTCTTAGGAAGCGACATGTGAGTATTATTGTTATTATTATATACTGTGCTGTTTATTTTCCTATTCGTGCTTCACGAGATTGGCGAAATTATAGCTGAGATCTTGGCGTAAATCTAAAATCGTCAGATATGGTTGGGGGCCGTTATAACAAAGAAGTACCAAAAGCTGTCTTAAAACTTAAATTGATAACTATGCGGAACTGAATTGGAAAACTATCTAAAACTATCCAGGTGTATCATGAAAAATTCCGAAGCAGATTATCCTTAATTAAGGCAGGATTTTGATACGATTCAACGCTAAAAAATACCTTTTAGTCAATAAAATATGCCTAGTTATCCGTCTTATGGCTCTACTGATCCAAATCTGTGACTAAATCGTTGTCTGCTGAAGTAGTGAACCATCGCTTCACAGTTATAATGTTACTATTATTTTAAATTAACCAGTTATTTATAATTTCGGTCTTTACTGTAACTTCTTCTTTCCGCTTCCTCAACAGAAATGTAAATGAGTTTGACAGTATTTAAGTTGAGGTTTTTGGTTTGTGAGTCAAAGCGCAATTCTACCCCTCGAGGCCATGTTACTTCGTTTTAACAGCTCTGATTGTTCGGTTTTGCATTATAGCTGCCGCCATTTAAACTGTACGCCGGTAAGAAGTTCTGAGCCAAACTACTATTTAAATTATATTGCATAGTCCTTGACTATTAGGTTAAGTTTTAAATTTTAAAATTGGCCTTTACTTTAAGTTGCACAGCCACAGGTAGTGGCTCTTCCTATGAGCACAAAAAGTGCGTTTATATTCTAGTTCTGTTAAATGAAAAGCTTTTTTTTTAAATTTTTTCAAGACGCTGTAGTTCATTTCAAAAACATCAATAATGCGATTAACATCTGTTAAGTGTTTGATACTAGTTCATGCTTCCAAAGCACGTCGAACTCTGTACGATAATAGAAGTGATTCAGAACAACAGAAACGAACTCTTTATATGAATAGTTTGCAGCTACATCCGAAACATAGTGAGTGACATAATATTCATCTTAATTTGAAAATAATGTGAAAAAAAGTGAACCATTTGCTGTTAAAATATGTTGTTTAGATTGCTAATAAATCATCGAAAAGCATGTTTTATACTTTAGTGGAAATACAAAGTCCTAACTTATATTTAAACATTACACATTTGTGTATCTTATGTTCTTAACAAATAATAGTATGTAAAATCATGAAATTACTTTAAGTAAGTAGTAATTCATCAAATAACTTAAATTTTTAAAACAATTCGTATTAGTGTTGAGATAAGCGACAGTTGATTCAGACTTTTCAGAAGTGTCTTAAATTGTAGAAAAATGTAAGGAATAAAACTTATTACTTACAATCACATATTATTCACCTGTGCGTTCTTGTAATTTCTTGTTTTAAAGACTACATAAAATACCATTAAAAATTACAATATTTCCTTAATTCTTTTAGAGACTGTCTGATGAGCTATTTTAATGCTTTTAATGCATAACATGAAAACTTTACTCTTGTGCACTGTAAGTGATAAATTTCAAAATTCATGCATGTTAGTGCAAATAAAGGTATGCACTAAGTCTTCGGTTGAATCAATCCCAAATTTATCAGTAACACAAATATTTGCTGTTTCATTTTTAGGGATATTTTAAAAAATCATTTAACACATTTTTACAAATATTTATGTAATTTATAGGTGAGGAATTTATTTTCTTGCTCATCTTCTCATTTTTTGAATGTCAAACGAGTATGCGCAGCAAGTGAGAGAATTCAAAAGGGAGAATTCACATTTGATATTAAGTTAGGTTAGTCCAACTGATTAAAATTCATCGAGGTTAATTGTATACTTCTGTAAAAGATTTTCTCCGGCTTGTATTCAGACGAGGAAAATTATGAAAACGTCCATGCTTTGCCGGTTTCCCACGATTTTAACCCTGACGGAAATGTCAGTGGTTAGCGGTCTAACTTACTTCGCCGCTAACAGCTCTCGAAAAATATTAAGCTACAATTCAGCTATTCTGTAATGAATTGAAATACTGGAATATTAAATACTTATTTTAATCACATATTTCTAAATTGTTGAAATTTATATGTATCTAAATTAGCAATAGGCAAAATTCGCATGATATATATATATCTATATATGTTGATTTTAAATTTGTAGCTTTCAAACTGCTTGCTATTCCAGCAAAATATTTGAACCATGAATTGTTAACTACAAACTAAAAAAATTCAAATGGATTTAAGTAACTTTTAAGTATTCCATCCTCGATGGTTGCGTTGAAAACCTATTGTCTGAAAGAGTTCTGTGCAGAGAGACCTTGGGAAGATAAAGTAGTTCTTTCACTTATAGCCGGTTTTATAGAATAATTTAAACAAACGGCTTTTTTAAATGAGCTATTCCATTAATGGGTCTGGCATTTTATCTATGTTAAGCAGAAATGCATTTCATTGCATGGTCTGCTGATTCCATAACATGAACCAAACAGAATCATCACTGAATCAGAATTACGGATGAAATTGCAAAACGTACTTCAAAAGATAATTAAAAAAAGAAAAAACTACAATTTGAAAATTTCTTATTACGGATTTATACCTCGAAAAATTAACAAATAATGTTTTAAGAAGTTTATATATATATATAAACTTCTTAAATGACTGGAATGACTGGAGCTTAATTGACTGGAATGCAAGTATTAAGTGATGGAAGTAAAAGGGTTGTCGTAATATGTAGTTTTCCTTTTAAGAAAGTTTAGCCTAAATTGGAAACAAAACTGTAAAGTTTCTTTTATAGGTAAAACACAGAAAGTAGGCTGTTACTAAAATAACGCTAATAGCTGCTATTATTTGAATATAAATTCGAAATAAAAGTAATTAAAAGTAAATTAAAAAGGCCAAGCCTTGCGCTAAAGCTGGAAAGTAATAAACCAATTATTCACAATAAATTATAATAAGAAAACTTTCCATATACCATCTCCAAGGAACAGAAATTCAATTTAAAACCATCACTGAAAAGGGACTTTTTTAGAATTTTAATAAGAATTTCAAAATAGAATTTTTTAGTCCTCGTTTGCTTCAAAAACAGTAAGGGAAAATATATATATATATATTAGACAGACTATATATAACTAAACAGATTATGTATATACTAGACAGACTATATATAACCTGACAGGCGTACTAGTTTATGAACTAGTTCCACAGAACTTAAAGCAGGTACATCAAAATTGTGAATTTTTGAATCTTTAAATGAGGCTTGCATTGTAAAAAGAAGTTTAACAAAATACAAGCCGCACAAATCATGCTTTTAACAATAACTGACTTAATTTTTCTTTATTATTAGTTTACGGTTTTAAGCAATTTCAAATTAAACACCGTGTACTTACACCGTGTACTAAGTCGGAAACAGGTACAAAAAAAAATTTCTCATGATGATGCATGCTTAAGAACAGAACGGCAAATACATTGACAACACGCTGCGCTGATGATGCACCTCAAATTGTAATGAAAGATACGACAAATGCATATAATTGTAACTTTCAATGGAAAAAAGAACAACGCATATTTGACATCCAGCTTTCAGCAAACGAATTATGTAATTAGATAATTTAAATTTGAATTTAATTTTTATATGTCAGTCCTCGCATATATTGCAGGAAAATATGATATTATTGCATCGAAACAAAAATCCTAAAACAAGCTCACAGTTTATAATTTAAAATAATTTTAATTTTTCGACTTTTTTCCCAGAGAAATACCAGAGTGTTAAATATAAAGAAAAATTGCTAATTCTACTTTTCAAACTGCTGCGTTATTTTACACTCGAATAAAATACGTTTTAGTTTAATATTATAAAATTCACTATGTCTTGTTTCGTTCTTAATGTACTTTTATTAATTTGCTTGCTTTGAAGTAAAGCGTGTTCTGTACTTTATAAATAAATTTAAATTTTCATTGTTAAGGAGCATCTCTGTTGAATAGAGAGCAGATAAACAAAAATTTATTTAGTTAGTAAATAACCACATTAATTAAGATGTTAAAATTCTTGTAATTTATTTCAAAATTTCATACTGCTAAAAAATTATCTTACTCCTCTAATAAGGCATAAAAAAATAATTGTGGGGCCCTGAATATTCTGGAATTATTTCACGAACCTCCTACTGATATGAAGTTTAGTCAGCTCTAATTTAGAACATAAAATCTTATATTTAAAATGATCTGTTTAAAAGGAAAAGCTAAATAAATGTAAAGAATGAAAAGAGAAAAAAATATGCTGTTATATTATTTCATTGTACAAACGCTACTGGGATAACGAACTCGCTCAAGAAATGAAAATTGCGAACCACCATATGCCCACTATGAACCGTACGTGAAATTCGTCACACATTAAATACCGAGCTAAATTTATATCACTTTCTGTTTTGGACGATGCATAAAAAGAGATAATGAACAGAACAGGAAATAAGAAAACATTTTTTTTTAATATTTCATTATCAATAAGCAAATGCAAGTAAGTCCTTCTTGATCACAGATAAGAGGAATCTTAGAAAGATGTTCGTTCTGGTGAGGAAAAGGAGCTCACAAAGGTCTATGCCAATTGTCTATAGTCTTCTGAAAACGTCCTTGCCAAGCAGCAGCAGCCCATATCAAACCGAAGTGAAAGAATAAATCAAATTTAAATGAATAAAATCAAAATCAAACTGAAATGAAAACGACTGATCTTCTCAATGAAAATGCTTTGCTTCAGGGCCATCCTAAAAAAGAAGGAGAAGAAAGCTACTTTAGACAACTTCTTGAAATCCGCAATAACCAGAAATAGATGCAAAGGACATCAAAAAAGCAGCTGAGCCTTTAGCTGAAGATTGGAAGGTCTAAAATTAAGCTTAACTGAAAAACTGTTAAACTGCATACAGAGCATGTAAATAATTTTCTGATTTATAAATTACTAAACTCCTAATAATTCCACTACTGTTGGTGTTTTTTAGTGCATGTTTAAAATAAAATTATGTAAATCAAAACTGTAACTTAAATTAGCAAGAATCCCTTCATTCTTCATTTTAATTTGAGTAATTCCCCTCTCTATTCTAAAAATAGCATTTGGTTATAAGAACTTTCTCTGGATTGCACTATTTCTAGATTAATCGATATCGTATGATTTGTACGAAACGCTGTGTGACATAAATGCAACCAAAATTCAAACAGCCAATACTAATTTTAGAGGTTTATCAATTATCCAATCAAATGGCATTGGAACTGAAACTAACTCAGTCTAAATGAAGATTTCGTCATAAACACATCACACTTTGCTTCTGCTCCTCGCTCTAGCCAGACTGCGGTTGCGCTGTTTTCATTTCATTGCAACAATCTCAAAAGTATACATGCTATGTTCTGAAATACGCATGATTAATGTGCCAAGACACTCACGGCCAAAAAATGTTTAGTTGAAGTAAACGAAATATTATTTAAATCTATCGCATTTGCAAGCTTCTTCAAAAATACGACCCATCATCTATGCAGACAACGTTTTTCTATTATTTTTCATATATATATATATATATTCATAATGAAAGTAATTAAAAGTAAATTAATAAGCCCAAGACTTGTGCTAAAGCTGCAAAGTAATAAAGCAATAATTAGCTATAAATTATAAAAAGAAAACTCTCTACATTACATCTCCAAGCAACGGAAATTAAATTTAAAAACATCATTGAAAAGGTGTTTTTCAGAATTTAAAAAAATTTATAGAATTTTCAGTCCTCCTTGCTTTGAACACAGTAAAGGAAAAACTAAATCGCAAAAATTCTAAAATCAAAAGTAAACTTTTTAGGTATTGAAAAACCAGTTACTGTTATTGATAGCAGATTAATCGACTTATCAAGGGGATAAACCAATCTATCATCAATTAACAGTAACCAAAATAAGAGAGAGTGTTTCATCTTACTTCCAAGCAAGCATCGAATTATTTGCTAGATTCAAATCACTAATTGATACTCAATCAAAATAAAGATATTAGTCACAAAACTAAAAGAATCCTGTTAAAAAGCAAATAATCTTTAAGATTAAAATTTTTTCACTAAGAACACATTCCATATTAGCTGATGAAAGTTTCAGTAATGGCTATTTGAGTTTCAGTATGCAAAATTATCTGTATCATGAGCGTTGTGTAAGAATCATATGACATAGGATTAATTTTAAAATGCCTCTATCTGGAGCTATTTATAAGCAGATAATATTTCTAGTGGGGAAGGAGGAAATAGCCAATTTCTACTATTTCTAGAGTGGAAGGAGAATTAAGGGATTTCGATAACTAAAGTTAGAGTTTTGTTTTACATATTTTTTATCTTAAATGTATGAGCGCTATCAACCTAAGCAGCCGAGGGTTATCTATCTAAGGAGAGGAATGTCTTTGTGGAAGACTTTCTAAAAGAACTGGCTAGTAGTCATGTTACACATGAAGAAAACCGCGAAACCTCGTTCTCTGGGATTTGAATCTAGTTCGAACTACCAGTGTTTACCGATTTTCAGTTCAGCAAGATTGCATAAGGAGAAGTCTACACTCTATTAATAAGCGCAAAGAAGGCGTTTTATTAAATTCCACTATCACTTTGAAGTAAACATACGTCATCTAATTCTCCATCAAAACAGTGCGATTTAAGTGATAAATGATAATAAAAGATTCATTGGATAAGCGAAATATACTCACAGCCGTTTGCGTTGATTTTAAGTGAGCGTACAGCTCTATCTAGAGAGAAAAATTACTCCATAACTTGTCCACTATCGGTATACGATCTGAGATGCTTTACTGGTTTCGTTTATTTCTCTACCAAAGAAACTATTGCGCCCGCTATGGAAATTGTTTATCTACGAGCTATAGTCTCCAAACTGCTCTACCATAGAGAGCTGTTTCCAGCTGCTCCCTTTTTAATTTTTACATTGAATATCTAATACAATCATTACAGTCAGTCCCAGATGTTCACTGCCTGCTTTTTGCTGAAGACTTGGTTTCGTAGAGGCAATCATCAAAGAAGAACGCCATATCTTCATTTGAGGCAATTCTGAATAAAACAATGTGCTGAAGCACGGAACAAAGAAAATAATATAACCATTAATCTAACCAAAACTGCAAATCAGATCTTTTCCTTGATGCACCAAATTTTAAAACCTGCACTACATTACCAAAATGCCCTATTAGAGAGTGTGGATACTTTTGCTTATTTAAATATTGTATTCGATTCCAAACCGTACTAGAGAAAATACGTTCAATATATTTCTGACCATGTGACAAAGCGTTTATCTAGCCTAAAAAGACTTGCTGGTTGTCTTTAGGAATGTACGCGTTCAATCCTAGTTAGTACTTACCGAACTTTTACTCTGCCCGTGTTGATTTATTGTTGTGAACCACTAATAACAACGCCTGGAAGTCTGATGAACAAGTTGGAGATCACACAAATTCAAACCGTTAGGCTTATTACTGGCGCCGGTTAAGACTATGCCTATTTATTCCATGTTATTGTTCAAAATATTAAACCATTGATGACGAAGAGAAAGCTAAAATTCTGTATGAAACGTTATTACATCTTGATGATGTATTTTGGAAAAATTGTCAGAACATACTTCGAAATCTTAAAACACAAAGTGGTTTTATTCAGAGAGTCTTGGACTGTAGGAGTTCGCTTCCTTTCCCTGCAACTGTGGATAAGGTTTTGAAACCACATAATCCTTTACCAATGGACGAAATAAGGGCCAAATGAAATCTTCAATACTCGTTCTAAAATACGATACTGGTCCTGAAGTTCTTCGCTTCTTGTTCTGGAGACTTTAAACAACAGGTGCCCCTAACCTAACTGATTTAGAAGTTCGTTTTCTAATAAAAAATCTAATATTAGCGTGACCTCTTCACTTTTTATTCCCTCATTGGAAGTTTTCGAACAGCATTTGGTGGAGAGGTTTTGATTATACGCAAAACTCTGAAACAGCTGCTTATTTGCTTATAAATTTCGAAGGGCCATCATTCTCTTCAACTCCAGAGCTATCCAGTGCATTCGGTTAACTCCTGACCCTTCCTCCTGGGATGTTTTGGATCATCAACTATCCATACAAAAATTGGACCTGATGGAAAAATCATTGTTCTTTAGAGGATCCTGGGTCGCTGTAGAATAAGTGACAATGACTGACGTGCGGGAGAAGCAAGGTGCTGACGTATTACAGCTCACACGTAGTAATGTCCCATTTTGTACTACTATAAAACATATCGTCAAGAATTCCTTTTCATCCCACATCATGAGAAACTGAGCACGCGAACTACTTCCAAACGTTGGAGGTTTTTGGAGCAAATAAACATACCTGACTGGCCCCACTGTGAGGCGGTTGCAATTTTTAGACTCTTCATTCATAATGACTGTTTTGCTGGCCACTTCTTTAAAACTGTCTTTCCGAATCCTTTACCGTACGCTTTGTGGTGACCACTTCATTATGGATTGCCACTATACTTCTTACTGCAAGCCTTTCGTGAGGCTGCCTTGGTCGAACGGTACTGGGAGGCGAAAAGTCCAGTGAGACAACAACTTTCTTTTTTGCATTTCGTTCTTGTTTGTGTTTATTTGTCACTCATTTTGTCAAGTTCTCTGTCATTCGAAATAATAATTGAAAAAAAAAATCATTCCAAGTATTTTTCAGGCCTAATTTGTCACAAATCTCGTTGACTGGAATTTTCATTTACTCTAAATTTCTGTCCTGCTCCTTTCATTTTTAGCTTGTAGGAGTTTGACTGTATTTATTTAAATATATGCATGGTAAAGTTACATTCGTCTCTAATAATTGGTGAACAGAGGCCCTTCAACTGTACGAAATGTTTGTTGCAAGTTTCGTGCGTAAGCGATTCAATGAAAACTATATGAAGCTGCATTTATGTTCTGCATTTTGAACTTCTGGGGAATAATTCTTAAGCAAATAGACCTATCGTAACTATGTTTACCTACGTTTAACTTCAAAATTGTTTCAGGTGTTAAACTGGAATCTGAAGTCAACGTACCCTTCCAGAGACGTAGGTAGGGTTTTCAGAGCCCGGGGACAACTGAAGACCTTGCGCCCCTTTCTATGTGCCAAGAACGAAGATAATATCACACTAAAATTTCGTAACATCAATATGGCCCCTCTGTATGTTACGTCCGGGGACAGATGTCTCCCCTTGCCCCAAAGTTTCCAGATAGCACTTTTTTTTTTAATTCAGTTTGCTTTATTATGTTAGAGATTTTTTTCTCTTCCGTGCAGTTTTAAATTAAGTCTAATATACCTACAAATTAACCCAGAATTTCGTAACAACCGCAAAAAGTTAATACAGAGCGAATTGTACTAAAATTCCCTAAAACCCTGGAACCGTAGGGAAAAACCCCATTCTCTTTTATCGCCAAAACACGTCTACGTGTTTGGCGCCAATAACATAGGAAAAATGGTACAGAAGACTGGTTTCTCGCATGTCCGGTTGCTTTTGCTTGCCGAGTCTTAGAACTAGAGACTTTTGCAGGGATGTCTGTGGTTAGAAGAGGGAAACAGGAGTTAGTAGGAAAAATTCCGTTAACTCTGCTATTTAGAAGCAGCAACAAGTGGGATCTGACTTTGAAAGGGAAATGCTAAAAAGCGAGAAGAGGATGATCATGAGTTTTGTGGCGCTCTGATAGAATTCCTTTTTTAAAATAGTTGATAAGTGTACGTAATAGTACGTTTATGTTGAGTGCCAGCAAATGAGATTATTTTGACATTCAAATGCACAAAACCTAAATTATTATTGGCATAAAAAATTACTCGGATTATATGGTGAAAAATTATAATATGTGTATCGTAGCATGAAGTATAATTTCGATGATTATCTCGCTTCATATGCATGCTTATAAAAATTATAATAGCCTGAAATTAAAACAAAATTTGTATTCCGAAGGAAATATGAAATCTATTAGAATATTTCTTGGGGCTATCATAAATATTTATATATTTATTATTGCATTTATTAGCGTACTTAGGCATGCAAACTCGATAATATGTTTTTTACAAATACCCGAATTAATAATCCTTACCAACAGCCAAATGTGAAATTGCAGAAAAGTTCTTTCTAGCATTTGAATAGGCTGAATGCATAGGAATATGATATGAATATAAATATGATAGAAGCTGAACTGCTATTTTCGAATATAAGAACCTTAGTGTGAACTTATATTTGATTAAATAAATATTAAAATAATGTAAGTAAGCAAGAAGTATTTAATTTATTTCCCCACTATGAAAAATTATTTACACTGAAGAAATTATTATTGCGTTAAAGAAGTAATGTCATTTTTCTGTTGTATAGGCATATGGATCTTAATGTTCTAAACTAGAGAGACATGTATAGTAAATTCATATTGAACGCCGTTGTATTTGTATCCTAATTCATTTTCAAGCTAAAATGGCTGGCTGCATATAGGATTTTCATTTGCTTTCAGTACAAATACAAGCACATTTCTCTTTGAGATCCAATATTTATCATTAAAAATAAATAAATAAATCTGAAAGGGTTTAAATTTTAGGAAAGGTTCTTAAAAGGTCTCTTATAAAAAGTTTAATATGTTTTATCAGTTGTGTATAGTGAAACATTTTATAGGGTAGTAGATGAATATGCATTTAGACTAACGTTACACATCTTTTGCATATTTAAAAAGGGAAAAAATATGTAATGCAGTTCTATAAAAGTATAAGGTTTTTGATTAGATATATCATGAATACAATTCTTTTTTATTAAATGCATTTAAATCAATCAGATTGAAAAGTAAAGAAATAATGTTCTTAAGAACCTCATCTATTGTTTTAAACAGTTTGGTTTATTAAATAATAAAGACGAATTAAATGTGAAAAAAATAATATTTTGTGTTTTTCCGAATGGCAACAGACTGAAATGATTTTTTTTTTTTTTTTTTTCCCCACCCTTCATGGCAAGCACTGGCCATTTTTAGGCTTTCGCCACTATTAAGGTCAGAAGTGGTAGTCATTTTATTATGGAGGTACCTAATAAGCGGCTCCTCAGACGCCTTCTCTGGGATTCGAACACGGAACCGTGAAGTATAGCACTCGGCTCTCCTAACCACTACACATCTGGGCGGCAAAATGAAAAGCGAAACAACGACTAACACTCCTTTGGGCTTTAAAAAAATAAAAAATATTTCAAATGGCTCATATTTTAATGGTCGAAAAAAAAAGGTTTCTTAAAGTTTTTCTACGCTGTCGCTGAGCTCGCAGTCTACCAGTCTGCTGATGCACTTACTTCTGCCAACCCGTTTCTTTTTGTCTTCTTAGCTTTTTTATTAAGTATAATTTTCTTCTCACTTACGCCATATACAATTCAACAGCAAAACTGCAAAAATTTTAGAAGCAGCATATTTTAGAATTCTCGATAAAGTGTTAAGTGTTGGCATACATTTTTTTTTTTTTTTTTTTGTTCTCAGTTTATCATTTCAATGTACAGTTTATTAAGAGGCTTGCAAAACTTTTTTTTTTCCTTTTTTACTTCCTCGTACCAACTAAAAGAAGTATTGTAATCACGAAAAATTCCGAGTATTAGTATTTCAACGAAAATATACATTTTGACCGCTATCGAATGCAATTTAACAATGTTTTTGCGTTACATCTGTACGTTAGGACATAATAAAGGACTCTATTTCCCCAAACGAATCATGAAACTGATTTAAAATGAATTGAGAAGATATTTTTTCATGTACGTAAAGACACCATGAAAACATGGTGTCATGTCGCATAGGTGTTTCATGATATCTGTACACCATGAAGCACATGTGCGACATGACACGTATGTGAGATAGATACACACATACTTACGTACGTACGTATATATGTATGTATCTCGTATAACTCAAAAACGAGTAGACTCAGAACCTTGAAATTTTGTATATAGGACTACTGTAACATGTAGATGTGCACCTTCTATTTTGGTTGCAATCGGCTGCACCAAAAGTCTATAAATATACATATATATATCCACTCTGATACTCGGCGCTTGAGTTCAGTTTTTTTATTTTTATATGTCGGTCAATTGCGCATTTTTTGCTTTAAAAATGATTGAATTGTGTAGTTCTTACCTTCCGGTTAAGGTTTTTATGCCTTTAGTAAATCTGCATGCAATATCTGTAGAATTACCAACAATGTAAAAGTTGTTTAAGTGCGGCTAGCCTTAATTATTTTTAACATAGCAGCCATCCTTGTTTACATTCGAAACTTAGCAGAATAGTGCATAATTGCCAATCTAGAGAAACTAAACTTAAACAACAAAGATAACGTCTCCTTTTATTATTGCGAGTTAAATCGTGCTTAATCCATTCTGGAATTTATTTAAGGAAATAAGTGTTTAAGATTTACTTCATAATTTTTAATCTAGATATTCTGAGTTTTTACGCATTTTTGCCTCATCGCGAAATGAAAACTGAATTAATTGAATGAGAAATACTGAATCGTCTGTGAAAATTTTCTTTTCTTTTTTCCTTTTTTTTTTTTTTTTTTTTTTTTTTTTTTTTTTTTTTTTTTTTTTTTAATTTTTTTTTTTGTTTTTGTTTGTTTGTTTAATTTCTTTTATACATCGTTTTAGGTTTATTATAGTATATGAATAGAACATGTGGCAATGATTCAGATGATATAATTTTTGTGCATTCTGAGCTATAAAATGAATGGGATGTAATGTTGTTAAGTGAACCTAGCGCTAGAGTGTCGGTATGGTAAACAAATATATTGAATTTTAAAGAGCGCATTTATTCTATTGTGGTTTATGCGCTATCGACGAAGTAGATTTAATTCAATCCAATGACTTTATATGAAATGCAAGAAAAAAGTGCGTATAATTTAATATTCGGTACAAGGAAGTCATGTGGTGTACACATCAGATTTTTCAATTAACGTTTTCTGTGTTAAATTTATTAATTAAATATCACGTTCTTCGCACTTAGGCTACATAAAATTCAGCTGAGTATCAAAATCACAAAATATTTAAAACAGCATATCTTTAGAATTTCCAGTGTAAAGTCTTGCGTGCTGGAGATACATACATTATGAGAGATATGTACATACATACATACGTACGTACAGACATCACAAAAAAATTCTTAAATTCATTCTTCTAAATGAAAAAAAATTCGTTTTAATCCATTTTGTATCCATTTTGCAGACCGTTTTGGAAAAAAAAAGAGTGCTTTATTCTGTTTGTACATACAGACGTCGTGCAAAGAAATTATCAAATGAATTCGGTAATAGTCAAAATGGATATTTCCTTTGAAATATACTTGAAATAGTATTTCGCAATTGTCATATTTCTTTTACTTCGTACAAGGAAGTTAAAAAGAGTTGAGAATCTTTGATTCCTTCTGTGCCATATCGCTAAGAACGATGTCAGACTGCTACTTATTTTTTGTTTTTCGCTGGAGTTTGCTTTTTTGGCTGCTGTGTGTGATTCACGAACTGTGAATGTGCGTTTCTTCGTATTCTGAGCGAAGTGTCGATTTATTATGGAAAGCGATTCTGTTGATTTAGAGAATTTTCCCCCG
>KK113751.1:346482-363922 GCA_000611955.2 Stegodyphus mimosarum
TCGTGCTCGGCTTCTCCTGTGGATACCGCTAACCCTAACACGTGCTCCGAAAACCCATGTGCTAACGTAGAAGATACTGTGTGTGTTTCTAATCCAAGTGCATCGTGTGAAATCTTCCCGGATGAGCCTGATATTATTTTTTTTTGGATAACCTTGTGTTTGACGGACCCGAATATGCTAAAATTCTTCTTAATTTGGATGTGAACAAATTGTTATCACCTGATCCGGAAATTGTTGACCGCGGACAAATCTTCGCGGTTGACCGAAGTGTTTAAATGCATGTGCTACGGAGCTCTTAAATGAAGCTGAAATTGTGCGTCGAGCTACGGCTCATGTGTGTGCAAATATGTCATCGGAAAGTGAAATTAGCTACCGGCAATTTGTGTTTAAAACCGTGGACTTGTACAAGAACTGTGCAACTAGTGTACAAGGTAAGTGCGAAATTCTTCTTGCCAGTAAGCCTAGTGTTAATTTAACTGTTAGTGCATATAATTTAAGTAACACTATGTCTAATAATAATAAGCGTAAAATTGTTGGATCTGACACGGAAGCTCTGATGATGAAAATTTCAAAAAGCCCACCAAAACAGCTAAAGGTTTTAGGCTAATTAAGCCGAAATCTGACTTAAATTTACAAAATAGATTTGCAAAATTAAATGTTGATGATAATGCTTGTGATATTAATTCTGTAAGTAATGTAACTGATATTAATAGTTCTAGTAATGATAATGCTGATAGTACAAATGTTGTTATTAATAATGTTAATGTAAATAATGTCAATAATCCCCAGGCAATAAGCAGTATTGCTCAGCAACAGCAGCTATTCCCCCCGGGCTCCTAGGCCGGATATTAATTATTATGCTTTTCTGAAATCTTTATCAGATGTTCTCCCGGATTGTAAATTTTGTGATCGACTCAGCGGCGAGTGTCTCAAAGTTGAGCCGGCTAGTGCTAATGATCACAGAGTGCTAAATCAATACTTCCTGGAAACAGGAATCGAACACTATGTAGTCAACCCTCAGCAAATGAAGCCTGTTAAAGTCCTTGTCAGAGGGTTACCCTTGGACTCTAATGTTGAAATTATCCGCACTGGCACTTACGGAACTGGGTTAAAAAGTTCACAAAGTCGTGCAATTAACGAAATACAAAACCAAAGCACCAATGCCACTTTTTCAAATACAACTCATTCCCAGCAAAGACTTTGAAAAAATATATAATGTGACTTATTTAATGTATTTTGGGGTCAAAATTGAAAAGTATATTGCCAAAAATCAAATACCCAATGTCACAATTGCCAGAAATGGCATCATTCTTCAGACAACTGCCACGTGGCACCTCGTTTCACCGAACTGGCAATTGTGACCACCAGGGTAAACTAGAAAATCCAAAATGCGCAAATTGCCTAGGCCCTCATGTAGCCTCGTACCGGGGTTGCCCGAAATTTCCTGCTGTAAGAAAGCAACAAAAAAATTCCACCATTATGCCTGGAGTTAGCTTTGCACAGGCACTTAAACCAACCACCGAAAAAACAGTTAATACGGCGGTACCTGATGTTGATATGACCGCTAATACCAGCCCTCAAGTTCTGTTAAACCTGCTGTTGCTGAATCAATGTTCAATCAATCGACTAAAAGTAAAAATAAAAAAAGTAATAACTCTGTAATCAACAGCAATTCTTCCCAAGTACATAATAACAGTAATACTATTAGTCATAACAGCTCAGATATTTCACAGCTCTTTAAAATAATGAAGGAGGTTTCAAAATATATTTGGTTATAATCTTGCCCGAATTATTAATACCTATAAAAGTAAATTACCTAAGCTCAAGAAGTGTGATTACCTCCTATACAAAATGCAAATATTACACCTTATTTTTGATGAAATTCACGGGCTCATAAATTAAGTGTCTTTATGGACAGTGAATTTCGAGTAATCACATGGAACGCGAATGCTTAAGCCACAAAATTGAAGAGTTACGTATTTTTATAAAGGAGTACTGCCTCGATATTTTACTCCTCCAAGAACATAAGCTTGGCCCAGGAAGTACATTTCAGATTGCCAACTTTGCGCTCTATCGCCTTGATCGTAGCAGATTCAACAACAGCCCTGGAGGAGGCCTCATGATATTAATCAAGCGCTCCATTGCCCATTACCAAACTACATTACCACAGCTTTTAGCTCTAGAAGCCATAGCTTTCACAGTCACACCACTCACTACACGCCCAGTCACTTTTGTCTCTGCCTATGTACCATCCAACAAAAGATCACAGCTAAATATTACGCAAGACTTTGAGGCGTTAGCTAAACTCAACAGTAAAATCATCATCGGCGGAGACTTTAATGCACACCACCGCGAGTGGAACTGCAACAGTAACACCTTCCTTGGAACCGTGTTATACCGTTTTGCCCAAGCGGCTGGTATAACAATTGCAGCTCCACAAACCCCAACACGGTACAACGGACGATTCGCCAGCACACTGGACTTTTTTCTACTCAAAGGCTGCGCCTATAAATCGGTGATCAGTCTGAGTGAATTATCTTCTGATTATAATCCAGTGCTGATGGATATGGATCTTACTGCTCGTAATACACCACACAGAAAGGCCTTTATCACTAACTGGTCTGGTTTTACCAAAGCCTTAAACAACACATCACTTCACATCCCAGCAGCACAAACGCATAATGAGTTAGAAGCAATTGTCAATAGCTTCACTCTGGACCTCCAAACTGCTTTGTAGAACAATAGCAAACCTGTCAACAATATGAAAAGACGAAGCTGCACAACTGAAATTAAGAAACTTATCAAAGAAAGAAGTCAAGCCAGAAAGCAGTGGCAACGATCAAGGTATCCTCCCGATAGAGTGCTCCTAAATCAACTGAACAGCCAGGTCAGGGCCCTTACACGTAAACAAGCAGACCGCAACTGGGCCGTATATCTATCCTCCTTATCGGCAGATGAGGACAATGTTTGGAAAGCCACCATCAAACTCTTGAGATGCTACACCAACATTCCGCCCCTAAATGGCCCACAAGGAATTACCTACACTGAAGCTGAAAAAGCTGAGTCAATTGCTGATCACTATGCTACTCAGTTTTGCATAAACAACATCTGCCACCCACAGACAGAACATCTTGTTGCACAACCACTTACACGTCTACTTACGAAACCACACGCAGACAACACCCCTCCAGTTAAACCGTCAGAGGTCTACGACTATATTTCCAAGCTTAAGATAAAGAAAAGTCCAGGACTGGACAGAGTCAGCATCAAAATGCTTCGCAACATGGGTGCTCTCACGATACTCAAGCTCACGAAAATCATCAATGACATGTTCCGGCTCCATCACTTCCCGAATCCGTCGAAAACTGCAGTAATTGCTCCCATTTTGAAGCCAAATAAACCACCAGCAGACCATGTATCTTACAGACCAATTGGTCTTCTCTCCACCGTCAGCAAGGTTGCTGAACACTTCATCCAGACAAAAATCCTGCAATATATTGAAGACAATAGCATTATTATCAACGAACAACATGGATTCAGGAAAAGGCATTCCGCCATCCATCAACTATATGGAGTGACGGAACATATCTCACAAGGATTGCAGAACAAGTCCATCACTGGAGCCATCTTCCTGGATGTTGCTAAGGCCTTTGACAGAGTCTGGCTGGAGGGCCTCATGCACAAATTCATAAACCTGGGATTCCCAGACTACATCATAAACATCACATACTCTTACCTCATGGGTCGACACTTTGTCGTTCGTGTCAACAACACAATCTCCACCCCCCGCCAGATAAAGGCTGGGGTCCCTTCTTGATCCCTTATTTTTTAATCTTTTTACGAACGATATATCACATACACCTGACACCACACTTGCCATGTACGCTGACGACACGGCAATTCTCTCTCAAAATGCATCTCACGGCATAGTAATACAAGCATTACAAAACCACATACATGCACTGGAGTCCTGGCTGCAGGCGTTGTAGATCAAAATAAATGTGGACAAATCTGATGCCATCCTTTTCACCAGGAAAAAGAATATTGATGCCAATATACATGTCCACATGTACAATACTCCCATACCATGGACCAAGCAGGCCCGTTACCTAGGAGTTACCCTAGATCACTGTCTCACCTGGTCCCCACACATTACACAACTTATTGTTAAGTTTCGAGTGCGTAAACGTACACTCGCCCCTTTAATTGTTTCGAACAGCGTTCTCGCTACTGACAACAAGTTACTCATTTACGAGGGTAAGTTGAAAAATAAGTTTCCCCTGTCGACTGTGGTCAGAGTTGTGTATGAAAGTCAAAAAATAGAATGAGACATTAAAGATATGACATAACTTTATTTTATTATTCTCGTACGAGTACGTTGAGACATTTGTCATATCGCTTGATAAGCTTCAAAAAGTCCTCCAAGAAAAATTCAGGGCTTTGCATATGGAAGAAGCGTTGAACGGCTATGGGCGAAAGGCGACACAGCAGGAAAACGCGCAAGTCACCGATACACCATTGGGTAGAGGTCGCTGCAAATCAAGCAGATGGCGCTGTTGCAGGGCCTGCGCAAAGCGGAGACCAGCCTCTCATTTGAGCCCCGGTAGGTATGGAGAGAAGGTGCGTTTTGAATTCGTGGTCAAAGGAGGAAGTGAGAGCGGTTATCCGCTATGAATGGGCACGTGGAGTATCAGGAACAGAAATTCATAACCGCCTCGTGGAAGTCTATGGGCCAGGTGTGATGTCGAAGCAAATGGTGCGGAGATGGTGTCGCACATTCAGTGATGGACGTCAGCAAGTGGAGGACATACCGAGAGCTGGACGGACGCGCACGGCCACTACAGATGCAAATGTCAGGAAGGTGGATGACATGATTAGAGCGAACCGGCGTATCACCATCGATGAAGTAGCGGAAGAACTTGGAATCTCACATGAGCGAGCTCAAAACATCATCCACGACATTCTTCGATACAGAAAAGTGTCAGCACGATGGGTGCCCCGACAATTGACCTCGACACACAAGGAACAACGCATGGGAAAGGCGCTTTGAAACCAATACTGAAGTGAAACAAGTCGTTCAACGCTTCTTCCATATGCAAAGCCCTGACTTTTTCCTGGAGGGCTTTTTGAAGCTTATCAAGCGATATGACAAATGTCTCAATGTACTTGGTACCTATGTGGAAAAATAAAGGTGTCATATCTTTAATGTCTCATTCTATTTTTTGACTTTCATACACAACTCTGACCACAGTCGACAGGGGAAACTTATTTTTCAACTTACGCTCGTATAAAGCCATGCTATGTTCCATCATTACTTATGCCTGCCCTGTCTGGGGATATGCGTGTAAAACTTCATTAAATAAGCTGCAGATTTTGCAGAATGTAATCTTAAGACAAGCGGTGAATTGCCCATGGTTTATTCGGAACTCGGCAATCCGCCGCGAATATAATATTCCAGAAATCTCAAATTATATGGCCACAATGGCTGAAAAGTTTTTTGCAAACATCCCACTTGTTCGCAACTCCACCATACCAATCCTTACGTATGATTATCAACTAAGAGCGAACAGGAAAAGACCGCGAGCGGTCCTTAAGCACCTTACATAACAGGATACGTGTATGTATATATATTTATTATATATATATATATATATAAATGAAAACCCCATTTACTATTGCTTCTGTATGTTATATTACTTGATTCTATATTTATGCACCCAGATCTTCACAGATCATCTTGTTTATTATTCCTTGTAATGTAAATTATATACTACTCTTCATTTGTACTATCGGCACTCATTGCTTGTTTCTTGCCGAGTAATTGCACTTGCTTTTTTTTGACTGCACTATCATAGTAATTAATATTATATAATTATTATAAGTTCTTCCCTACTAAACATACAAATTTTAATTAAAATTAATTGAGTCATCCTGCTACTGGCATTTCCTTTACACTGATTTCGCATTTCACCATCTTCTGCACTTGTCTTCTCCTCTTTTGAAGGAGCGGTCACAGTTGTAGTATACTGGTCTCGTTAGGCTCACCAACATCTTTACTCTGTGCCTATAATTCGAAGGATTTCATTTATCTGATTTCATCAACCACCTTATGCCATCTACAAGTTTATGAAATTCTAAGTATTCGAAAATCGGCATTCGAAAATCGGCCTGATGTTAATCCAGGGTAGCGCTTTGCGCGGGCACCTACTGCGAACATCCAAGTTTGCCTGAGCCGACTTCCGCTCGGACTTCGTTCACTTCTGTATGTTTCTTTGCTACAGTAATTACTACATAGCATTAAAGAATGCTGCAATAAAAACCTATTAGAGTTACAGTGAACAGCTATTGGTCGCCTGTTACTATTGCTGCCATTCTGTGAAGAATCGCTTGAAAAGATAAAGCACAAAAGTGTTCTTCTGGGGCCTCAGTAATTCATTATAAAGAAAAGAAATCGGATTCTCTTTTGGAAGAAACCTTCACTTTTCTTTAAATGTCTAAATAAAATAATTTTAAAAAGGAAAACAAAGTGAACTGTTTTGATACAATATAGCTAAGTCTATGCCGACAGATAAAATGAATTTAATGTAAAACACAGAGATTTACAAATTTAATGTAACACACAGAATGGTTTTGATTTATAGTAATAATTTAAATAAAAATGCAGTTCCATTTATATGTGTGTGTGTGTGTGTGTGTGCATGTGTGTGTGCGTGTGTGTGTGTGTGTGTGTGTGTGTGTGTGTGTGTGTGTGTGTGTGTGTGTGTGTGTGTGTGTGTGTGTGTGTAAGATATAACAAAACACGACTGGGGACCTCAAAATTGACTATTCTGTATTTTATGCTCTCCCCTTAAATTCATCTGCTCTCCCAAATTCGAAATCTTTCCATGTTACATAACACTGTTTGAAAAAAGTAACTAAAACTAAAATTAACCAATCACAGCTTCGAGTATACTTTCTGCGTCATACTTAGTATACCTACACTTGGCAAAACAATTACGTCGTTCCTTTCCCCAGCTTCTGCCCTGAAAACTCTGTGCCGCTTACGCTGTCCACTCCAAAATGCTTACGCCTACAACTATATGGAAAAACTCTTAAAAGTTCCATAGTTTTCTTCTATGCATTAAAAAATGACATATATATATGTAAAAAGTGCTTCTTCCCCCTTCTTCGCATGCCTTCGTGGTGTAGGTCAGCAAGCTCGACGCGTAACCGAGAGGTCCGTGGTTCGATGCCCAGCGAAGGCGTTGCTCATTTTTCAATCATTCTTCTGCTTCCAATAAAAAAAAAAACTTAATGACTCTACAACTGGCGCCCGAACTAAAAAGGTGGTGGATGATGATTCTCCACCACCAGGATTTGGCGACTGGGTCCCCAAAACCCCAGTCGCCCTTTAAAAGGCGGAGTATATAAGGTGTTTCTTCCCCCTTCTTCGCATGCCTTCGTGGTGTAGTGATCAGCACGCTCCACGCGTAGCCGAGAGATCCGTGGTTCCATTCCCGGCGAAGGCGTTGATGACTTTTCAATCATCTCACCTGCTTCAAAAGAAACCTAACGTCTCTACATATATAATGTATGAAATAAATAGATACACTTCTATAACTCAGTGAATCTCAGATATAAATGTAATATTTCAGACCAAAAAAAAAAAAATCACGCAATTTTTCACTCTGTTTACGAAACTAATTGCGCAATAAACATGCAATTATGATGCGCATTTTTAATTCGGTCTGATCACTAACATAAATGAATGCTGTAAAATTTCGCATGGCGCTCTTATTTTACTTTCGGACGTCATTAATTTTTCAAAATTTATTTTGTATTAAAAACTGCAATTTCTCTATGTCCCCCTGCAGTGAGGAATATTTGGAATCACTGAATAATTTTAGTTTCGACTTTGAATAGAACGTTCAAACAGCGTGACTACTTTTGCGATGTTGACTAACTAGTGGTAGAAACATGACTGGATTTCTTCTAATAAATCTTTCACGAAAGTATCCTGCCGTAAATGAACAAGCAATACAAAACAAAATTTTTTTAAAAAAATTCCTTTGTTTGTTAATTACTTATTGATACACTGCGAGGAAAAGTACAGTTTCGATTTAATGCTTGATCAGAGTGAGAATTTATTTTACATAAGTTGCAATTAAAGACTATCACTGCTATATCTAGAGATAACAATGCCCACGACGCCAACGATCAGTAAAGTCGCTGAACGCTGGTAGTTCGACCTGAGTTCGGTTCCACCTGAGCGGAATAGGCTGGCTGTGTGGGTTCTCTTAGACTGGTAGCTTTAACATTCTTTGTCATAACCAATTAAACCAATCCAAAAAAATCGAGAGGCAGCAGCACTGTTGTACTCTTTGTGGAAAAAATGTTCTATTAATGAATTTGCGTTAGACATATGCCTGTTGTGTATGTTTCAATTGGCTTTCAGTATGTTTCATTGATTCTTGTATGTTTTCATTCATTCTTGTATGTTTCAATTGGCTTTCAGCTGTCAATTGGCTTTCAGAAGATTGTTTTGCAATTTTCATTTCTTAGTTTTTTGTTAATGTTCAGTCCCATTTATTTTGAAGCTGTAAGCCGAATAATCGTATGATGACTACAGCGTGAATAAACAGGTGGTTTGATTTCTAATGGCTGAAGATTAACATTTTAGTTAGTTAACAAATTTTTCTATTGATATTGCCGAAAGATATGCTAAAAGAGAACTAGTTACCTCAAAATGACCTTTGAACAGAATTATGGTTTCCTCCTCCCCCCACCTTCTCTTGAAAATTTCGCTTGCGAAGAAAAAGCTGTTTTAAGGGGTTTCGAAGCCTTTATTTGTTTGAAATGTCTTATGATGATGTAGGATCTGCAGCTTTTTTAATTTCGAGTACTTCTTTTTGTTATCGTTTAATTCAAAAGATTGTTTTTGTTATCATCACCTAAATATTTCTGACTCTTGCAGCAATTTTTATTTAAATTAATTAGTTATTTATAGTTTTAGCCTTTACTATGATTTCTCCTTTCCGTTTCTTCATTAGAAATGTAAATGAATTACTGAATGTTCAAGCTGAAATTTTTGGTTTGTCAGACAAATCGTTTTCCTCCCTCTAGAGGCCATGTTACTTTAGTTCTGCCATCTAGGTTTAGTTTGTAATTATTCGGCTTTGCGGTATTTGCTGCCAACATTTAAAATGTTACGCCAGTTAGAGTTTCGAACCAACTTCGATTTAAATTTAATTGTGTAGTCTTGAACGACTAGTCTATATTTTAATTAAAATTTGATTGTTACTTTAGTTGCAGCGCCACAAGTGGTGGTCGATTTCTGTGACCACGAGACGTACATTTCTATTCTAGGTTTTGTTAAATAAGAAAGGTTGTTTCAAACCTTTTTAAGTTGTTTCAGACACGGTGATAATTCCCTTTACATCTGTTAGGAATTTAAAATTAGTTTATGCTTCCAAAGTTAGTCAAACTCTACACTTTTAATCAAGAAACAGTGATACAGTCCTCCTTCTACGTGGGTTATACATTTTAAGAAGAATCATAACTCTTTAGTATTTTTCTTTGCCATATCTATGTAGCATGCAATCGAATGTACTGTCTATCAAATGTTACTCTATTTGATGGAAGGAAAACAGCGTTCATAAATTCTATTGGGAATTTAAACAGAACCTGAATCAGAGACGCTTCCCAAATCTATCTAAATTGGAATTTCTCATTTTTTTTAAGTGGTAAAAAGCATTAAAACTACATTTTCGGAACGCCTCGCCTTATCAGTTAAGCTGATAGCAAGCGTTCTATCAAAAAGTTTCCAGTAACTGCGCATGCGTTTGAATGAGATCACCATTTATTTGTAAGAAAATGTTTTCCATCTGTTTATTTTTGATTAGACTGGCTTTATTTGCAAAATAACAAGTCGAATTCCAAGATTATTTGCTGAGTTGGTAGTTTAATGCATTGGCTTTTTCAAAAATCTTACATTTTAGAAACAAAATCTGAGCCAACTATAGCATCTAATTTATGCCAGTCATTTGTTGACGCACATTTCGCACGATGACTAAATTAAGGCGTAACTAGTTAACGGTCATACCTATTTAATTAACTCTCTTAATATCGCGGAAAAACTTCAGCATTAGTACATTTATGTACGGATTATGCTATTGCGTATTTTATTGTTTTTTTTAATCTTTGCCTCATCAAAAAACGTTTCTGCATTTCTTGAGTTTAAGTTTTTGCTCCGTAGTTGATAATTTAGAGATTATATGTAATTAATCAATGGTAGTATCAAAAACCAAAGGCATTTCTGTATATTAAAAAGATATTACTAAAAATTGTCACAGGGCTGTGATTTACAAATTCTTGCAAAAAAAAAAAAGAAAAAGAAAGAAAAAGAAAAAAAGAATGTTAAATAATCCTCTAATAATCCTCTTCAGCCTAAAAATTTGGCAGTTCAATCCATGGGTTATAATTTTCAATAAAAATTTTCCTGCCATTTTAAGAACTTTATTTGCATGAATTTATTGACTTTTTATGACTGTTCATTGTGGGCCCGTTAGCGGTCGGTGGTAAAGTCACTGAACACTAAAATATTAGATAGAAAAATTTAAGTAAATGAACAAAGTAAAATAATTTAATCTTTTATGAAATGTTAAATATTGTTTCTCAAAATAAAAATATCTGATATTGACACCACATGGCTTCCTTGCACGGCCTATTAAATTATACACATTTTTTGCTACATTCCATTCAAACTTCTTTCCTCGAATTTCATTAGAGATATATTTCTGACTCGATTAGTTACGCTCTCACTTCGCAGCAAAGCAAAAATACACAAAAATTCAATCTTCGTTAAAAGTTATGAAATAAAGAAAAACCAAAAAGCACCAAATACGATTAAAAAGAGGTAAAAAATTGTAGTGAAAATTAGAGCTTCTACGCAAAAATAAGTAATTCGGCCAGCGGGCAGGAGAACAAAATTTTTGATGAACAAAATAGAAAGTTAATTTTCGGTTTCACTCCGCAAAAAGACACTGAAGTTGCAGAAACTGACTTATTCACTGTTATGCTAAGTTTCAAGTGTAAACAAATGGCTGCTGCGTTAGGCTTAGTCACTTTTAAATAACTTTCAAATTGTTGTTAATTCTGCAACTATTGCATGCAGATTAACTAAAGGCATAAAATTCTTAACCAGAACATAAGAACAACGTAATTCAATCACTTTTGCACAATTTACCAATATATAAAAATAAAAAAAAAGCTGAGCTCATCGGGGAGAGTAACAGAGTGGGTATATATATATATATATATTATATATATACTTTTGGTGAGCCGCTTGCAACCAAAAAGGGAGTTTCACAGCTACATATTATAACATTATATTATTTATTATATAATAATAAAATCAAAGTAGAGCCTATTTCGGCAGAAAAAAGTTATTCGTTTCCTTGGAATTAAAAGTTTAGTTAAACATAATCGGGGCCGTCCATTTTTAGAATATTCTTTAAATGACTATTTGGTTTAAAGTGTACTTACATTGCGATCTGTCTTTATATTTTGATTTGAATTTCAGATTTCTATATGATGTTTTTAGACCAATTTGGTTATATTTCGAATGGTCATTTTATAATATGTAATGTTTTGCTTTTTTTGTAGTCAATTTGCAACAATCTTATGTTTTTTTCTGTTTTCCAAGTGTTTCGAAGCCGAGTAGGGAAACTCCTGATACATTTGAGATTCACCTTTTTTCGGTTTTATATGAGCTTTTATGTAATATAATTCCCCCCCCCGGTTCTTGACCTCAAATTAGCGGGAGTACGAAAACGAAACACGAATCATATTAATCAACTTTTATGAAGCTTTAAATCATTTTCTCCTGATGAGTTCTGAATTAAAAATTCAATAAAGGGAGATTAATTTTTATATTTTTTTTATCTTGTATGTATTTTCCCTTTTTTTAGTTTTCGAGTTTGTACTACTACAATCATTTTTATTTGAAATGTTTTGATTTTATGTTTAACACCTTTACAAGGATGTAATTATTACTATTGTTGAGGAATCGCCTTGCTTTGACTAAAATTCACTTTTAAATTTAGATGCTTAAAGTTTATTTTACTTCAATCCTGTAGCTATAGCAAAAGAAGGGTTTTAAAAAATGTGCTTTTTATTTCTGCCTATTATTAATTTTATATATATATATATATATATATATATAAAGAGAAAGCAAGTTTGAAACCTAGTGAAAGTCGTAAAAATCATTTCTAATAGCCTATCAATTTTCTGGAACACACGATGTAATATGTGTAATATGAGTGACAAAGCAAATTGAAATAATTTGGTAATATAAACCTATCCATGTTATAGAAAAAGTGAAAAATGTGTTCAAAAAATACATTTGTTAATCTCCTCTGCTTAAAGCTTCAAACAGAACTAATCAAGGGAAAAGTAATTGAAGCCCGAAGCCAAGTCCAGTCCAGTCCAGTCCAGTCCAGTCAAGTATTGCCGGAATATCGTAGCAATTGCACGATGTGTCCGGCTCCTGATAATTTGCCCAAAAGGCACATGATATGGGTAGGTCCAGGTAGGTGAAATACATACACGAAAAAGGAGGGGGGGTGACCATGCATCACCAGGTTTAGAAAAACCAAAAATGATCACAATCGGCGCAGCGACAAGGAGAGAGAAAACGCAAAACCAGACAAATGGTCTAGAGCGCAAGAAATATAAAACGCATAATATGAAATTAAATACAGACACAAATATAAAATACAAACATAAAGAAATACAAATATGCAATGATAAAAATACAAATATGCAATGATAAAAATACAAATACAAAAATAGTGAAAATAAAGTTGAATAAGTAGAATATATACATTACGTACAGACCAGCAAATAGCTAGCAAAAGTAAGTGTCAAGTGCTTTACGCGGGAAAGTTTAAATTACATATATGTGCGGCATAAGGTCTGATATATCTGTCCTCTATGAGAATTTCATAGTCAAGGGTGTTGAAGATCTCCAGGTGTGGGCAAGTGAGAGCCTTGTTGAAGAACTTGTCATTAATTCGAAGAAGATAATCTTTGACAGTTTCAATCTTTAAATCTCTGTGTAACATATCGTTGGACACAAAGTAATGGGCATTCGTAATCAGCCGTAAAAATTTGTTTTGCATAACTTGTATTCTGTAGAGGTCGCGTGATGTAAAAGCTGCCCAGGCCGGGGAGGCATAAGAGAAAATAGGGCGCACTATTGCCGTATAAAGGTGCTTCTTACGTAACAAATCCAGTTGCGAATACTTTCCTAAAAGCGGCATAAGGCTTTTCATAACAATTACGGTCTTGTTTCGGATGTGATTGAAGTGATCAGTCCACGTAAATTTGTGATTAAAAACCACACCTAGGTAATTGGCCTTTTTTACAATTGGGACTTCTACGTCGAAAAGGGTAAGTCTGACATTTAAGGACTTTTTAGCCTTCTTCTTGCTAATAATGAGTAATTGCGATTTAGTTGCATTTATGGCGATTCGCCATTTGGTGCACCAATGCTCTATGTGCGGAATTGTTTCTTGAAGTTTAGCAATTGCAATGGCCGGACTTAGGGATCTCACCGCCAGCGCCGTATCATCGGCGTAGCACCCCAGGTAATTATTTAATCCAGTAAATGGTTTCGGGAAATCTGACACATAAAATAGATATAAAATTGGGCCAAGAATAGAGCCTTGGGCCACGCCGGCATTTAATCTTCTCTGCGTAGAAGTATCTTGTCCGATATTAACAAAAAATTTTCTATCTTTAATAAATGAGTATATAAGTAAAGTCATCTCCCGATCAAAGTCATTTGCAATTAGCTTGAAGATAAGCCCCTCATGCCAGACGCGGTCGAAAGCTTTCGCCACGTCCAGCATGAGGAGGGCAACTTTTTGATGGTTATGAACAGCAGAGCCGATGAATTCCACTAATCTGACTAACTGCTTTGTAGTAGATAATGACTTGCGGAAACCAAACTGCTCGGGAGGGAGCTTTTCAAGATATTTTTCCATGCGTTTCAAGATCACCTTTTCATATATTTTACCCAATCCGGGTAGCAGACTAATTGGGCGACAGCCGTCCGGCTTTGTAGTATCTTTTCCAGGCTTGGGGATAACTATAATTTTTGCGGTTTTCCATTTTGTTGGAAAATAGCTATTCTGCAGACATGCATTTAAAATACTTGCGTATTTGGTAATAATATTTATAGGTAAATTCTTGATGGTAAAATTAGTAATAGAGTCGTACCCGGGGGCTTTCCGATTCTTTAACCTCCTTATAATTTCAGAAATTTCAAATGGAGATGTGAACTCCGTCTTGTTGCGCACAGATGGACCTGTGAGATAGTCTTGAACGCAGTAGCGAACATCATAAACAAAAGAGTAATCACAAGGATTCTCATTTGGCAGGAATTGTTTTTCGAAATGTTCAGCTAACATATCGGCTTTTTCTTTGTTGGTAAGAGCGATTTTGTTCCCATCGGAAATGGGCTTATTTACTGGTGAGCTGCGCTTGAGCTTTCGAGTAAATGACCAAAATTCGTGGTTGGGTTCATTGAAGCTGGCGATTTTGTCATTCCACTTTTCAATAGGATATTGCTTTATTTGGACTCTAATTTGCTTATTTAATCTATTAAGTTCTTTCTTGATACGCGGGTCCCACGAGTGGTTCCATTGCTTGCGTAATCTGTTCCGTATCTTGATATCTTCACGAATATGACGGGGGAGAATGTCCGGATTTTGTTCGCACGGGATTTTACGAGTAGCATTCGTGAAGGCACAGTTAATCCGGTCCGTGAGTGCATTAATCGCACGGTCAATATCAGTTGTAGTCCGCAGGGGTCCCGTATCTGGCGGGTTTTCTCGAAGAAATTGCTTGAAACAATCCCAGTCGGTGATGGTTTTAATTTTCGTATCATCACTTTTCTGAGTGCCTAAAGTAGCAATAACCGGCACATGATCCGAAGTTAAGTCCATATGTACATCTAAGAAAACTGGAATGGAGACAGTTGTGACAAGGATGTCCAAAATATCACCTTTATTTACCTGTGATGGTAAATAAGTATAACTTGTGGGCGCATAAAAGTACACAGGATAATTGTTGACAAAATTGAAGAGTGTGTCACCATTAGCGTTTGATTTTCTGCAGCCCCACTCACGGCTTTTAGCATTAAAATCTCCTGCTAAGATAATGGGTTTGTCTGAGGGCAGCAATTCTGCTAGGATGTTATCGTCAAGTGAGTGCTTGGGTGAATTATAAATTGCACTGAAATAAACAATGCCAAAGGCAGGCAGTAAAACAGAAGCAGTAATGAGTTCCAGCCCATTCAGGCGTACTTCGTCAATATAGCAAGACTGGAGCGAATTTCTGACGAAGATAGCTGTGCCGCCACCCTTGTGGCTAAGTCTATCGCACCGATAGCATCTATAATTTGGGATGTTCATGCGATGGCTCGGGTTGGCATGCGTCTCAGAAATGAGAGCAATGTCAATCTCATTTGTTATTAGGAAATTTTGAAGTTCTTGAAGTTTATTAAGAACGCATCTCGCATTCCAAATCATGACCTGTACTGGCGCTCTTTTAATTGGATGTATGGCCATTATCACTAGTTACGCTTTTATTATTTTCCTGATTGGTTTCCTTTAATTGAGTTATTTGTTGGGTTATTTGTAAGAATCCTGCACTTTTTATGATTGAAACGAGTGCAGCCAAGTCAGAGAATACTTTTTTGGCCTCGCTTATGGTATCTGTATACATACCCGAGGACAAAGCCTGAGCATATGACTTACCCTCTATGACTCTGTTATTAAATGTTTTTGATTTTTCTTCCTTCCGCTTCGGGAACTTTACACATCCTTTAAAACTGGCGGTATGTGATTCACCGCAGTTCACACAAACGAGAGGCTTATCTTTGTTATAACGGTCCGGGCAATCCTTTGAATTATGTCCCAGAGCGCAACGCACACATTTGGGGGGGTAATTACACCCCTCCTGCGTGTGGTTAAAACCCTGGCATCTGAAACATTGCAATGGACCCTGAGGCCCTTTATATTCAACTATTGATACTTTTAAGTGGCATAAATACCTGACACTATAGATACTGTTAGAGGCTTCCGTTTTAGGAAGTGTAATCAAGAAAAGCGGTAATTTACTGACTTCACCATTACGACGTCTAGTCATTTGCTTGATATCTGATATAGTGAAATTTAGGCTTTCTAAATCATCTTTGATACGCTCAATAGTAGTACTGCGTAAGAGTCCTTTTATGACCACTTTTAGGTTCCTGTCTTGGGGGAGAATATAAGAGTGGTGTTCCACCCCTAATTCTTTGAGAATTCTGACCATGGCTCTATAACTGTCAGCATCTGCTGCAATTACTTTAACTCCTTCACGGATGTTTTGGCCAATGAAGCCAAGATTACGTTGGCGAAACATGGCAGCAATTTTGTCATAATCATATTTGTTTTCTTTTAAAATGATAGGAGGTAATTTATTAGATTTACTTTGAGAATTGTTCGTGCTCTTACCATCATTACTGGCAGCATTCGTGTCCTGAGTAGATGCCTGTGTGTCATCCTTATTTGTAGTATCCATAGGAGGATTATCCGCTTGCGTGACGGTAGTTTGACCTAAGTCCCCATGAATCAAGCCAAGTCGATCAACCAAGATCATTATATATATATATATATGCTACGCAAATTCCAATTTACAAAATCGCAATTTTTAAGTAATATTTAAAAGTAATGTTTAAAACCAATAGAAGAATTAAAATTAAAATTTTTTGCAGAATTTTGTTAAAAGTTAAAAATGTTTTAGAAAATAGAGTTTTAGCTTTCAAAATTAGTTTTTAAAAATAAATTTACTTATTTATTCGATTTAATAACTAGTCGCAATTTCTAGCCATGCCACAACTGACATTTTCAGCAACCTAATTTTTGCTGTTCTCATAAACCTGGCAACTGCAGGCAAAACATCTGCCCTTGGAATAAAGAAAAAGACCCAATTCATTGTTGTTACTAGCACGAAGTATAGAGTAAGTTTTTGGCTTTTAAAATTATTCAAGCCTGATTCATTTTTTAAATATGACTATTTCATTTAATTGAATATTTTTGTAATATAACGTGTACTTCTTTTGTTTACATTTGCATTATAATGTTTTATTTACACATTTTTGCATTTTTGATCGCATCATTGAATGGATACTTGCGTTTTGTTCTAATGGTCTTTTAGCATTCGAATAATATTTTTCATTTTATATAAAGCTCCAAATAATTTTTAAATTGATTTACATCGTGTAAGGGAATTCTTGATATGTATATGACTTTGTTAAATTTGAGGAATTAAATATTTATGTGTAATTTCATTTCTACTTTCGATTCTCATATGCATAGCAAGGAAGAAACACGATGTCTGAACGGTTGGAAAG
>KK113751.1:397875-410546 GCA_000611955.2 Stegodyphus mimosarum
ATCCTGAAGAAGGTTACTTTTAGCCGAGTGCCTCAGGCAGTGTCGCTAGTGCGCTGTGATCGCAGGTTGAAGGTCAAGACGAGTAGTACGAAGGTCATTCATTCCACTGCGCGACCGGCTTCTGAGATTGAAGTCGAAATTAAGACGCGGGGGAGACAAGAAACAAAATGTCACTCCAGCGCAAATTAACACCTAGAAAGAAAGGTTTAATAAATCTCTCCTCTCGTTATTTTTAATTCAACAGCATTTTTTTTCCAATATCAATAAAAAGAAAAATTATTTTCATTAATAAATCAGTCAAGGAACTTCTAATACGTCAAAACAAACCGAGCTGGGAACTTTGATTTTTGGAGAAAACACTGCAAACACGTAGGTAGAAAATCTGCGATAAGTGAACGGAGGAGCGGAGCGCTTTGTAAGAAACGGTTGGTAATGCGTTTGTTTATTCGTCTTCTTTTAACGCTTTCAGAATGAAAATGGCGTGGGCTTAAGAAAGGACTCCGGGGAAGTGTTTACCAGAAACGTTCAAATGAAAAGTATCTAAAACTCGTAGGCGATAAAAGAAAGTTTACAGTGGCACAGAGTGGAATTTTATTATTAAATAAATAAATAAACAAACAAAATATTTGAATAACACTAGACTACTATCTTTTTAAGAATCATTTCATGAAAAAAATTCTGAAAAATAAAGGGGAACATTTTTAGAAGAGGAAAAAATTTCAAACAAATGCATAAAAACCACCAAACAAACACACACGTTTTTACTACCACACTATTAAATTTTGATTTTGGTTAAAATTAAACAAATTTTGAAAATTAACATATGTATAATAATGGGCGCGATCTGAATTTTTTTTAATCGTGTTTTAAAGCTAAAAGGTAATAATAATCTTTCTGCAGTAAAAATTCACCCAAGTTTGATCCAGATTTTATATCAAAGGAATGACACCTTAATAGAAAGATCATTCATTTCTTCATGTTAATGACGGACATTTTCAACTAGAAAAGAATTTCAGTTTTGTGGTAAACATAGTTAAATTGTCATTTTTCTATTCCTAATCATAAAATTTTAAAACTGTGTATAAACGTTCTTGGAATGACTTGTATAGTAGTATTTCTCTTAACAATCATAATAATAATATATTAAGAACAAAGTATAAGATGTGTGCTTTTTGAAATTGCCAGTACGAAATGACGATTGAAAGATATCAAATGCGACTTTATTAGCAATGAATTTCTCCATAGAGTAGACGAATAAGGAATCACTATGTATTAGCTTACACCCTATAGGACATATCTGGCTATACACATTCCCGGCGAACCAAGAGTTGAATATATTTTGAGACAGTTAATCTTTAAAACCTTGTTGACGTTTTACTGAACAAATACATTTTCAATTTCCATTTTAGTGAACCTTCGAAAATTGGTAATTGTGATAGCTGCTGAATTAGCAAACGTCTGCCAAGGATGTCACAAAGCTTCAACGTGAAAGAACATACTTGATAATTTCCTAAAAAATGTGAAAAACTGAAACTAACTAATGGTATTCAAATATTGTCGAAAAAAGTATAAATGTAATGGATTTTGTTTAAAAATACCATATTTTTCTATCGTTTTGTGTAAATTATATTAGCAACGAAGTTTCCCATCATTTTAATGTATAAAGATTTACTACTTTAATATGTAAGTAATAACATCAGAGTTCAGTAAGAAAACAAAGTCTAATTATTTAAATATTCACTTGCATCAAAATCAGATTGAATTTAATTCCGCATAATATTATGAATAAGTTTCGAGTAGTTTTCCTAGAGAAAAAAAAAAAAAGATATCGGTAAACCAGGAATATTAGAAAATAGTGCGAGAGAAAAAATGATTGAACAAAAATTGGTAAGAAGAAATTAATGTCTGATTATTCTTTTTGCATATTTCCAGTACTTTTTTGTTATTTCATTACAGACTCACTGCAGAAAAATAATTTGAAAAACCAGCAAAAAATTGAGGCAATAAGTGAAAGTGATAAAAATTCCACTGGGCGCACGAAATATCTCTTTGTTGATTGAAAAGAAGAATGGAGTCGGTATCAAAAAGTGATTTAGAATTGAAAATAGAATAACAAAATCAATTTTTGTTAGATCTGCACTTTCTGAAAAGGATAATCAAGTTTAGATGTCGTTTTTGTTTTCTCGTTTATAGATGGAAATCTGCTTTTTCTATCTACGAATGAAAACAAAAGTGAAATAGAACTGGTTTGGAATAAATCAACTTCTTCTACAGTTCAGAATATTAATCACGTTTTTATTTTTTAAACAAAACCAAATGCACTTATAATTAATATTAACTGTTATTTAGGGAAATAGAAAATATCCATTTGTTAATAAAAATGAATAGTAATCATAATAATATAGTGCAAATATTTTCATGTATAAATATGAAGTATTTATATTATCATGCATAATATTTAGATTTTATATATAATAAAATTACTGCAATAATTCAGATGTTTTATTTATATCCAAATTTCAGACATTTTCAGTAACAAAATTGAGGCAATCAGAATTTTTACTTATTTTTAGCTAAAGTTAATATTTGATGTCAAATCAAATGTTTTTTAATCTAACTATTACCTGAAATTCTAATTTGATCTTCATTCAATGATTTCTTCATTTGCCTATTTCGTTTCAGTTATTTGAAGAACACATACGCTCACGCGCATACAACGCACACACACACACACACACACACACACACACACACACACACACACACAAAAAAAAAAAAAAAAAAGCAATCTCACTATTAGAATTCAAAGCAAAAACAAAAATTTCTGAAATGTTAGAACTTTATAAATATCCTCCTAAATTTATTAGTGCTGAAAAACAAACTGTGCAAAAATACAAATAATTGATTTATTTATCAGCAGGGTTGCATTAACACTGAAGGCGGGATGATAATATCTGACTGATCTGACAATTATTTTGATTACTTCAAGAGAAACTGATGTGTGAAAATTTTCTTAAGTAGTTCAAAAACTTTTACATCACTTAAGCATGAAGTTTTTGAAATTCTTAGAAATAGAAAACCGTAGTAAGGTTTGGCGGATGGCAGCTTCTTTTCTCCTTTTAGAACTCAGTTTTCTTTTTTGATTTGTTTTATAATAGTGAAAACAATATGTAGAAACTATTAGCTTTTCAAGAATGAAGCATAAAAAATCAGCTCTTTGGGATGCGAAGCACGGATGATTCACTTGTTGGACGTGCTAAGCAGTTGCACTGCAAGATCGCGCCAGGAGATAATTCTTCACAGTGTGCAGTAAATAGAATGCGGTAAATATAAATTTTTTAAAATTTTGGGAATAAACTTTGTTACTCTGGAAACGAAAAACAGCTGATTTTTTAATCGCATTTGACATTACTTTATTCTCTTTGATACCGTGCTATGACGTAATAGATCACACAAAACTGAAATTAGTTTTCCTAATAAATTTTCAAATTTATTCTGAAAATAAATATATAAATTTAAACCAATAATAAATTTTCAAACCATTGATCTAATTTCGAAGCAAAAATCACCAACGAACAGTTTTTCGAAGTGTTAATTTGTAGAGCCATTACGTTATTTTTTTGAAGCAGGGTCATGAAAAATGAGCAATGTCCTTGCCGGGACTCGATCCTCTGACCTCTCGAATACGCGTCGAGTGTGCTGACCATTACACGACGAAGGCATGCTAAGAAGGTGGGAGAAATATATTATAAATTTTACTGGGGGCGTAGGGGAATGGTGCTCCAAGACAATTTTACTGGGGGCATAGGAATGTGCCCTCCCCATTTTTGGCACTGCAGATTACTTCTCATTTTGTTTTCTAATTCTAAAATTATTACTTGGAAAAATTTCATACATAATTTTGTAAGGAATAACATGCTATTAAAATGTGGTACTAAAATGTTGCAATTAATATATTATTTAAATGTCTAATATATTAAATTATAATTATATTTTTACCTGATTATTAATTGCCCTTTATATTATAATTAAGCGTACAATCTTTGTGTAATCTTATTTTTAGAGCAGTCGAAGGTGCTTCAACACAGTTTTTAATCACTGTAAATTTTAAATTCAACACAAGTTTAAAAACAAATGACGACAAGGCATACCAGTTTTAAATTCTGAATAAATCACCCATCATGCAAGTGTAACAAAAATGAAGGAATAGAAGTAATCTGCATATAAGATTTTTATGAAGGAATATCTTCTTAAGTTTAACAACTAGATTCTAATTTAAACAGGGACGAACGAGGTACACTTTGCGCACACTCACACAAAAAAAGGGGGGAAGAGCAGTTCCGATATCTCCCGTTCAAATGGGAAGCTTGACGAAATTTAACTTGCGTTTTTTCCTGTCTCGAAAGCGCGACTTAGCATATATATTATATTTATATATAGCATTGTTCTAATATGGGTATTTTGACACAAAATCGGACTTTTCCCGAAACGGCATGCCGATTTCCCCCCCCCCATATTTCGATTCTACTACTTAAATTAGGCCCAAATATTAAATTTTTTAAATTCGCTAAAAAACTTACCGAGAAATTTAAAACTTTATCTTGGCGCACTTTTTTCAATTTGTGTCAAGAATATTTCACTTGGCGAAATTTTTAATTTTTAGCAACTCATTTTCCTTTCCCTTTTTATAATGTACACGAGCGGAAAAATAGTTGAATACTTTAAAATAATTTTAACAATATGCGCAAAGCATATTTGGCATTATTATCGCTTATAACAAATATGCCAAGTTTTAAAACACGCCAATTTATAAATTCACATATATCTTTGGAAATTTTGAATAAGAAGCTCTAATTTTTTGCATGTATGCCTAGAAAAATATCTGCCTTAAGATGATGATAAACATCTAATAGTTTATAATTCAAAACTTTTTTCAAAGAATTTATAAAAATTACTAAAAAATGCAAATTTTGAAAACAAATAAGAATTTAGCTCCGAATTATGTTTGGATTGAACCTATACTTCGAACCGTGTAAGAAGGAATCAAGTGAGTTTAATAAAAAGTGAGGTACTAATAAAACTATATTAAGTTCAATTAACATTGAGGAACTAGAATTTTGAGAGCTAATTTGTTAAAAACTACTCGTGCGATTTCTAGAAAACTTGACATTTTGGCATAGTTTGAGTCGTAGAATAAATATGGGGAAAAATCGCTATGTCATTTCAGAAAAGTGTCTGATGAGAAGAGATTTCGAGACGTGAAAAATGCAAGTAAATTTCGTCAATCGGTCCAGTTAAATGGGAGATACAGAACTGTTCTTTTTTTTTTTTTTTTTTTATTGTGCAAGGCTTAGGTGCTCAAGGGCTTCACATTCAGAAGGCCCCTCCAAATCTTCTTTAGTATTTCGTCTTTAGTACTTCTTTCTTTAGTACTTAAAATGATGAGAAAAAAAGCATTTTTTAAAATTCAGGATAAAAAAACGAGAATAATTATTTATTTATTTTTAGCCCATAAGGGCAATTTGCCCGAAAGGACTATAATTTCGTTTTGGCATTTTGCGTTGGTTCACTATAAATGTCGGTTCACTTTTCAAATTGTTGCCACCAAATATTAGATCCCTGTATTAAATTTAAAGAAATGAAATAACGATGGATCTGCATAAATGTATGTATGTTGCTCGCATTGTGATAAAACAACAGTATCTAGAGCCATCAAATTTTGAATAACGTACATTTCCACCCGAATATGTGCATCTGGAAGCCCAAATTTGGAATTTGTTTTATTATGTATTTCATATTTTGTAAAACGAATTTTTGATTAACAAACTCAACGATTTCAAAGCTAGCAATGGCAACTTACAACACTGTGCGGGGGGGGGGGGAATTATCTCCAGTGCGCGAGGCTGTGTATTGGAAATTCTAAAGATATGCTCATTTTAAAATTATTTTGCGATATTTCTGTAGAATTTAATTTTATGGCTTAAATGCCAAGAACATGCTATTTAATAAGTAAAGGTAACACACAAAACGTTAAAAAACGCCCCTTTGGGCATAATGTAAAATCTGAAAGCTTTCAGATTTTTTTTTTTAAATTTATTTATTTACTTTTACTTTGCATTAGTTTTTTTGTCTTTTTAAAATACTATAAGACATTACGTCGTCATTACCTTGCGCGCTCGTTGGCGAATATTTTCGTTTAGTTGAAACTTCGATTTTTAAATTTGCACAACCAAAAAAGTATTTTTAACATCGGCTGTATAAAACTCTACTGAAGAGTTATAATTTTCCTAGGTTAAATCATTCTTATGATCTCGAATCATAAATTTTAAACGCTTTCGTCTATGCTTTGCCATTATCTAAAATAATCCTTATTCAAATCCTGAACTCTTTATAACAGATTTATTTTCACTAGAGGGAGATGAATCGTATTAAATTAAGATGATGTAATATATCATTTCGTTGTAATAAAATTTTAAAGGAGAATAATTAAATGGCACTAATTCTATTCTGTACTCAGCGATTTAATATTATTATACAGACAAGTTTGCCTATTTTTTATATTTTTGTAACATTTAAAGCAAGGATAGCAAATCGCTATTGCAGTGGAGAGGGTGAGAGTCATAAGAAGTAACTTAGTCCCCACGATGGGGAGGAAACTGTGTTATTTAATTCTTCATTTTATTCATATACTTGTTTATTAAATTGAAAATAAGTTAACTACATTAATTCGGTATTATATCTATAATGGAAACTAATGGTTTAAATTGTACAAGTTCGTATTTTAAGCAACAGTTTTGTTTCAGTCTGTTACATGCGTATGCAACATAGACTGAAACACAATGTATAAAACTGACTGTAACGGAAAAAAAAGAGTTATTGGATTATTTCATAAAATACTTTATATAATTCATATTAGTGATATGTGATATTTGAAAAATTAAAGGGGAAAGGGCCTTTAAATCAGTAGGTGATGAAAACTCCGAATATTCAAATTAACTGGGTTCATTAATTAACTGATTGAGACAAGACATGCCAAGGTTACTAGCCTAAGTACAGGCATACTTTTGTAAAGAACTTACTAAAGAAAATGAAACTCGTATTTACATTATACGCAGGGAAAAACCACGCAAATCATGCAGTCAGCCAATTCCCAGATATATGAATCGGAGTGAATTTGCTAGAGTTCAAGGATTGAAATATTAGTATTTCCACTCAATTGATGAGTCCTGTGCTAACTGACAACACAGAATTATAAATATATAAATATTCTGAGAATCTAGATAATTCCCCCCACCATATCAGTTAAATTTATAGTTACCGTATCGATAGCGAGAGAATTTTCCTTTTATGTTTATTATATTTTATTTCAATAGAGATTACAATGTATTTTCTTTCGGAAAAATAATGCAAAAAACTTATTTTTTCAAAAAATTGTAATGTTTGAAATTATTTTTTTATTACTTAAACACACAAAATATTTTTGTTTCAGCTGAAAAAGAGCAATAAAATTCATTTTTATCCATTTAGGTTCGTAACGAAACGTCTCATTTAGTTTTAATTTTTAGTATACTATCATTAAAGACTAAAATATTTTTAATAACTCAAAATAATACATTTTATACTGTAATTCATATTACTGAATTTGCAAACTAGCAAAATTTTTAAATCAACTTTATCGGTGTAGATGATCGGAGTTTCGGATATCTTTTATTATCTGCAGTCCGAATGGTGAAAGTTTTATTTTACTCATTTCCTTGCAGTGTTTGAAGAGTTCCAGAGAAAAATCATGGACAAGAGAAGAAAAAGTATCATTCTTTATAGACTTATTACTTCGGTCAACCATACTATCTGGAAAACACCCCGAAGAATAATATTCAAGAATCGTACTCATTCTTTACTACCAATTATACTAGACGGAACTCTGACTGACAACTTTTGCATGCCTCAGTTCCGCATCAAGTTCATTAGCATATTAATTCTCTTTGCTTACCACACTGTCCTGAATAGGTAACTAAATGTATGAACGTTAAAAAAAACGGACTTGTAGGCCGTCGATATAGAAAACTATCTCAGCGTGCACAAATTTTAGATTGGATTTGTCTACATGGAGAAGAATGGTAGTTAATAATTTAAACAAGAAATGCCAATTATAAAAATAAAAGCTTAATGAGTTTATTACACTTAGAAACAGATTAAACTTAAAAGTTTAAAACACTTAAAGTTTAAAATATTGTTTTAAAATTAAAGTCTTACCATGGCATAAGCAATCCACAGATACGATCATGCCTTTGAAAGTGACAGTCAAGAAGACTGGGAAACATGTAGATGTCTTTGGAAAATATTGCTAGTGGGCGAAACATAAGAACTTTCATTTACCTTCCCCGCATCGTCATACATAACCAGTTGCAAGAGGGCTTCTGTTTGTTTCAGGAGAATTTTTAATTTGATGTTCAAATTTAATCAGCTTGTTATTACTTAAAAACGAAGCAATTAAACACACATCTTTATAGTTTAAATTTTTATTTCACGTTTTTAAAAATGTATTTAATTGTTATAAATTAAAGTATATTTAATTTAAGTATATCCCTAAACTAATTTTTATAAACATTTGCAGCTTTGTTGTAACTGGTAAAAGACTAATGCCATATATCATATAACAGATCCTATTTTTACAATATTTTAATATACACTCTTTTGAGAAAAAAAGTACCATGAAGAAAGTGACCGTTTTTTTCTAAATTAAATATGAGTAAAGCTTATACACAAGTTATGAAACAATTAAAAATTCAAGGCCATAGAACTTATCAGTGGCTAGCAGTTGCATACTGAATGTTCAAATCAGTAAGTGGTGAAATTTCCCTGGCGGCGATGCATGCTTCTAAACGTTGAGGGAAGGAGTGATAAAGATTCATCATCTCATCCTGCTATACATTCTGCCAAGCATTCCTCAGCTGTTCTCTAGATCTGCGACATTTCGGGATGCTCGAATCTGGCAGCCTACCATATTCCATACATTGATTGGAGGAATTCCCATACATTGATTGTTTGATTAGAGGAACAGCTTGGAGACAGTCCAGAGGTATGCGAGCCATATGGGGTCTAGCATTATGCTACTGCAAACTGGCTGGCCATAAAGGGTAATGCAAACGGCCTCAGGATGTCATCAACATATCGTTGAGCTTTTAAAGTTGTCTGCATAATGACTAGAGTCGACCTGCTGTCGGAAGAGATAGCTTCCTCACCATCACTCCGGGGACAATGGCTGTGCATCCTGTAAAAAAGGCTGGTGGGGATCACTGGCCCTATCCCCTTCACATGCGATACCGATGCTCATCTGGTATCAGGTAGCAGTATTAATATCTGGACTGTATACAATGCCAGTCGACGGGCAACCGTAATGATCGGCTACGACAACACTCCATACGACTCGCAGCCTTGATTAAAGGCAGATGTCTTAAAGGCCGCTGTGACGCAACCTCACTCAGCCAAGAGCCGTGAAATGATGGAGGATGCCACTGGCGGTATGGAAAAGACTGTAGCATGTTGGATAACGGAAAATAATGCCTTTGAGTTAGTTCAGTCCTTGTACAGAACCGTTTTTCCTAATATCTGTTATAGAAATTGCGTTCATTAGCTTCGCATGGCACTACCGAAGCATTACGTCCTTTTACACTTCGCCATCGTCTCTATGCTCTCTACCACGGACTGCCATACTTCGTACCGAGATCCAAGCTGAGTCCACTCACACAAGGTTAGACTTTATGCCACGGTCCGCCACTGATACCTGCAATGACATATATGAAATATCATGTTATAAATTCCTATATTGTGTGGAACAAGGTGCTTTTTGCTTCATGAAAATTGGCTATGTGCTAAAAAAATTATAAACAATTTTCAGTAGGCAGTTAGTTCCCGCCCACCGTAATATTCAAAAAATTTCTTGGATTTTTCTTCGAAAGTGAAGCAATTAATGCAAATTAATATTGCATCGGAGAAAAAATACATCCTTATAATGCAGTATTAAACAAATTTCTTTTCCTTTCAGTTTTATCTCTAATTTATTTATTTACCCTTTTTTCAGAAAATTAAATATAAAGGCTTTAAGTATCAAATCATTTAAATCAGCGTGAAATTTAGGAAACAATTTTAGAAAAGTATAAAAAATTATTTATTTTTCTTGCTATCCGCTATAAATGTCCCCATCTCAGAGAAGTTTAAAAACTTCTTAAAACTTCACTAAAGAAAGAAGCATTGATCAATCAATCAACTAGTAGACGCTGCCGATGATTAAATAAGTAAGCTGCTCATAAACCTCAATTTAAAACTTGCAAATTTCATTCCAAAGATATTGTTTGATTTCAAAAGTAAAACGGTAAAATAAAGGGAAAAAACTATTATTATTGATGAAAATTGTTATGAACAAATAAAAAAACCTAGTGTTTAAAATTCATTTCTGGAAATTTTTCCCTTCATTTATTATAGCATTTCAATAATAATAATAATAATAAATCAAGAGTTTTAAAGAAGAAAAAAACTTTTCTTTCTTTAACACTGTAAATCATGTATTGCCAGTGAAGATAAATATAAAAGTTTTTATTTTCAACTTCCTCGAAATCAGAAAGTACGGTAGAATTTTGATTGTGTTGAGTCCAGTTGTCTGAATAGTTACATACGGACACCATTCATGTGATTACTGATAGCCAGTCATCTATCTGTGCTATCAAACAACAGTTCCCAAACTCACCAATTGCATATCTAATTCAGAATTTAATACTCAGCAGCAACAACAAATTTATAATATCATGGACTAGAGGTCACAGCGCTTGTGCAGGAAATGAACGCGCTGACTTCTTAGCAAAAGACGCAGCTATTCACCAAATAGGCACTCCAATCTCTATCCCGTGGCCAAAGTCAGCATTGAAATGCAAGCTGAAACAACTTGCAACCGCACAATGGCAACATCAATGGGACCACGGAGAACAAGGAAGACGAACATATGAATTCCTCCCTAAAGTAGATGAAAGCATCACTTTTTCATCCTACTTCCTTTCCCAGTATATCTCGGGCCACGGCCCATTTCCACTCTACTTCTACAACAGAAACAAAGCCTCCTCTGACAGATGTATATGCGGAAGCATCGGAGACCCAGAGCACTACATCTTCAACTGTCCAATGACGTCTGTTCACCATATCCGTCATCCAGGCAACCCAGGTCTGGAATTCAGGCGATTTCTAATCAAGCACCGAAAAACGTTTAGTCAGATAAAGAACATCATCGACTACCTCCACAAACAAGGACTCAATATGTGCCACCCTTAATCTTATAATCCTCTAATTCTGCAATTATTTCAGAGTGCCATTGTCATCTCCACCAAATTGCCTTCAATCTTCATTCATATCTGTGCCTTACCTCCAACTCATGATATTGTATCTATTTATTATTACAAACTTTATTGTAACTCACCTACCTATAAACATTACCATCACCAACTGTAACAATATGCAACTCTGTATATCGAAATGTATAACATCTGTATGATTGCATATCACCTTTAATTCTCAATAAATACGGAAAGGTAGTACACCGGGGCAATACCATTTTTGCTCATAGCGATGATATGGTGCCCCCTGTACTTGTTCCTGTCCTGTCTGAATAGTTTGTTAATCTTTGGAGGCCAGTTAAAATTAAGTTTGCTGTAAAGCGTTTAGTATTTTTAGTTGATTTATATAATCCAAATCGCAGAACAATATATCATTATTTGGGCATTTCATTAATACTACAAGTGAAATAAGAGAACATACTTTTATTATCGGACTACAGTAGTTCCTACCCAAATGGATGCAGCTTTTTTTTATTAGAAAGTTTTCAGATGGCTGCAGTTAACCATTATTTAGGCGTATCACGGACACACTCATCAACGGCCTGCTGCAGTTCCTCGTAATTGGCGAATCCTTAACCACGCTGGTTCTCTTTCATTTTACCGAAACGTGCATAGTCCGATGCAACATCCTGGCACATTGTCTCACAATGTTGTTTCTGCAGGTTATTGAGCCCCTGGAGCATCCAGTGAACATAATTTTATTTATTTTCAAATATTCATGCTCATGAGTAGCGTTTCTGTGCCAGTACCCGTTTTAAGTAATACCTCATCGCCCTCATTGCACTATTCATACCAGTCATGGTCTTCTGCACAGCGCGTCATGTTATGACTCACTACTGCTCTCGTATTGTAACTAAGCAAGCTATCTTAAGGCAGAATATTGAACTCACACCACCATCTGAAATAAACATTACTACAAACTTTTTAACTATCTGTCGCACTAAAGCAGGAGTATGAGTCCAAATCATTATCCAGCATACTAATATTAATAATTCTAAAAATCTTAAATTAATTTTGGTACAAGTGTATTACATGCTTACAGTGAAATAATATATTGTAAGCCAATAAGCATGCTATATATATTTATCATCTTTAATTCAATAGCATGTCGTCATTCATCAGTAAAATCTCCTCCTATAATTTTTTGGAAACATGTAGATTAATATGAACAATAAAGTAATTACAGACTGTTAACAAAACTGCAATCATTTATTTACTTCGCAAGTCGCTGATTAACTGTAACACGTGTTTCTTTTCCCAAACCACTAAACTCACTAGTAGCTGAGTGGG
>KK113751.1:416424-466643 GCA_000611955.2 Stegodyphus mimosarum
CCGTACAGTGTTGCCATTGCTCGCTTTGAAATCATTTAGTTTGTTAATCAGAAATTCGTTGAAATGTTACAAAACATAAAATCGATAATAAAGCAAATTTCAAATTCAAAATTAGGGCTTCCAGATGCCCATATTCGCAGTAGGATTACGTCATTCAAAATTCGAATGGCTCTAGTTTTATCACGATGCGAGAAACATGCATACATTTATGCAGATTTTTCATTTTTTAAAATTTAATGCAGAGCGATAACATTTAGCGGCAACAATTTGAAAAGTGAAACGGGCATTCAGAGTGAATCGACGCAAAATCGCAAAACGAAAGTAATAGTCCTTCGGGACTAAATCCCTTTGGACTAAAAATCAATAAATAAGCATCTGTCTGAGATTATAAAAAATCATGCAAGACAGATTAAAATTACATTCTGATATGAATACACAGATTTTTTTACTTTTACTTGCTTGTGATTGAAATAATAGATTTGATGTTTCATGATATAATTCTCTAAAGGTAAATCATTAGAACCATCATTAGTTACCGTTTGTAGATAGTTATAAATCTCTGTATAGGTCTTCCTGCACCACAGGAAAAAAAAAACATGTAATTATAATCAGTTTCCCCAAAATGAAAAATCCCATTGTTCACCTGTCATAATTACATGTTTATAAAATGCATGTCATGATACTGTCAGTCTGTAATGCAAGCATGGAAAGTTAAAGGAAGAATAGAACACAGTCTTAAGAACTTTAGCCTTGTTACATGATTTCATGATGTTTGAGAACACATTTATTGTTATTACATATTTTATTTCTTAATTTTCATTTCATTTTTTGCAGTGCTGGGAAATCATCATAGAACTGCTAATTTTATACTGATAATAATTAATGATGATGCTAATATAGTAAAATATAGTTTTTTAGAAGTTACATCATATTTTACGATGTAACATTTAAAAGTTACTTCATTAGTAAATGTACTTTTCTTCCATTAATACACAACTAAAAGAAAAACCGTAGCTTGTTTAGCAGCGTTTCTTAATTTTTACATTTTTGAGGAACCGCTTACAATCAGTGTTTCATATATTTATTTTCTTCTTCTTTTGCAGCTCTTAAAAATATCTCCATTGATATTTTTCCACATTACCATTTTGAATTCTCCAAATCTACCAGAATGCACGTGCGCGTATATCCATGGAGGGTTAGGAGCAGTGTTCCCTCTAATTTTTGACTGCTGATATGTACTACTTTATCCTCATCTATGCAACATTTTGTATTTTCTTGTATACGAGTAAAGGAAGAATTGTAATCTCGAAAAATTTCGGGTATCATATTTCAACAAAAATATTCATTCTGACCGCTATAGAATGCAATTTAACTATGTTTTTGCGTGACATCTCTACGTAAGGGTAGAATAAAGGACGCTTTTTCCCAAAACGGATCGCAAAATGGATTTAAAATGGATTCAGTAGAGATTTTTTTCGTGATGTTTGTATGTATCTATGTATATATCTATGTATATATACCCACTCTGTTACTCGGCTCGTTGAGCTCAGTTTTTTTTTTCATTTTTATATGTTGGTAAATTGTGCATTTAATGCTTTAAAAATGATTGAATTGTTCTTATGTTCCCGGTTAAGGTTTTTATACCTTTATTAATCTGCATGCAATAGTTATAGAATTATTAATAATTTAAATGTTGTTTAAGTACGGCTAAGCCTAATTTAGAAGCCATATTTGTTTACATTTTGAACTTGTGAATTAAGTCAGTTTCTGCATTAGAAGCCATATTTTTTTTTATTTTGAACTTGTGAATTAAGTCAGTTTCTGCCCCTTCAGTGTCTTTTTACCGGGGGGGGGGGACCCAAAGTAAACTTTCAGTTTTGTGCACTGAAAAATTGGACTTTTTACCCGTTGGCCAAAATGCTTGTTTTTGCTTAGAAACTCTAATTTTAATTATAAAAATTGTTTTATTATTATTATTATTTTAACTATTTGGTGTTTTATGTTTTTCTATATTTTTCAATTTTTAATGAAGATATTTTGAGGTTTTACGTATTTTTGCCTTGTCGCGAAATGAAATCTGAATTAATTGAATGAGAAATATGTTTCTAATGAAATTCGAGGAAATAAGCTTAAATGAAATGCGTATAATTTATTAGGCCCTAGAAGAAAGTCATGTGGTGTCCACATAATTTTTTTTTCTACTAAAATCACAGTTCGTGTTACTTGGAATTTTTACTGTTACTTTTATATTTAAACTAATTTTATTTTAATAGCATTCATTATTTTCAAAAACACATACATTTAAAAACTACTTATTAATAATAAACACTGATACATTAATATACATATAAATGTAACAATATTATTTACTAAAATATAGCTTAACTCTATTAGTAATAATGTTCAGATTTTTCAAAAAAATATAAATAAAAAATAAAATAAAACAGATATAAAAGTCTGAAAGGTTTCAGATTTTAAATTACGTCCTCAGGGGCGTTTTTTTAACGTTTTGTGTGCTACCTTTATTTATTAAATATCATATTCTACGTACTCAAACCATAAAATTCAGTTCAACGACAATATCGCAAAATAATTTTAAAATGAGCATATCTTTAGAATTTTCGATACAGAGTCTCGCGCGCTGGACATAATTTTTCTTTTTTTTTTACAGTGTTTCCATTTCTCGCTTTGAAATCGTTTAGTTTTTTAATCAAAAATTCGTTGAAGTGTTACAAAATAGGAAATCGATAATAAAACAAATTTCAAATTCAAATTAGGGTTTCCACATGCCCATATTCTATGGAAGATCACGTTATTCAAATTTTGATGGCTCTAGATACCGTTGTTTTATCAAAATGCGAGAAGCATACCTACATTCATGCAGATTCTTCATTATTTAATTTCTTTAAATGTAATACAGGGTAATAATATTTGGTGGCAACAATTTGAAAAGTGATTCGCAGTTTATAGTTTTTAACGCAAACTGCCAAAACGAAACTAATAGTCCTTGAGGGCAAATTGCGCCTTTGGATTAATAAATGTTAAGTATATATTAAATCTTTTCTCTTCAGTCTTTAAAATTTAATTATTCAGCATATATGCATTTCAAACTTATACTGTTTCCACTACTCAGATATGGTGTTACTTGCATTAACGTCTCTTAAGTGATCTTATTTCAAACGACTTCTTTGTTTACTTTTTATTAAATTCTTTAAACTGAAACTTCGTTCGCAGTCAACATTAGACACCAAAAATGTCGCCTATATCTATTCATTTTGAAAGTTCTAAAAATTGTTCATCTTCTAATGAAAACATTACCATCTCTGAAAAATTTATAATGAGTTTCCACTTAATGTTTTTTCACACACGGCAAATTTAAAGTCAAATTCAAGGTTTTCAAAGCGAGCAATGGCAACGTTGTACAGAAAAAACATGTCTAGTGCGTGAGACTGTGTATAGGAAATTCTAAAGATATTCTCAATTTAAAATTATTTTGCGATATTGCTCTTTAACTGAATTTGATAGTTTAAGTACGAAGAACATGATATTTAATAAATAAAGGTAACACGCAAAATGTTAAAAAAACGCCCCTTTGGACGTAATTTAAAATCTGAAACATTTCAGATTTTCTTTTTTTGTTATATTTCTTGTGATAAGAATAAATTTTATTAACTTTTTATCGGACTTGTGCATTCAGTTTATTACGAATCAGTACGCAGGCAACAATACGAACGTATGGACGCCACGAAAAAAATCTCTCTTGAATCAGATATGACAATTTTTGTGGGATATTGATCATCAGTGTCATGTGTCTTTTAAAAATTCCAATGTTTCGACACCTACATCTTTGCCATTTTCATTTTTGCTGATTTGGGGGGGACCTGGTGATGAAAAGCATACAGTTTATTAAAAAAGATTTCAAAATTATTAATTTCATCATTATTTTTTTAGCCAAATCTTCTAATGCTAATTATATACTATGATTTATGCAATGCCAAATTACAATATTAAGAAATTTTTGTAGAAGTTTGTTTGTAAGTTCCGATTTTAATCCTCACATTACATTAGCTCTACAGAACAAAATGTAATTAAATGATTTTAAAATATTTTTCAGAAAATTCATTTGAATTTGATCCATTAATTATACAGGTACAGGTAGGAGTGGGCGAAACCAGAGAAATTCGCCATTAGTCTTACAGATATAATTACCACACTAACTGTGTAGTTTCACTCCAGTTTTGAAGGAGAACATCCGGGGTGCGGTCCGAGGGTCTCCTATCCCTAATCCTCTACCTTCAACCTCTCGAGAGGACTTTCGGCTTTCGCCCACGTATTTTGAATGTCTTCTTGCCTCACAGACACTACACTCATTCAAACATCCATGCTTCTCCGGGAAAGTTCCGAAACCATCGATACGTAGTTGCCAACTAATATCGCCGACTATTGTACCGTGTAATTGTACCGATAATATCGCCAACTATTGTACCAGCTGGGAGACTCATACAGAATGTACGCGTTTAGCAGTACTACTTTTTGGCTTAAAAAGAGGCGAAGGCTCGCAGATCAAACATGAATTTCATAAAAGGCTTGCGCAAGCCGTCGCGATCTCCTACAGTTCATCGCTGGTGTTAAAGTCTCTGACGAGAGCAAGCGGGATGCATAAAAACCCTGAACAAAAGCATTTAAAACAACCAATTTAAGCAATAAAAGATAACAATATTTTGTAAACATTTCTTCGTGATTTTTTTTGAGTCTCTTATGATAAATTATCGAAATCCCAATCTTGAAGTGTTAGAACAAGACACACGTAGATTTCTACTGCTTGGCATCAGATGGTCAGTTTGTGATTTATTATATTTTGCACTGTAGCGTAATGTTTTACAAAAGCCCTGCTGCGATAAATAAGTGCTAGCTTCCCTGTTTTTTCTTTAATTTATTGTTATTCCATGTTTTTTCTTTATCCCCCCGCCCCAACTTGATTAACTGCTTTAACGCATCTCTGTCTTCGTTTCTAATTTTGTTTTGTTTTTTCTTTTTGCCCTCATTTTTTAGGACAGTTTACTTTTTATCGAGGTTTAAAATGCTCTATAAATTTTGATTCCTTTTGAATAAAACGCATTTGGATTTCAATTGAAATTCTAATTTTAACAAATTATATCTATTTTGCTGTTAGAAGTTTCATATATTACACCTATTTCTTTTACATTATGAATCTTAAATACTTCTACATTAAGTAACTACATCTAGCATTTTTATAAATAAAATAAAATCACATCGCATAGACTAATTTCATCTTTAGTTGCCTATTAAGTAATAAGGGGATATTTATCAATATATGCTTATGAGTTATCCCAAAAGAACCAGTCAAATCGGAAAAACATGCATCCCGATTCCAAGCAAATTCTAAATTTTGCGCAGTTTTCAAAATTTACTTACACTGACGTCAGACTTTACATTCGACGTCAGATTGTGGCTTACCTGCTTCTAAACGGCCTATGGCTGTATAACGCAATTCTGTTAACAAATGCCGCCTCGAGCTCATTTTCACACTTTGCTACCTCGAAATTATTTAACATGTCGCCGTTCATTGAACAAGGATTCCTGTAGATCGTGCTGGTGCACAACCATTTAGCCACTTTGGGGTTTAACCTGTCTTTGGAATTACTCATAGACAAGTGGGACTGTATGGAGACTAAGCGCTAAAATGCGCAACCGTTAAACGGCGATGGCATGGGTCTGGTTCGAGCTGGTGAGTAAGTTAGAAGCTGCAAGCAGAAAATGGGGAAGGCGAAATTTTTCTGGAGCCAACTAGTGCGATTGACATGAAAGTTACAGCATATGGCGGTGGAGGATACATGTTATGCAAATACAAACAAATTGAATAATAATAAAATTTACAGGTGGAAGATATAGACAATACAAAAGTAATAAAAATAAACATATTTAGAAAATATATCCAGCGTGGTAGTAAAGTCCTTTTCCTGCTTTTCTAGGACTTATAAAATCTCTAACTTCATCATTGAAAACAGTGGATTCATTGGACAGACAAGTAAGGCTAGTTTATGAAAAATCGTGCGAGGTCTCTTGAATGGCTGTTCAATTATGGAATCATAAGTTGCTAATTTGGCAATATAAGAGTTATTTGAGTTCATCACTCTGGTGAAAAAGTTGTGAGAAGTTATTAAAGCGTAGTCTTGAGCATGCGGAAGGTTAAGATTAATATGAATGCACAAGTTCCTCATGAACTAAAGTTGGCCATGGAACGGAGAATTTTATTTTGGAAGGTCCCTATTTTTTCCCTGTAGGTTTTTAGTGCTATGGTCTAAATTTGTACTCCGTAAAATGTTATTGGGCTTATCAGGAAACCATAGAGGGTGCTCCTTACTTTTATGCGGAGTTCAGATCTTCGTCCTATCAGGTTGTATACGGCCATGTATGCGGCATTTGCTTTGTTTAATGCATATACGTGTATATGCATATACATGTATTTATATGTATGATATGTTCTTTAAAGTTCAGCTGCTCATCCAAGACGATTCCTAAATATTTGGTAGAGCTCGCTGTTAAGAGTTTTTAATTATCAATTTGTAAATTAAGTTTGACTTCTGGATTTTTGCGATATCTTTTAAAACGTATGGCACAGCATTTTCCTGCATTTAGTTTAATTTTCCTTAGTTTGCACCAATGTGCTATTATATTAAATCCAGACTGTAGGTTGTCAACTGAATATTGGGGCCTCATTGATCTGGATATGACAACTGTGTTATCTGCATATTTGGTTGTTTTGAAATTTAGAGGCTTCGGCATATCATTTAGATATGTTGAATGATGCTGGAATTAGGATCGAGGCTTGTAGTACTCCAGTGCGTATGTACTTATTTTTAGGCAGCGTATCACCGTCTCCTACGTGGAAAGTACAACAAATTAGATATGAATTTAGGAGATGTATCATTTTGCTTGGTAGCCCGATCACACTAAATTTGTACTGCTAAACAGTTGGTTTTAAGCTGTAATGTATTTACGCAAAACGACAGTAGCACCACTCTTTTGCATAATGCTATTTGCTGCAATTTCCTTTTATTCGTAATGTATCCAAAATTCAAAAACTTCGAACTATTTTTAGCCGATTTCTTGCGAGTTTTCAGTTTATTTCTTTACTTTTGGAAACCCGTATATAAACGGTATAGGGTCGTTTTCCAAGCATATTTAATGACAAAAATGTATTGGTAAATAAACTGATTCACAGTAGAATTACATAAAATTAGTTTCTCCTTTGAAATCACCATTCTAACCAATGCATCTTTTGAAATGCTTATCTTCTACATAGATTTCTTTCAAAAAACACTCCGTAACACATGAATATTCATTATTTTTCGAAATTGTATTTTTAATTTTTTCGGCGATTTGAATAGATGTTCTAAATGCTTAATTAATCTCACTCCTGATGATCTTTGTCGAATTTTATTCCAAAATATTTAAAATAAATAAAAAAAAGCAAGGTAAAGAAAGCAAACGTGAAGGTAAAGAAAGCAAAGGATATACAAACACGAAATTTTAAATAAACGACTAATTAAAAATTACTGGACGCACCGACCCGTTACATACCGCAATATTGGACTTTTACTGCAATTACAGTTATTTTCATAAATGCAATAGAACAAGGATTTAAAAATATTACTTATTAATAATTTACGGGACAATCATGGTAAAAATATGTAATCTGTATGGACAATATCAGCATCAAATGAGCTAAAAGAGAAAAGGGAATTGATTAAATGACGCTTATCCTCTTAAGAGATTATTCGACCATGTTTCATACCCTTTTACTATCATTTCCTCTGTTTTTGCTGCTGGATTGTTAAGCGATGTAAGGTATCGTTCAGTGGTATACAGTTCGACAGGCAACAAATCTGACGAAAGAGGAAACCAGGGAAGAATATCAACTTTATCTGGGCTCCAAAAATATCTAGGCAGTTTGTGACTATATTTATTAATACCTTAAAAAATGAAATTTTACAACATCCCCTGTTATGGCAGCAAGATTGTCGTAACATCAAATAATTTTATCATAACCAAATTAATATTAACTAAAAGTAATGTCTTTTGTAATTGAAGGCAACCATTGATGTTGGAAGTTCATCCAATATAGTGCTTCAAATGCATGCTAATTATAATTGTAGCTAACTTGCCTTTTCAAATAAATATGTTCATCATTGATCCTTAAGCAAGAAAAAAAAAGTAATTGGTCATAGAAAGCGAATCGATGCCGCGGTACTCACCTCAAGAAATTCATTATCTACGAACTTTTGCAGTTCTTATGTTTGATGATGAAACAGAGTTAGCAAAAGCCTATTCAAAGAAAGATGCTGACTTAAGCTACTTGTTGAAGTTGCATTCAGTGTATTTTAAAGGCAGAAGTTCCTCCAAATTCCTGCAGATAAAAATATTCCAATAATTCAGAGTATATTGTAATGGTATCGTATAATTTAGTGATTTCTCTTCTTCTTTGCGCTACCGTTACTAAATAGCAAGCATGGGACAAGAGACATTTTCTTCAAGTGAACAAATAACGAGAACCATCAAATAATTATTAAAAAAAAAAAAAAAAAACAGAACTTAAAAGGAAACAAATTAAAATAAACGAGAAATAATTTATGCTATTGGCTAGCGTCATAAATATTTTGTATGACTCAAATCAACTATTTTTAAGAAAATTTTTATTGCATATTTAGTTGTACAGGAATTCCAGAATGTGACTGGAAAAAAAAACAAAAAAAATAAAAAAAAAAAAAAAAAAAAACAGAACTTAAAAGGAAACAAATTAAAATAAACGAGAAATAATTTATGCTATTGGCTAGCGTCATAAATATTTTGTATGACTCAAATCAACTATTTTTAAGAAAATTTTTATTGCATATTTAGTTGTACAGGAATTCCAGAATGTGACTGAAAAAATTTTGAATTTTGGAAGCCATAGCTGAATCAACAGTATCCAAACTAACAGACCAAACTATTTCGTATCCAAACTTATTTCGTACTTTGAAGTTTGTATATTTACACAGCTGGTTTTTATAACACTATACATATTTATCCCTCATGCGACTAAAATTGTTATAAAACTGCAGGAGCATAGCATGGAAACAATGTGCTGTTGACTCAAAAAGTCAAGGAATCAAAACGTTTACGACGCTTTTAAACGTTAACAGAAGATGTTAGAATTCATATCTCGAAAATGGAGCAAAACTAGTAAAAAATTTTCTTTACGAAGTTTTTGGGATATTTTGTTTATTAAGAAGATGTATGGTTTGGATCTCTCATAGCAGAGAAATACAAGCATAATCTCCCCTCACCAACTGTGCAGTTTCGCCATAGATTTTGTTGAAGAACACACCAAAGGATGGATTCGAAGGTTGTCTTACTTTTCCCCACCACCACCACTCGAGAGCGCCGGCTCTTCAGTAATTATTAAATGTCCCTATACCGCAGAGACATTATACATTTACAAGCATTGATGCCTTTTCATTGCTTCGAAATAGGCCCATAGATACTGCAGACATCGATATGGCCAATCATTGTTACCGATCAAGGCAAACTGACTAAAAGACAATAGAAATGAGGTAAACGAAATAGTGTAAGCAGGCAAATGAATCATTTAATCTGAAATACTTTCTATGGAAACGGCCAGATATGATCGTGGAAGAATAATATTCACTTCAACAATTAGTTGTGTTTTATGCAGAATTAGTCTATTTGCAACAAACCGTAAACATTATATAAAAGTTGTAAACAAATGCACTTCCTATCTCATTAACACGGCACTTTGAAGGGGAAAAAATATGAACCTTCAAAGGTTCATGATATTCCAGTTTCACTTCTTCCTTATCATTAAAAATAAGATGGGAAAATACCCCCAAACTGAGAGCGCTTGATGGTTTTGCTATTTTTAATTGCAGCATCTGTGTCTAATAAAGCAGTAAATCTTAATATATTTATTCCAAAACCATCCCACCACATATGCTATTTTCAGTATAGTTTATCGCCGTTTCAGCAAGCATATGACACAGAAAGATATTGTAGAATATACTATATGTTTCTGCGTGTATGCAATTCCGACCTCAAGCCTCGGAAAGGATTAAGTGTAAATGTTTTCAAAATCTTGCATGCAGAAGATATCAAGTAATATGAAACTCTCCGTTTCGTGTGATACATAGAATTTGATTGTAGGTCATCAACGACGGGCTCTATGATTTTAGTAATTTACAGAATGTCATCTTTCTGAAACATTTAAGTACCACGGGTAGCATTCCTTTTGAAGCTGAAGTAATGTTTCCCAGAAATGGAATCATGCTGCCCATCAGTAGAAAAAATACTCAGAAAGGAGCAGTTCTGAACTGGCTTCTTAAATTTTGATTTAAAACATTACTTTCATTGGTCGCTATACTGGTCTGCAGTTGAAGTTTTCTTTTTTTAAGCCCAAAGGGCGTTAGTCCAGAAGGGCGCAATTAATTTCGTTCACTTTCTGCGTCGATTCATTTTTCAAACTGTTGCCACCAAATATTATCGCCGTGTGCTATATTTAAAGAAATTAAATGATGAAGAATCTGCATAAATGTATGTATGTTTCTCGCAGTGTGATAAAACAACGGTAACTAAAGCCATCAAATATTGAATAACGTAATCCTCTACCGAATACGGGCATCTGGGAGCCCTAATTCGGAATTTGAAATTTGTTTTATTATTGATTTCATATTTTGTAACACTTTAACGAATTTTTTATTAGCAAACTCCACGATTTCGAAACGAGCAATGGCAACAGGGAAGGAAAAAAAAAGGCCTTTTTGGCTTAATATGAAATCTGAAAAGCTATCAGATTTTTTAATATGCATTTTATTATTATCATTATTATTATTATTTGTGGATGGTACACTAACTATAGACAAATAACTTAATTTTTCATGCTGTCTAGTATCTGAATTGGATGATACTCTTTTAACGGTTTTGGCCGCAAAATTTTGGTGTAATCTTATTTAACTTCAAATTAACAAATCTACTTTCTTCATTTCGACGCTAAACAGACCACAGATTTCGTGATTCGAAGCTTGCAATCGCTTTTCTATTAGTAGCCTCTACTCATCTACTAGTTCCAGAGCATTTCAGATGAAAGTTAAATGGACTTACGAGTTATGACGGAGTTAGTTAGCTCGCTATCTTTTAATATGAAAACATTGAATATTTTCGATCTTTGCAGAAAAATAATTCCGTGCTAGTTCTCCCCGGAAATGTACAGAATTTTTCTACAAAACCAATGTCAAATTGATGTAGAACTTTATTTAATTTTAAAATGTTACGATGTTGTTATGTAAGTCGCGCAGTATTTCATTAGATGTAAAAAAAGCCAAAAATATTTTGTACACAATTGTGGTATTTTTTAAAGTGCTTCAGAAATTTCATTAGAAATTTATAATTTTGGCAATATTTTATTTTAATATGTCTAGATAATAAAAGACTTACAAGTGTAAATATTTTTTTTTGAATAATACATAATTACGGTTTAGTTCTTTCGATCTGGTTTGAGGAGTGCGTTAAAAGTATTTTTAATGTTTCTAGTTATCACAATTATTGCCGAAGGAAACTTAGGTGAATATAAAAGAAGATAAAATTAGAAATCTTCCTTTAGTAGAAGAAATTAAGAGATCTTCGTTTAGTCGAAGTAAATTAAAAACTGTCAAACAAGATTATTCTGCCTTTGGATCATTATTTAAATGATCAAGTAAATTTTGGAAAAAAAAAAAAGTCATTGACAATATTGCTTTCACTAAAAGAGGAAAAAATAATAATTATATGCCTGGAAATTTAAACTGCTTGTATGTTTTTATACTAAATATTCCAATGTAATGTGGGTTTATGACTGAATTATTATTAGAAGAGTTTTTGTTCTTCCCCCTTTTCTTCATATGATTTAGTACACTAATTATTTTCTTTCACACAAAAATTACTCTTAAAATTGTTATGAAACTTTTAATACTGTAATTTAAAATTAAAAAAAAAACAAAATTTAATCTAAGGTATTAAATACATATGTTTAATTACTCTTATGCAAGAACAAGCATATTTTTCTTTTCACTTTAGGTGAAAAAATGGTGTCGTCGCATATGCGGTCAATAAGGGGAAAAGGACGTTAATGACGAGGGGAAAAGGACGTTAATGACGAAGGGAAAAGTAAACGGGTGTGTTATAGGTCATAAGGGGAGATATATTGTAAAAGAAAGGTATTTTTACTTCTCGTTCAATATCCATATATAAGGAAAAAAAACTAGAATGGAACTACAGACAGAACTCTCATCTGGTCTTTACTTAAGCCAGTAGTTACCAAAATGTGTACATGATTGCACACGGTACCAAACTGCAGATAAACTATTAAACAATTTAATAATATCAGTATGCATTTTTTTGAACTAACCATTCATCTCTGTCGCAAATCACTGCTGTCTTTCTCTGAGCATAAGCTCTTTAATTTATCTTTGAAATTATAACAACGCATTAATTTTCAATTCAATAAGTGAGCGGTTAAAAACAATCACAGGTACTTTTCATGTATATTTTCTGACGAAAATTTTCCAAATATAAGGAAATAATTAACTTTATTCCTTTTGTTCTTTCATATTATAATTATTTATTGCCTATCATTATAAAAATTGAGGTAATTAAATAAGCTTTTTAGTAATATAGTACATTATCTTAATAATAAAGTATTTATAATTATTCTTATCTATGTTTTTACAAATATTCATATCATTAACGTAATTAATGAAAACCAGTTGAAACCAGTCCTTTACGCGCTGATGATATTTCTCAGATACTTAGATACTTCGTATTGATATAACATAGTATTCAAAATACAAACTCAATATTTACAATACAATTCATTGATGTGACAAATTTGTGCCTTAAAAAAAAGATGTATTTGACTTTTCACTTTTTTAATTTAGCTTTCAATAGCCCATTTTCATAGTACAAAAGTGCGTTCATTCAAAGAATATAATTTTTCTATGTTTTCCTCTATAAAACGGAAAGCAGAGAAGCTAGATTTTTAATTTTTTAATCGATCTCTACCCATCCATCAAATCCTATCTCTTTCTTCTAACCATGGAGGTAAGAGAGGTTACTTCCTACTTCCACGCTCCTAAAGTCCCCGTTCTCTCTTTCTCGGTAATTTACGACTTGACTGCAAATGATCAGTATTCGAAAAAATATCTAACTAGGGCTCTACTAAATCAGTGCTTCTCAACTTTTTTTGGCCGGCGGACCGGGAAAATTTACGAAAACATTTCGGTGTTTCTCCTTCCAAAAAAACTTTATAAAGTATTTAAGAATTACTACATAAGTTAATTGTAACATTTTTATTATCAATTTCTTACAATAATATTTAAATGTAAAGACAGTTAAATATTGTAATTATTGTACACGATTATCATATATAAGCAAATAAACCTTCGAGAAAAATCACAGAAAATTATTAAAAATAATCAAAAAATCATTGCATAGAAAAACAGCAGACAAGTGACGGTCCGTTGGACAAGCGGTTGAGAATCCCTGATCTGCCATACTTAAGCGTCAACCTCTTCACGTCTCTTTTCCTTTGCTCAAGTAACAAGAGCTGAAATAATTGGAATTCATAATAACAATTGAATTTGGTTAAAAAACTTCGTTGCCATTTGTTCAACTTCTGTTTTCTTGTTAATAAAATTATTTAAAGAAGTTCGTTTTGTTCATTACACTAATAATACAGTTGCCATTATTCAACGGATCTTAAAGAATAATAAGAGTTTCTCCACTGAAAACTAATATGTATTGTTTAATATAAGTACTCGTTACCCTCAAATACACGTTCGTTTCACCACGATAGGTCTCCTAAGACTAATAAACGCAAATTAAATAGACAACAACAGACACGCTGGAGAAAGCTTGAGCTAATGCGTTGAACAGTATGAATGATAATATACACAGTTTCCAGATTTTAATATTTTTCTTTTATAAGCTACGGTAGGTATATTTTTATAATACTTCTGAATTTGGCAGGATCGGCGAATATTGTTTGCGAACCGGTGGTTGAGAAACACTGTGCTAAATGATCACCTTAAGAATTTTCACGTACTTATGCCGAATTATGATTCCAGAATAACCATTAAGATGATGGAATCAGTGCCTTTCTTGCTTGAGTGTCTGAGAATATCAGCACTTTTCATTTATAGGCTTGCACAGTCGAGAAGCTCTCTTAGTCGCTTTTATTGTTTTGGTAGTAAAGACGCAATATAACGGAGACTCGAAAGTGCGATTATCTTCATGATGCCATTTCATTTAAATTCTGAAAACATGCTACCATTTTACCACTAACCAGCATTATCCAAATCAGATTTCAGCTTCTTTCTCAAATTAATTCATCAGAAAATAGATGAACCAAAATCCTTCACTCGCATACAAATGCTGCATCGGTAAACGTGTTCAAGATTTGACGACGTTCACTCTAGATTCGTCAAAAAGGAGTTATTAGTAGTGCTAGATGTACAAAGCTTGAATTCAGAAGGAGAGCGTCGAACCGTTTGATATCCCTAAGCAAATATTTTTACCGCGTCTTGAGACCCATTTCAGAAGAGTCGGAATACCCTATATTTCTGTTAAATTACAAAATATTTTAACGGCTTTAGAGAACAAAGTTGAGCTTCATAAGAGGAGAAGCTGGACCGGCGAGGGGGCTTCGAATAGTTTGATACCCACTAAAAAAACTTCGACGGAGGAAATTTTAATGAAGAATTAGTTTAGGTGTCCGATATTAATTCTTTTACCCTTTTTCAGTGTTTCCCCAGCAATAAAATTTTTTTTCCTTTATCCACAAGCCTGATTGCTTGCTTTCAACTTGCTTTCAATTCAACAATCCACTCAATTCTTATGGTAATGAAATAATATTGGTTGAAAGTACCGTAAGTTTATTTTCTCTCACATTTTTATTAAATTTGTCATAAATGTTATCTAAAAAAACTGCTCGTTTAACAGGAGCATTAAAAAAAGAGTAATACGGGTAACCTTCTCATAAGTATCGTCAGCGCTGTGCTATGATTAGTGCTAGTCCTACAAGAGTTATTTCAAATTAGGCTTTGTAGGTATTCGAGGCAAATTTCCTTCCTCATGATGAATTTAGAAAAAGAATAGTTTAGTTTTCAACTAAGAAACAGCAAGAAATTTTTCTGGTCAGACCTGAATCTTTTCTCCTACCGCTGAAGACAGAGATAATAAAACATTTAACTACTTTAGTTGGCTTTTAATATAATGTATTTTCCTCAGAATAAAGAGTAAGCTTATAACACAGATACTATATCAAAAAATTGCACAGTTTATATAATGTTTAAATATTTTCCTCAATCTGCAAAATAATAAATTTTTGAATACGGCTAGAATTTACTTAAATTGAAGAATTAAAATAATTTTATTTTAGAATTATGATGTATTTACTGAAATACATATTTCTGTAAGAGTTAAAACAAAAATAATATCTTTTGTTTGTATCTGTATAAATGTTGTATCATTAAAAAAATGCAGAATTTGCCCTGAATGAAATTAACATTTATGCAGCACATTCTTTAAGGCATAGAAATTCTATTAACGTTATAAAAATTTTACGGTAATTTTTATTTTATCGGAACTATGTGCAAATCATTGTTTCAAAATAAATTAATTGTTCTCTACGAGTCTGACAAAATTTCAAATATTGACAAACAAAAATGTATGTTTTCATAAGATAAGGTCTGACTCCGATTTAATGGCATCCGATCATATAAGATATCGTCGATTTATCGATCATGTTTACTGATCTCGCCAGAAATACGTAAAGTCGATGGAAAATTACCCTGATTTGAAGATGTCTTGTTAAATTAATATTTTGTGTGTGTATGATTAGAATATAAAAGGGTGGATAACTCGCAAGCATAAACAATGTTTTAACATTTTACAGTGCATATAAATTGATTTAAATTTCATGCTTAAAATTAAATTAAGATTAAAAATCACAGTTTAATTATAAGATTAGTTTAAGGATAATTTTTAGTAAACCGTTGACAACTATTAAATCCCCCCCACTTGACTTGCAACTGTTTGGTTGAAAAATAGGTCTTTTATTTTAGAAATAATGTATTACAGTTTTCATGGATGATCATTTTCATACTCATACAATGTCACAGCTGAACGATTTGTTTGCATGAGAAGCAGCAAATGCAGTAAAAATATTCTTTGCAATATTTTTCAGCTATCAGGGAACCACAATAAGCCTCTTTGTGACGATAACCTGCTTTAAAATGAGCGCCTCTGAAAGTGATCAAGATTTCTGCGAATTTAAATAAACGCAGATAATGAAGGTTATTTTACTATCGCGATCACTTCTGCAGAAAACCAAAATTGTTTGGAACCACGAACGAGCGACGGTTTGCTGTATTTATTCCGCGTTAAGGTAGAATTTCGTTTATTCTCTACTCTTCCCACTGGGAATTGAAAATACTTATTTGTAGTCATATTTAAAGCCAGTTCTTTTATCTCTTTTGTTAGTGTAAGTTCCAGACAAATATTTTTTTTCGAATTTGTTGCTAATGTCTAAGGTTCGGAGGACAACGTACCATCTTTAGTATACGTAAGGTGCTTATATATTAGTGCAGGGCTACATTCATATCAGACCCACATCGAGTAGATAAGACTGCCGGTGAATACAGGTAGTTCGAATGGGGTTTAAATCCAGGCAAACGCGCTGAGTGAATGGGCTGCTGTCTGTGGATTTTTCTATTTTTCTTGTGTAACATGAATATGAGTTTGCCTTAGAAAGTCATCCATGAAGATATTTTGACAATTAGACAGATAACGCTTGACCACAATCGAAACATTGCTACACAGTCATTAAGTGCTTTATGGTAGCTAATTATACGAATTCAAGGCGCATACGTGTGGCTGACATAAAATTAAAAATGACCACTTGATTCCATACAAAATAAAAATCTAAGTTCTTGAAGTAGAAACATGTAAGATTCTAGCGCTAATATGTATCACCCAAATGTTCCTTAGAATCTAGAATTGCAACAGAGACATTAAATACGTATAATTTCCCGGTTTTATCAGTTATCATTTTTGAGTTATCACCTACGCAAGCATTCACCGTATCTTGAAGTGTATTTCGGAAAAGTCGAAATATTACATTTCCGTTAAAACCTCCAGCGTTTTCCACGATTATAGACTTTTCGTTTTCTTATTAGAAAAGGAAGCGAAAAAACAATTTCCGGTTCTATATTAGCGACGTTTCCTTCTCAGTTAATTACCAAAAGCTTATGTTATTTTGAGACTAAGCATTCTTATTAGAATTCGAAAAATATGAATAATTTCAGCTTTTGTTTGTATGAATGGAATACCGCTATCTATTCAGCAAACAAGGTAGCATATAATAATGATAATAATAATGAAAGAGGTGCAATATGCTTTATAGGAGACAAAAGAACTTAGATATTAAGTCTGCTGCATCGAAAGCACTAGAAGAAAAATAATTAAACAATCTAAATACTATATTTTGGTTAAGTAAATAAAAACAGTAGTATAAAAGATACTGGTTAAGTGATAAATTATCTTTATACATGTTTTAAATGTATGACGAGCATAAAACTAAATTATTAAGAGTACCAATATATAATAAAGAACTATATATCTCATATCTGGGCCAATACGATAAATAAAAAATTTTCGTTTTATTATTGTCTACGAAATATTACTTTTTGTCTGAGATCTTTTATACTGTTTGTCAATATGAATAAAAGATACCGCAATGAAATTTTTCGCGACTATTTAAAACTAACATATATAGATAAAATGGATCATCCCGTATTATTATTTTCTAGTGTTCATCCATACCTTGATATCCTAACATTAATCATTTTTGTGGTTATATAAATTAATATATAACGATAAATCCTATCATCGTAACATCCTGAACGATTTTAATGAAGTATAATTACAAACATCTATTGTCAAACTTTATTTATTGTACTTCTGAAACAAACATCGTTCAAGGAGAGGCGGCCCAAACAAAACTTCGAACGAACGCCACTCGGAATGGATTTACATCGCGCAAAGCAATGGTCCAGGAAGAAACAGGATTTTTTGAGCTTAGAAATCATTTCCTACGTCACAAAGGTTGCTGAAATCCACTTCCAGAAATGTACACTTCCTCCATAGCTTACGTTAGAATACGACAGTAACGCCATCTGTAGGCAGAAAGTGGCAAATTTGTTTTAAAAAATGCCTGGTTTCTGGCTAGTGGTGTGACGCATATTTACGAGAAAGAACCAATAATGCGTTTTGTGCAGATAGGAGAATAACAGATTTTTTTTTCTCCATTTTCGGAAATAGTTGTGGAATGTTTCAGTACTGGTCGGCGGTGGTAATTTTCAGTTTTATTAAATGTTTAATATAAATCTGGAATAGCGCAGAGAAAATCATTCATTTGTTGTACATTGTCATTTAGGTCAAGACTTTTAAATATTTTGTCTGAAATATGTTTTCAGCTTTTTAAATTTTTTATTAATGCTTAGTTAAAAATATTTCAGTTGTGCTCTAAAATGACTATTATGAAATATAAAAATAAAATTTACCTTTTTGGAAAATGTAGTTAAATATATAAATACGAGAAATAAAAATACTGGCCTGAAATTAAAAAAAAAAATCTTTAAATGCGATTGTAAATGTTCTATCATTTAGCACTCCCAGATTTACCCTCTTCCTTTTCTGCTGTTAGTGAAATCAGTTTCATGTTTTCAAATGTTAATGTTATTAATAAATAATTATGTCATTAATTAACGTAAAAATGGAAAAACTGATCTTAACCTCATTTAGTAGTGATATCATCGGAGGCTAAATTTAGAAATATTATAAGCTAAACATCAAAATTAAGGTAAATTTATATATATTTATTTAAATTCCCTAACGGGCCGCAGGCAAGAAAGGTAAAGAATTTTGAGATCTTCTGACTAAAGATGTGTTGACCGCGCAAAACGTCATTATTACATTACAAATTACAAGTTATGTTTAAACAATCAACAAGTCATAACTAATAAATCAAAACACGTAAGCGACACATTAAAGTGACACAACTGATACAATAATTAAATATTCAAGAATCAAGCACTACGTTTAAAACTAATTAAGAGTGCAGTTCCGTTTCTTTGGAATATTCAGATTCCAAATTTGAGATAACAGTTCTTCGATCCGCTTGTATAAGCTTCAGTAGTTTTCTAACTGTACTTGTGGAAACAATTTAACTCTTTCAGCATCTACGCTTGGGTGTTCTATAATCATGAAATATCTATACGAGTAGCCCATTCCTTTCAGATTAAATATATTAAAATATCTTGGAAACGCACCGCGATTTTCAAGAATTGATTCAGGAAAATGTTTCTTTGAAACTTTAGGGAAGATTTAAATGTCATTCACTAACACCATGGTTATATGTTACTTATTCCCATACATCATTCTCACCTCTCCTTGCCAAAAAAGAGTAATCAAGATAATAGTGGTTTTTATAACACAATGCACTCTTCACGAATAATTTTATTTTATACCAACAGGCGTTTGGTCCACCAGCGGCTGAGAGGTAAAGTCGCTGAACATTGGTAGTTCGGTCTGAGATTCAAATCTCGCGAACGGGCATGGGCGTTTTCGTGGTTTTCCCTGTGTGTAACGTGTATACGAACCAGTTTCCATGTCCTCTACGAAGGCATCCTTCCCTTAAGCAGATAGCCCTCGAGACTTCGCCATAATCACATGAACCAAACCAAACCAAACCACACTAACAAGCTTTTATATATGTAATATTTCCTCTAAGACACAGGTGGTCAACTTAAAATGTGTACTGGAACCCAGGGCTGCATAATATACTTTGTATAATCAATGTGTAGAAATACATCCTGGAATAATAAGCGCAGCTTATTTCAAGAAAATTTTGAGCATACTAATTTGTTTGTTTATTTGATTATAGCAAAGCATTCGAGCGCTCTCTGCCTGAAGGGAAGATGCCTTCGTGGAGGACTTTCTAAGAGAAATTTGTTCATATTCACTTTAGGTACTGGAAGGAAAATGCAAAAGCGCATGAGAACTATTGGGTTAATTGGGGGGGGGGGGTGTAGGAGCTCGTGGAGGACTTTCTAAGAGAAACTGGCTGGTATTTGCTTTACATAAGGAGAAAATCATGAAAACCGACCACGCAGTCAGTTGTTCATCTGGCATCGAACTCAGGTTAAACTGCTAGCAGTCAGCGGTCCTAACCGCTAGCTCATTGACTGGACTTATGTTAATAAAGTTGTTTCAGTTGTAATGTAATTCATTTGTGGCGCAATATCGTTGTATTTGTTTCATATCTTTAATCAGATGCTTTGCCGTGCGAAAGCTTTCATACTCCTCCAGCAAGTTCTGAATTAAGTCATGAATCTGTGGATCTGTGCTCAAGGCAAAAGTTGTTATCAGAATTTGTTTACACTGTAGCCGAGTGTTCCAGTTTTACAATCCTGTTAATTTCATTAATAATTTGCATTATATCCTTCAAAATGTTAACTAAGAGACCGATCGTGAATCATGGATCGTGGTGGTGCACAAGCATTTAGCCACTGTGGGCTAAATGCTGCCTTTGAAATTGCTCATAGGCAAATGGCGGTATATAAAGAATAAGCGCTAAGATGCGGTGCCGTTAAACGGCGATGGAATGGGGCTGGTTCGAACATAGAAGGTGCAGACAGAAAATGGAGGAAGTCAAATTTCTGTGGAGCGAAATAGAGTGGTTCAGAAAAGATGAACTAGACGAGGAAGTTACAGCATAGGGATGGAGGAGAATACATGTTACGCGTATACATAAAAATAAAAAAAAAACCACAAAAAAAAAAAAAAAAAAAAAAAAAAAAAAGGATTGATAATAAATTTACATGTGGAAGATACAGATAATACGAAAGTAATAAAAATAAACATATTTAGAAAATATGTCCAGCGTTGTATATGGAAAGTCCTTTTCCTGCTTTTCTAGAAGTTATAAAGTCTTTAATTCCATCGTTGAAAAAAACTGTAGCAGTGCATTCGTTGGACAGACTAGTAAGCTGGATTATAAAATATCGTGCGAGGTCCCTTGAATGGCTGTTCAACTGTGGGATCATAATTTGCCGATCTGGCAATATAAGAGAAATTTGAGTTCATCACATTGGTGAAAAAAGTTGTGAGAACTTGTTAAGAATGTAGTCTTGAGCATGTGGAAGGTCAAGATAGATATGAATGGGTAAGTTTCTCACAAACCAAGGTGATGAGTTGGTGATGGAACGGGGAATTTTATTTTGGAAGGTTCAGATTTTTGTCTGTAAGTTTTGGGTACTGTGGTTCAAATTGGTGCTTCATAAAACAATACTGGACGTATTGGAGAAATGTATAGGGTTCTCTTTACTTTTATGCGGAATTTAGAGCTTTGTCTTATTAGGTTGTATGTGGCCATATTTGCGGCATTTGCTTTATTTAATGGCATGACATTTTCGTTAAAGTTCTGTTGCTCTTGAAGACGATTCCTAGCTATTTAATAGAGCTCACTATTGGGAATAGTTGATTATCAATTTGTAAATTAAGATCGATATATTGATATTAGTGCCAAAAAACATAAACATCAGGGCATTAGCTGTTATATGAGCTGGAAAATGAGGAGTTATTAAAAGTAGATTAAATAAAGAATTATCTGTAAATATTAAGGAAACATCTGTAAAGATAATGCAAAATTAGTGCATTGTCAAATGGTTAATTAGGTATGGTTTAAATTTATAACACCAGAAATGTTAAATTTGAAAATCTTGTTTAAAGCATTAATGAGTGTATTATTTTTAAGCTTTGTTTTATCTTTGGTATCACAACAATATTATGGCAAATCAGTTGACAAGTCAAAAGTTGCGCGTAAGTTTACTGGTGCAAATACGGTTCCTTTCAGGGTCGATTTCATATGTAAGAAATTATCGCATTCCCATGTGCGTGCTTTTGTGATGCAAGAGATTAGCGCATCCAGCTAGCACAACAGCTACAGGCAGAAGTGGCCGGAACATTAGAATGGTCGTACAGGCGTAGTCCCGTCGTATTAACTGTGCAGTTTCGCCCCAATTTTGAGAAAGAATAAACACCTCTTCTCTTACTAACAACTTCTCGCGAGACCTTTCGTCTCGCTATGTACTTTGAGCGACCCAACTAACAATAAGGAGTTGCGTGGTTCGATTCCGGCAAAGGCGTAGATGATTTTTCATGTTTCCCATTCTATACAGCCTAATAGTCTCTATAGCGGCAAACAGGACAAACATGTGATTGACGATAACTCGTCGCTACCAAGATTAGGTTTATTGTATTTCTCCCTAGTTGCCATTTCTAGGTGAGGAAAAAGGATTTGTTGCATTCCTCTCTATACGTGCTCTTGTAGTGTGAAAAATTAAAAATCCATTTAGCAACCAGAAGATACGAACTTCGAATCTCATCGATAGCGCAGCTGATTTTTAATTTTTCTCGTACATGAAAACCTAACCATTTCTGCACAATTTTCCATCGTTTTCTGTGGTTCGACAGAATCTAGTTCCCAGGTTTGACGAATTTAAAGGCAGCAACAACCTGCTCAGTGAATCGGTTTTGCATTAGCAACATAGGAACCACAATTGGGCTGAAACTGAGACATTGATGAAAGTGAATCATCATACCCAGCTCAAATCAACTCCCGAACATTGTTTCGTTGTCATATGCGATTTTCTTTCGTTATCACAAGTCAATTCCCAGCTCCGTTTCAAGAGTTCTGCGTCATTACACAGCATGTATAATAAACCTAAGCTACTGAAGTCGTGTTATCAGAAAAGAGTGGACAAATCCTGCAGCTGATTCATCGACATGGATTAGAGAAACGGCCTCAAAAACTGGAATTTCAACTTAAACTGTGCAGGCGTGCCTTGAATGCATTAAAACTGCACAGGAACCGCATAACATTGTTCTAAGGACTGGAGTTCTACGGTCTGTTTCCTTTGCTGCATTTGTAAACGGCTTTACTTTGGAACAAAGTTGTCCGTTTCCATAACATTTCCTTTATGGATAGGGGCTTGTTTTATTATCCCAGCTACATTAATTCATAAATCGAACTGTTTAACAGAAATCAAAGCTATAAGAGCAGTTATGCTACTGTAAAGGTATTCCTCAAAATTGTATTCCAGACGGTCGTGCAAAGAGTAAAAATTTATAAAGCGAGGATACGATGGCAGGCATTTACATCTCATTCCTCCTCACCCCCAAAGAAAAACTTAAGCAGCTGGATTTTTTTTTTATTGTTATTTATTTATTGAGCTTGTACTGAGGCTTTTACCGATTTTTAAAAACTGTTTTGTGGTTACAGCTACTCTGAAACTACATGTAAAATTAAAGACATGAAAATAAAAATGCAATTTTGGAAGCATTTTGGTTTTCATGCTGCTCAATTTTTAGGTTTAAAATGTAAAACAAGTTAATGTGAACATTGCGGGGGCTTATGCAAAGCAGCAAATCAATTTTCACTGAAGTTGCTGACATTTTCAAATCCTGAAGGAAACTTTAAGGTCATTCGAAGTATGAAAATACAGCGTGTATGAGGAAGTCTGGAGTTAGTAATGTTAATAATAATGATAAGTCCCCCCCCCAAATATATAACAGAAGAAAAAACTACTTAGTTCGCTATTTAGACGTTAAGAAATTGAACTGGTACTCAAGTAGACAAGAAACGTACCACCAAACAGTGTTGTAAATAGCCTTTGATCCTTTAAAAATTGGCCTCCAAATTGTCTGTAATTTAAAATATTGCAGTTGTGATTTTGAGGCATTCATGGCATTTGAGTAAACAATTTGTCGCCCGTTTTAAGATAGAAACTTGAAATTTTCTGAATTAATTCCAAGTTATTCTCAAAATATTTTTTGATTGACAAAGATATGCTATTGCTTATATTACTCTCTTGCGTTCTTTTTTCAGTGAAATTATATCTACATAAAAAATATCACCAGGCATCCAGCATAGTCTTCTTTAGGGATTTCCAAGATTTTCATCGCATTGACCTATTTTAAATCAAAAGTTTTCTTCATCGACACTTTTACATTTTTCTCTGCAATATACAGTGCGCTAGATAAATGTAATACAAATAGTTGCACATAAATATGTCAAACACAACAAATTAGATTAAGAAAATGAACAGATTTTGAAAAAAAAAGAGCATTAGATTTTTGTTTCGTTATTGCTTTTAATGTTGCAAATATAAACAAATTTTCAAAAACAAAGTCACGAACTGTAATTGCCCAAAAGGTCTATTTTAATGAATGTGATGGCTGCGTTTGATGCACTGAAAATTATTTTAAAATTTGGCATAAATCTGTTTAATTCTTAAATAATTTCATTCAAAAATATTCAATCCGTTTCTTGTTTTCCGTTCTAGGATTGCGTTCTTCGTACTTTTATTATTGTGTTTTCTTGTGTTTTTGTGTTTTACCTTTTTTATATTGCACATTCTGCGTAAAAAATTGGATATTTTAAAAAAGCATTAAATAATTTTAATCTATCTTTTCACTTATTAACCTGTGTTCACACTTATTTTATATGAATTTTTCTTTGTATTCACATTATATACCTTTTTATCAATAAATAATTAGTTATCAATTTTATTTAAGAAATTTAATCAACGATGATGGAACCCCTGGCCTACTTCATGGTCTTAGCATGTTTTTCATGTTCGTTAAAATTCTATATCATTCTACATTTTAAATCAACTGGACCGAACCTGTGCTATGCGTTTTCTTCTAAGATAGATGCTATATAATTCTTAAGTACTAGCCCGTACTTAACAATTTAACTTATAACTGTTAGTACTAGCCAGTGCTTAGTATGCAGCCAGTATTTAGAAGAAGTGAAAAAGAAAAAAATGGTATAGCATTGTCTGTGCCTTTATAAAGCACTTTAAAAGGTAAAGCATGCCTAATTAATTAATTAGTGCAGTTTAAATGTTTTTAATATCGTCAGATAGAAAATTGCTGATTATTATTATTATTTTGAATTTTAGATATGCAATATGTCAAATGCAATATGAAAATGATTTCAAATCAAAATTTTGTGGTATAAAAAATTTGGTTTTCACTATTCAAGTTGAACAAATTAAGTGCAAAATTTAAAGTTCGTCAAACATGTTAGGATAGGCTTTTAAAATTTAATGAAATAATTGCAATAGTTTTGAATTATTTTGAGAATGAGGTGCATTTGAAACACAGCTAATTATGAAATAATTTTTAGTGTTAGTTCAGAAAATAACACATGTAACCAAAGCTAGAAGAACTCCTCCCTGTCGGACGTTTTTTTAAAAAAGCCTACCTCTGAACGAGTCAGTTGAAGTTTTGGCTGAAGTTCATGAACATGACTTTTCCCTTTCTCTGAGTAAAATTTCTTTGTGTTACTTTTTTTAGTTTTGTCCAGTAATTTTCTTGTGTGTAATGTTTGTGTTTCATTAAATTCATTTTGTTAAATGTCCAAAGTTTGTTTCAGTTAAATTTTGTCAATTTTGCTCACTAATTTACAGCTAGCCGTAAAAACATCACTACATACATAAATTGTGATTTTGAGGATTCATAGAGAAAACGTTGAAAAATGGGATTTTTTATATTGTTGTAATGAATATGAAATAATGTTGATGATTTCAGAAATTGGATTTTTATAATAAAATTGAATATGAATAATGAAAAATTTTATACATTTAAAAAGAGTAATATTTGAAATTATGATGAATGATTTACAATGAATGATTTATATTATTATTATATATTGATTATTACATTTAATGAATAACTGAATATAAAGAAAAGAGCATGACGCAGGAAGCACTAACTCAAAATCCCAGAGTAGTAATTTTTACTTCTGAATAACTGTTAATTTTACTCTCACAAGCAAGAAAATGTGAAGGCTAATGTAAATGATTGTAACATTTTATAGAATTTTATTAAATGACGGAATGTTTTAATGCAGCTCCTAAAGTGCTAGTCTTCTTATGCAAGGAATCGAGGGAATTTTCAAATAACTGCTTGAGCACCCTTAACCATTAATGAAATAACACATCAGTCAATTAATCAATCATCCAATTTTATACCGAGATGCCAATTTTTAGAGAATAGTGACGCCTTCAGTTAGTATGAGATTAGAAGATAAAATAAAAGTGATTTAAAAGTATAAATGAAATGGCACTTTTAATAAAATATCATGGTACTTATCATATTAAAAGGCAGAATATAAATTAGAATATTATATTTTTTGCGATTCCTTGTAATGCATCGAAATAAGTTCATACGCAAAAGGTTTATATTTTTAGTATTTCGTGATAAAAATGAGAAAAATTCTCTGAAGGAATCTTCATGATTTTGGTGAACTTTGTAAAAACAATTTGAACTCTGAATGAAATTCTATACGACACTGAAGATTTGTACTTACTTTTTAAAAAAATATAACGGTCAAAATTTATATTCGACATTTTTGCTAATAATTATTCAGTTCAAATTTTTTAGTTTATATTTTCATAGTGGATACTTTTCTTCCTTTCCTACCGTTTAATGCTTGTAGGGATGTGTAAAATAGAAATTCTAAAATAAAATTCCAACTTTAATTTTTAATAGCCCCTTAAATCTTGTTTTTAATTTGATTATTTCTCGATCCTATCCTAAAAACAGTAAATGATTTTTACACAATGCTAGCGACGCATGAACTTGCATGACACACACACACAATATATATATATATATGTATATTAGTATTTGAAAGCTAAAAGCTTTACCAATTTTTTTTCAAATATGTTGTTATAAAGATGTGAAAATTTTGAAATATATTTATGAATCAACGAGAAAGCAGAATGTGCCAAATGCGACGCATATTTTATTTTTAAGAATTTTTAGTTAACAATAAAAGAAGTGTTCAGTTGGCCATAATTCATTCCTACATTTTTATGCACATGCCACATGTTCCGTCATCATGAATCTACGTTATCGCATTAAAAATTTTATTGCTGATGAACTATTCTTTTATATTATTTAAATCTTAATAGTTCAATTTTTGGGTCAATTATTAAGATTATTAACTATTAAGATTAACTTGATTATTAACTATTAAGAATTTTCGGGCGAACTATTACGATTTAAAAAATATATAAGAATAGTTCATCAGTTAATTCTGGATACAGAAAAGCGAGAATTTTCTTATGGAAGAGGAACTGTAATTAATTTCAACGTACCTCCTTATGACGAAGTTATGTTGCAGTTGATTGAATTCCTCTTCTTTCGTGTTCTTTTTTACTTTTTTTTTTTGTGTGTGATTTTTTTTTAACTTTCATTTTTACATCTGCATCATTATATTCTACATTTATAGGATCTTTTGAAATTTAGTTATTTAAATTTCATTCTTTGGTCTCTGTGAAAAATTAGTTCTAAATCTCGTTCTTTATGTTTTTATACATATGGAAACATCGTAATTTTGGAATACAACATAACTATTAGAAAGAGTATCTCAGAATCAAAATCAGTGGTAGCTTTATAAAAAGGAGAGGGGGGGATTTCTTCACCTGAACATTTGGGGGCTTGTCGTCTTAAGACACGAGGCATGTTAACTACTTTTTAAAATTAATTAATTGTTCGATTTTATCTAGGAAGAATGTCTGACCCTTTGCTACTGCAACTTGTGCGACATCATCTGCGACTAAAGTGATATCAAATAGAATATAAATTAATTTTATGATACCGACAGAGTTTAATCAAGGTGCATAAGCTGTGGAACTGCAGAAGTTAAAATCACTGAATACATGTAATAATTGTGTTTCCGATGTTAAAGCTAAAAATATCTCACAAATTTCAAAGGCCAATAGGATTAAACAATAAGAAGAGAATGTAATTAAAAAATTCCGCTCTAAACTCAGATTTCCTAAATTTCTCCTTAAATTGAAGTTATTAATGCATCTCTTAATTATCACATGATCACAGCCAGACTTCTTAACAGTCTGTCAGTAAGATATGTAAATAATGCACTTGTTACGGAAAGATTGTGACGGCTTCATTACACAGAGCAATAATTTTAGTACTTGTGAAGATATGAGTATGCGCTATAACTTTTTTATAAAATCCGTAATAATTAGAGAGTATTAAGATATATAAAATGGCTTAAACCTGGTTATGAGTTTATTGACAAAACAGACAGAGTTTCTTAGCACGCGTTGTTGGATCTTAACAGGCATAACTTATCCACGAAAAGATTTCTTACACCATCACTTTGCTCTCACTCAATCTAACCTCATAATGACATTGTGTACTAAGGACTTCATAATTTGTTCCTACATTTTTATGTACATGCCACATGCTCCGTCATCATGTATCTACGTTATTGCATTAACGTCAACTCTTATCCTTGCATCAGCCCGATACAATATTAAATGAATTATTTGACCATAGAGCTCAATAACACTTTGGAGGAAGCCAATTTCAATACTACCAGTCTAAGAAAAGGCATAGGTTCTGATATCACACAATCTGCAATAGCACATGGGTAGGAATATCAACTTTTGCAGACAAAACTGTGCAGCATACCCTCTATCATCTGCTCAGGGACAATCCTTGAGGCTCAGTATTACACTTGGATATGATCTGCAACAAGGTTGCTCTTCTATTTGTGTGAAAATACACTGGTGAAATAAATTAAGAAAATTTGCATATTTTATCGAATTGCATGAAAGGAACTGAACTGAAGAACCATTGTTTCTAGATAAAAATGCAAATCTTGTGCGGCGAATACTTAAGCGTACACATGTGTGTAGGCGGAGCCAGCCAAAAAACAAGTTTTATAAGCGCATGGAGACGAATTTCTTCTGTTATCTTGCAGCAATCGGTTAAATTCACATCGGAACAGTAAAAATGAGTAATCACAGCCATTTAGATGATGAAATCAGGTTTCGAAATGCGGGGATGCTTGAGGCACGCCTATCGCAAGTTCATATATGCAGAGAGTTTAATTTAACGTCCAGCATCATATGTAACCTATGGAAACAGTTCCATGATACTGGATCCATTGAGAAAAAGCCTGGGCAAATCGTCCAAGAGCCACGACGGCTAGAGAAGATCGCTATTTGTCCATTTTAGCGAGACGTAACAAAGGGGCTACAGCTTCTCAACTATCTCCAGACCTGTAGCAGCCACAGGAACCCGTGTAGCAAGGGTGACTGTTTCCAAAAGACTGAATGAGAGAGGGTTGTTTGCCAGAAGGCCGGCTGTTTGCGTCCCGCTTACGTCTACGGGCAGGAGAGTTCGATTAGCATGGTGCAGGCAGCATATTGATTGGAGTACGGAGCAATGGGCGACCGTCCTGCTCACCGACGAGTCCCGTTTTAACCTAAACACCGATTCTCGCCGTACTTTCATATGGAGAGAGCCAGAGACCCGCTACCTACCCTCCAATGTGCGCGAAATCAACAGTTATGGCGATGGCGGTGTAATGGACTGCGCAGGCATCATGTTGGATGGCCGCACACCTCTCCACGTCTTTTACAGAGGCTGTGTGACTGGTGTGAGGTATAGGGATGAGATCTTGGAGCCCTGTGTTCGCCTTTTCCGGGGTGCAGTGGGCCCCGAGTTCATCTTACAGGACTATAACGCGAGGCCAATAGAGCTCTTCTGGTCCCCGAATTTCTCGAGAGTGAGAATATTCGCCGGATGGATTGGCCAGCCAAGTCTCCAGACCTCAGCCCTATACAGCATGTCTAGGACGCTCTGGGGAAGGCAATTGTAACTCGCCACCCCCTTCCGAGAACCATCCAGGAACTGAAAACAGCGTTGCTGAATGAGTAGGACCAATTGCCACAGGTACTGATAAACTGCCTTATTTCCAGTATGACATCACGCTGCGAGGCCTGTATGGCTGTAAGAGGGGACCATACCCCCTATTAACCCATTTCTTTTTTGTCTTCTGCAACCGCTATTTCAGACCTTCAGGCTCCCATGAGTATTACGCACGAACATATGTGTCTATTATAACTGTTGAATGTTTATTTGGTTTTTATTATATCAACCTATGTTCACAACAAATTTTATTAAAATCTGTGCAGTAGTTCTGGAGATCGTAGATCAAATATGAAAATTTTCTTAATTTCTTTCACCAGTGTGTTTAAACAGTCTACTCCGATTCGGCCATTAATGACCTTAGTTGAATGCCACTTGCGTACTTGGAACTGATGTATCCATCGAGAGCATAACTGAAGTGGACTCTTTCTTCAGTAGCTCCAGTGATTGATTCAGCTCCAACTACGCTTCTAACGACCCGCTGATCTTGCGCCGACACAGCATCTACTATCAAAGTCGACTAACTCACCTAATTTCGTCGACTGCGATACTTTTTCAAAAGACTAGAGGTTTGTCTCGGTTACATTCTTTTCTGCTCGGAGGGTTGTACGTATACATTTCCCAACAGCTTTGCTACAAATATTTTGGTCAGTTCAATGCAGTAACAATTTGTTTACTTTCTTTAATAGTAATTTATGACCATTCTAGGGCTTCGCAGAAGATGAATGAGTAACAGCCTTTAAGTTGTTCTGAAAATACTGGTCGCATGAGGCTTTCATTATTTTTTTTAGTGCAAAATAAATATGATCCAATTCACATTAGAATATTCTCCTCGAATTTATCCTTCCTGGAGTTCTATGGTTTTCATGTTTTGGTATTATTAGTAATGTAACCTAATCGATATCTGTTATGTTGTTGCATTATTTATTAGCCTCACAACTGGATTTCAGAAAATCATTGTTACTGAAGAATTGCCTAGACTAAAAGATATTGGTTTGTTATTTACTGCTTACGCATTTAATCGTAATATGATTTACTGCGCTTGCGGATTTTTTAAATTATACGTATAATACTTAACTTACTGATACTAATAATGAAAAATATACTGAATTTTTGTTGATTAATAAAACTTCAAACGGTAGTTCATTAAGCATAATTACTTAAAATGTGTTGCTGTAGAAACATTCTGTTGCGCATGTTCGTTTAAACTGATTACTGTTTTTGCATCTTCCAATGTATTCATTTTTCAACTTATTAGGCTGCTTCATTCACAGTAAATATTATTTTAGTGCTATTTAATTTATTTTTAAGATTTTCAAGTTTCGGTGTTACATTCTACTGTTGTAAATATGTTGTTGTTGTGTTCTTCTGTTACATTTAACAAAAACCAGTCCACACTTTTATGCGACTAGGTTCCTTACTTTGCTTTGAGCGTTGTGGGGAAAACGTAAAAATATTCCCTCACCCTCCGTTCGTAGCTAAATGTCCCAGTGAGCTAAGTGATGAGTTATTTATGCGAGAAGGAAGTGTAATCTCTATAGAAACTGTGTATACAAAGAATTGCATCATAAAAAATTTGTTTTCTACGAAGGTTTCAGATTAAAAAATTTAATCACATTTAAGTTATGAAATGAGCAGTTTTTTAAAAGGTATGTTTTCAAAATCTACATTTATTAATGGTATTATGAAACTCTTTTTTATTAACGAAATAAACGTGATTGTCTGTTTAATCCTAACTGATATGCAGAAAGAGCTGTACTCATTAAAAATTTTAATCATTTAAAATATTAACTGCGTAGTTTTTTAAATGGAAAGTGTCCCAAATCCGCTTTATTTACTGCCTAATAAAACTCTACCTTTGTTAAAGACAGGGACTTGTTTGCCCGCCATAACGTAACATTTATATGAAGGAAATGGCTATACTCATTTCAGCATCTCTAGCTCTGAGCTCTGTTCCCGTCCCATATATATATATATATTAAACTCCGTATAAATTTACCTTTGCTGATCATGCATATTTTTCAATAACTGCAAAGATATGAAGATCCTATAGAGGGCATGTTTACGGCATCCAATCGTTGGGATCTCGGAGACAGGCGTGAAAGAAATGCTTCTTCTTTTCCGGATTGAAGTAACTCATCAGCTTTACAGTCTAAGGCAGAGGTTCTGACCATTTCAGTGGTTGGAACCGTCTTACATCTATAAGTTCTGTCAGGCCCTTGAACATTTATTGTACAATAATATAATAAAAATGCTTTCAGTTACATATACATTCAAAATGTTATATACCTTTTTTTATTGGTATGTTGTAATTGTTTATTCATAAAAATACTTTCGGAAGTACACTTTTTTTTTTTTTACAAGAGACACGGGAAGCCATCACTTGCAATTAAGTGACTGTTGAATTTAGCTTTCATATACAAAAATAATAAAAAAATCGTTTCACACGTTCTGTGGTGGTTAAAGTGTCTTCAACGCTGCTTTTCCCAGTTAAGGATAAGGTTATGATTGCGTCCGGCAGAGTTGTTTAAAAACCAATGTTTCGAACTCCATCTGAATACGTATAGTGGCTTATTTTCAGTAAATTGCAGTTGTCCACTGAATTCGAGTCAAATAGAAATCAGCCTATTGTTCATCTCAGGAATTTGTTAAAATTTCCTGTGGTAAAACATTCATGAAAAGATTCGGTCAGTTTGTTGAAGATTTATTACGGTTTCAGATATAATTATTATTTTCTTATTTTCCAGAACGATTAAAAAAAGGAAATTTTGAAAGCTTTCCACTGTCAAGTCGATGTCACCAGGTTTCTTTTCTTTTCTTTTTTTTTAAATGAATAATGCTAATTCATTAAATTGCTATTTTGTTCTGATTAAATCCTTGCATTGATGTGTTTAATTCATTCAAGTGGCTAAATGCGTCTGCAAAAAGGCTAATCAAAGTATTGCTTCAATTTGGTCAAACGTTTTAAGTAAAGACTATTAAATTCGCTCTCGCAGTTCAAAAATCTACGTAGCTCTCTAAGTGATAGTGCAGTGCGTTGTTTTAACTTGTGGTATTTCATTCTTGAGATATAAAAAAATCCAAAATTTTTACCTAACATTTCAGGGGTACTATCACTGCAAACTTAGCGTATCACATTTCGTGGGTATTTGATCCCCCCCTCAAAGTTTTAAATATGATTGAAAACTTACACTTCTTTTACTGTTACTTCCAATGGCTTCTAAAATAAAAATTCTTCCAAAATTTTTTTTACCTTAATGTACTGCTCAAATATCTACAACTAACTGCAGTTAGCATCGGTTGAATCATTCAGTTGAATTTTCAGTTTTAGAGCTCTGATTTTAGTATCTTCTACTTGCAGTAAAATGTCAGTACTGAGACTTCGAAAGAGCGATCGAACTGTATCGTTCGATAAGTTGTCTGTTAAATTTTATTTTATGCTTTAAAAATCAATATAAAATTTTGCACTTTCAAGTGTGCATGGTTTTACTAATTTCTTAATTTCAATTTGGCTGCAGCGTTGATTGCTAAAATACTCTAACAACTTTAATGATTTAAGACTGAGGTTTGAAGATATTTAACAACATAAAATGCATTGTTATCATCGCATACCATCCTTTTTCTGTTATGTAAGGGAATTCATAAAAATCGTAAAGTCTTTCCATTGGCGCTTTCTCGATGTAGCGAGAGTTACAACAATTAACAAAACAATAATTATAATTTTTCAAAATTTGCTAAAAACCTTTTATGCCGTCAATTAATCACATCCGGCGCAAGCTTTAGTAGCTGATTAATGTTGGTAAATTAAAGAAATTTAGTAGTAAATATGCTCGTGTCAAACACTTTCTTACTGTGCTGCTACTGAAGGAGTGACTATGACAATGCACACAGAGAGTAACCTTTCTTAGAAATCGCCTCTTACTTCAAGAAACCAAATTCAAAGCATTACTTCAGTTCTTCTAAATGAGAATACACTAAGAAAGGATGAAGATGAATTTCGCTTGATTAGAGCAACTAGAACTGGAAATGTTTTAATTCCTCCAGACAAATAAGGGAAAATATTGCAAATTGCAAACTGAATCATCGACTCTCTAAAATTCATTAAAAAAATTATTCGAATCGCAATAGGAATGCAACAACAAACGTCAGAAACAACCAAAACATTAAAAAAAATATTTGACTTTTCTCGTCGGTTTTCAACGTCGAAAGCGGCAAAAGTAAAGCGCAACAGGTCTGAGAAGGACAGAAAAACAGAATGCGTAATTTGTTATTTCTTGTTCGTTTCATATAATTTAGATTTATAGTGACACATTTCGTATCTCTCTTTTTGTGAATATTGAACTCTCTTTTCTTCTCTCTCTCTTTTTTTTCCCTGTGCATTTTTTCGTATTCTACCTTTAGGTTACCAATCGGGGAGGGGAGAAAGCACTTCTCTTTTGTGTCCTAGCTTTAGTATATACGTTGTCCCAAATTTCGATTTAGTATTCTCTAGTTTCTCACAGGCAATCAGACGATACTTTCCATTAAAAATTTGGAAACTTCTTTGTGATTCCTAGTAATCTTTTCCCACATCCCTAGGGTGCATGTACCCCAGGTTAAGAACAACTGATCTAAGGAGATTTGGCACGTTTGCTCACATTAACTGCGTGCTAAAGCCTTTTAAAATATTGTTTTTCTATATGTTTCTGTTTTTATAATGATATGCGTTTATTAAAAATTGTTTCTCAGGAACACATCCAATTTTATTATGCATATCTGGTTAAAATATCTTGTAATACTTCCAGCTATAATTTTATCATCCCCTCAATGTTATAGTTAGCAACATTTTACCAGACCCCTAGAATCGACTGTGTAAGACTATTGAGTTCGATTCGGTTTTGGATCCTAGCGAAAAATCTGGCTGTATGGGCATTTTCGGGATTTTCCTCATGCATAACGTAAATGCGACCCGGCTTCTATTAGCACTTCACGGAGGCATTCTTCCGTTTAGATAGGTAACCTTCGTGTACTTCGCGGTATTCAGCTAAATAAAACAAAAATAATAGCCCCCCCCGAAAAAAAAGATAATTATAAAATCAGATAAAATTATATCACTATTAAAATTTTATTTCATAATGTAATTACAAATTTTAAACTATATTAATAATTTCTTTTCTTATTCTCTGAACATGCTTGAAAACTAAAGGTGTATGGAACTTACAACTCTAAACTAGTCAGAATTATGAAAGTAAAAGCTACTCTAATTTGAAATAAATTAAAAATGGCATTAATTATAGTGAGAATATGATTTCCGATTTTAAATTTTTGTTAGGAATGCTAAAAGGCTTCTCATATTTTAGAGCATATTCCAAAGCAAACTTGTATGAATAGAAAATAAAAAATACATGATTTTAAAATCTTTTTTTTTAATTTAAAAAATTTCATGTTTATTGTATTAAATATCACTACTGTGAGACATTAATATTATATCTAAACATTATCTGAACACGAAACAAGATACATTCTTGTGACATAATTTTCTTTCATGTTTTTGTCACGAGAACTCCGATCATATTTTCGGACACAGCATTAATCCTGGATGGAAAGACTGAAATAGGAATTGTTTCTTACCTATCTCATAATGAGAAACTGAAATGCAGGGCCGACGCTGTTCAAAATTCTACCGCCCGGTTCCAACCAAAATTCCAAAAACTTCCCTGCCCCTAAATTCTGCCGCTCGGTGCGGCCGCACCGATTGCACACGCTCTGGTGCCGAACCTGCTAAAATGAAACGGTATTTGAAATATTCTGATCTGGGAAAGGCCTAAATTGTAACTTAAATTATATATAATACTTTATACAAAATTAATACTAAATTTTATTAAAATACCGAATCGTAAAAGGTGGTTAATGGATTTATTTCTTTAAGTATTCATTTTCAATCACAAAGTTTATTTAAATAAAGTAGAGAATTTTACGAAAGTAATTTCAGCACGAGGGATAAAATGGTTCTGAGAATGTAAAATTTAAATATTTATATGGTTCTTATGCAGCAAATATACTAAAATAATAATTATATTTACATAAATTTTATGCATGTTATAATTTATGAAGCTATTACAAAATAAATATATTGACTTAGATCGAATTTCATAGCGCATTTTCGCCAGAAATTAAATGTTTCCTAAATATTAGGAATTTAGGAAAAATTTACCCTAAAATTTTAAGAGCAATTACAAAACAAGAATGGCTTGCTTTGGCGACTAACAGCTTCATACTGGGTGAAAACAGATCTGATTATTAATTCTGCAGCTGGCCCTGACAAGATATTAATTAAGAGTATCTAAGAATTTGCACGTAAAGAAATTTAACTTACTAACGTGCAGTGAACACTCTTATCGTACTTTTTAATCTGTAGGTATCATATAAAAAGGTTAAATTTTATACTTTCAAAACTTTTCTAACCCCATCCCCAATGCTCAAATAGTTCTATAAAATTCTATATCAACTTGTGACTGGAAGTCCTTGCCTAAAGATTACAGGCAAGGAAACTGAGCTAGTAGTTACTTTACACGAATATCCTGTATAACATAGTTAAACATTTATTACTATGCATTTTAATTGTTTTAGTTTATTAAGAAAACTTTCAATCATTTCAGATACATCTATATTTTCAAAGCTTCTTTTCAAGTTCGAATTATTTTATTCTCAATTAATAATTAATTATTTAATCACACATTTGTTTAAACGAGTGCGATAAAAATAGCTAATAACAATAGTCAATTAAAAATAGCTGATAGTATTTTGTGAGTCTATAAACTATTTGGCAGCATTTCAGTGCTCAAAATCATTTGGAAGGCATCTAAACCGTAAACACTTGATGCTATTGTATATTCTTTTTCTAAGCGCCATTTTATTACCTTACTATTCTTATAGCAAACCTAACTAAAAACTGTGAATTCTTTATTGTCTGGGAAAGTCGCAATGTCATTTTTTAACTACTAAAGATTCAAGATGAATGCTTCAATTTCTTCTTCTTGTTTCTTTAAGCTTATTATTTTATTAATTGGAGAGTTGCCAGAAATAAATAATACTGCTCTTTTTTATTTCCCATTTATTTATTAAATGAAGCAATAAATCAAGTTTACATATGTACTGTTTGAATGAAATGCTGGCAATCGATGAAATCTTATTGCTTCTGATTGTTGAAAAATATTAAGGCAATGATTTAATATTTTTAAAATTGTGCTTATCAGATCGTAGAATATTCTTATTTACTGTTAGAGCATTAATATAACTTGAGGTAATTTAATATAGCTCATTAATTATATTAAACATATTACTAACAGCCCATTTGTGCATAATGATCCATATCTAAGAAACAAATCAGAAAAACGATCTTTACCTAAAGGTGTGAAAATTTATAATGTCTTCATGCATGTTAGTTAGGTCAGAAATGGACTTTTTTTTTAATGCGCTTTGAGCATGTACTCCCATTTCTTATGGTCTCATCACATGTATCGACGCGCGATGCGATAAGAAACTTTTCCAAGACGCATTTTTTCCTGCACTAGTTTGAACGGGAAGCTTCTAGCCAAAACTGTAGAGTTCAGCGAACATTTTACGAGGATAGAGAAAATGTTTCTCCTGAAACTGTATCTCGTGTAGGTCTTCGCCAAAGATCATGCAGATCAACCAATCAGAATTTGTCGAAGCGAAGATTCCGGGAAATGTTTCGTTTGACTGATAGCTGAGGGGAGCTAGCAGATCTCATAGGGCTTTTATATAGAGGACGAAATTCTTGAATACTGAACAAAGCAAAAATCCTGAATTAAAATCAAGCAGTTACGGCTGAAAACACAAAAGCATACATTAGAAAGGGTTAAATATTATTTTCCAAATACAATAACTTTGAAATTTATTTGTTTTGAGAATAAATTAGGAAAAACGTTGATTTGAAAATTTGATTTTAAGTCCGTTATACCAGTTTCTTTATATTCAACCATAAAATTGTATTAAGATTCTCATTTCACGGGCAGTTTATGGGGCAAATTTGTTTAATTTTATTAATGGAAAAAAGTCGTTCATAAATGTCAGTGCTGCTAAGTACGCAGGAAGTGATAGCTACAGTTTTCTATAACTTTTAAACTTCTTTTATGAAGCGAATTTTCATTTCTCTCTATCATGCGAATTGTGAAAAGGAAATAGAATGGTAACAAGTTACCGAAAAAATTCAAAACAGTCCGCAGAAATTTTAAAATGGGACACTGTTTGTGCATCATTGCTTTAAATTTACTTCTAGGAAGAAGAAGTAATTTTTTCTGTTTAGCGGCGTATAAGGACCTTTGCTTTGTTTTCCTATTAAAATAATGTTTTCTTTTGTGTTTAGAGATTTTACTAAAAAAAATTTTTTTTTTCTACATGATTAAAATTTTCAAACACTTTATAACCCATGCATTGGGTATTAGATAATATTTTAAAAAAAGTCCATCAAGTAATCTAGATGGAATTTATTACTTTGTTCTTTGTGAATACTTTCAATATATTATTTATCTGATTCTTTAACTAATCGTTACGGAATTTCACTTTGTCAGAGGATAGTCATACGTCTTCTGGTAAGTAAAATATACCCAGAGTTAAATTTTGTAAGAGATTTGAGTGGCTAGAAAATCCAAAAATGTGAAATCTTTTTTTAACGAGTAAAGAACCATTTACTGGAATAATTTTATGGTGAACATTTCATTTAATTACTAAAGCGGGTTTCCTTTTATTCTGAAAAACACACTGTGCGTAATTTTTCTCGCATAAAAAATTTGTCTCTCTATTCATAAGACGCTTAAAGATGTTTTCATTTTTTGACATTATCGTAGAAAGAACATTAAATGGATTTTTTTTTTCTTTTCATGTTAAAATTCCTTTTCATATTTATTAGGATTGTTCTCGGCTTTGTGAATTAAAACAACTTCCCTTCACTAGCTTAAATTTTCAGTTTTTGTCTTAAAGTGCATTTTTTTTTCTTATAGAAACAAATACAGTTTAAAAGAACAAACGCAATCTTGTACCATTTTGTGCAAATTGGCGGGTGGTAAAAGCGTACTGTATAACTATTTTCATAATAAAAGTTGCATGAGCAGTGCCTCGTAAATATAAGCATAGATCTAAAAAACTGATTAGAGTGCCTCTGGGAACCACTTTTAAATTAGACATAATAAACATTTTTTATTAATTGTAACTGAAACAAAACAGACTTTTGAAAAAGATTCAATATACGCAAAAAATTCGAAATAACCCATTAGAAATACCTATAGTTCAGTGCATTTTCTTGTCTTATTGCAACGTATTGCAATAAGCCGCATATGGAAAAATATTTGTTTTAAAATTAGTGCCCTTCAATGAAAAATAATTGTATTTAAACTTTTGCAAAAAACACTGTATGTGGTAGCTATGTACATAATCAGTCGAATTCGCTGAAGTACCTACATCTCATGCGGTCAGAACCTTTATATATCTATTCTGATTCCATTTCTTGAATTGTTTGTTCATATACTACATAAGGATTACTTATTGCAGTGAACAATTACCATATATTCTCACCAATGATGTATTACTTTTGTATGATATGCAACAACATATGATATGCTTCCCTTATATATCATAATTTGCATTAAAGAACCATGAACAAAATGTCACAGGTAAAAATTTATTCCCAATAATTTGATTAACTAAATTTTCAAAGTTTTCATTTTAATGTGTAAACTGAGATGAACTAGTAAAAAATTTCTGAAAAATTAAGATAAATTAAAATGAGAGATTACGTTAGATTATTTGAACACGGTAAAAGCACATAAGAGCTATCTGCCTAGGAAGAGAATGCGACTTTCTAAAAGAAACTGGCTCGTATTCACAAATTAAAATAACTAATTACAAGGTAGATTAACGGAGTATCCAAAACAATATTTGGTTTATAGTTTGCGAATTATAAATTTTTCTGTAAAATCATGCATTAAAAAATGTTCTGAGTGATTAAACATTTTAAGAATATTTCCATAAACTTTCGACATAAGTGAAGGAATCTTTTGCTTTTAATTAAAGCAGAACGTATTTTTAATATTAGAAATTTTTACTTTATATGAACCACCTAAAATTTTAGGTTTTGTTTCTACAAATCGTCTCACCACAGAGTATTTTTCGAAATTCTGAAATGGAAGTATATATCGAGGACCAATATTTAAAGAAATAAATCACTAGCTATCACTTTTAGACAGCCTGTATAATATAAAGCTCCTAGCGATTATTTTGATTTAACCAAAGTAAAGATTAAAAAAAAAAATCTGATGTGGACACCACATGACTGCCTTGTATGGCCCATTAAATTATATGCATTTTTTACTGCACTTCATTTAAACATTTTCTTCCTCAATTTTTCTTCTTAAATAACCGATCCTAAAGGATCGGTTATTTAAGAAGGATCGGTTATTTAAGAAGACATATAATACACCTTGGTATTGCCAATTGCAATAAAAAAGGAGATGTAAAACTAGATATTATAGCAGCCCCATACACAAAATTTCAACGTTCTACGGCTAATCGTTTTTAAGTTATGCAAGATACATACATACGTTCGTAGGTACGTGCAGACGTCACGAAAAATTCCTTTTAATATCCATTTTGAAAAAAAAAGGGTCCTTTGTTCTGCTCGTACGGGCAGACGTCATGAAAATTTATCGCCCAAACTGATTCGGGAACGGTCAATATTTCCGTTGAAATACGTTACCCTAAATTTTTAGCGATTACAATGCTTCCTTTCCTTCGTACAAGGAGAAACATAAAAGGAAAAAGGAAAAAAATATTTAAAAACTGAGAGAAGAGTTTAGCATTAAAATTTTTAAAAAACTTAAGTGTATAAAAAACATACAAACACTTTGTTTTTTTCTTAAATAAAAGTAAACAAAATAATATAATAATGTTAACAACTTGTAAAACTATATCTTCACTTTTGAATAAAATTAAAACTTAACTCACAGCCAAATTCAACTTTAAACGCTCTGACGGTTGTTTCTACATCTTTCAAATATAAAATAATATGCCAGAAAAATGTTGAAATACTAAATAGGTATATAAATGTCCGAATAAAATTCGAGAAAGCAACACAGTAGAGGACTGCAGCCCGTAAGTTACTGCAAAATTTGATCATAATCATTCGACTTTATAACGTACGCTTTCGTGTGTCTTATTGTTTACTCGCAAAGGACAGGATTGTGTCTGTAACTGAACATATAGCATCTCTTTAACATGTTAAAAGCGAACGAAACAGATAAAATTAGATTATATGTTAATTTGCTAATTACAGAAGTCTAAATTAAAAGCGATTAAACAATTAAACTTGAAAACGTGCATGCGTGGTACGCTTTAACGATACTGAGCAATACAGAAGTAATGGAATTCGCGAAGAGAAACGTTTGGTACGCCTCCGGAAAATTGTATAAGTAATTATTCCCCCTCCCCCGATCAAATGAACTTCGATGTATTGTTTTACTTAATCGGTAGGTAACAGGAAAGGAAGTAAAAGCCCCTCCTTGAATCCCACGTTTCCTCCATGAATATCTGAAGGAAAAAATTACGGTAAGTAAGTAAAAAAATTGTGCTACGGTATTTTTTTCTCTTTTCTTTTTTCTTTTAAAGAAAAGCGGTAAATGAAAAGATGCTTCGACTGGAGATGAATCATCTGCGATCGATTCTTTTCACCTCACTCTATTCTATTCTTTCTAAACACTCAAAACTACGGAAATGGGAAGCAGCGCGCAGCTTTAAGTGTTACATAAAACTAGACATCCCTTCCCTCCTTTTCTAATATATGAAACGTCTAACTCACATATTACACCCTCCTTTTAATGTATAAATGGTTAACTCACTAATAAGCTCTTGCCGACGCATATTTATTTCCTTATATGTTTAATCACATATTTAATAAAATGTTTCCTTACATGTAACGCAACTTTAATTTAAACTCATATCATATATCGAAAATTGCATGGAATATTAACTATTATTCAAAAGAAACACTGATAAAACATCCGTTCCGTTCCGTTCACCGCTGTTATACTGGGCTTAGCCCCCGTGATATTGCGGGCTTTTTGCCAGTTGTCTTTACATAAGGCATCCTGGAAGTAAAAAGATCTAGGAAGGTGACATAAAGACAAGATGTGATCAGTGTTGGTAAAACAGCGTATCGTTCACCCTCATATGATGTGATTCACTATAGTATTTAGTAGTGGTGGCCAAACTTAGAGTCACTAAGAGCCGCATGTTGAAATTCAGGAAAGTTCGAGAGCGCCAACTTGATTTTCGAAAAGTCCTAAGTCTATATTTACATCATTTTTAAGTAGTGGAACAGGTTTGAAATGGAAGGAAACGTCTGATCTAAACAATCATTCAATAACAGTTTGCCTTCATAATGTGAGGATGTGTCGAGGATAACGCAAAGCCTTGTGTTGTCTTTCTTTTCTCTAGTTTTACAGCTTGATGCGGTAAAGAGTCCTCTTTTTCAGTTTTTAAATGCTCCCATTCTTCCACGATCTCTTCTTATAAATGTCGATCTATCAGAGCTTTGTAATGTGTATGAAACTTTGGATTCTTCCTAAATCTATACAACAGCAACTCAAATCCTTTTTTTGCTACCTTAAAATTATCCCGTCATTTTCTTACATACTCGTTCTACGGCAAGCAAGCCGTATGTGTGTGTTGTCATCAAAATTTATAGATTCTCGAAATTTTCTAGTGTCCTAGCATCGTGTGTCATCTTTTGTTGTGATTATGATCAAATTTATTAGAAATTCCCAAAGCTTTTATTTGCCGTAAATTCCTGATCAATACGGAGGCCGAATCAACTTCTAAATTATTTTCAATTTGTATCAAATGTTGTATGATACTAAATGTTGCTGATGCATTGCATGTGTTTCCTGTTCCGCTCAAGCACCACTTTTATTTAATAGTTTCTAACGCTACTAATGATTCAGAAATTAGGCGACCTTCTTGTATTTCATCCGCAAGCAAACATAACTTTAAGAGATTTTCTTTAAAGTTATTTGATAGAATCAGTACAATATTTTTTGGATGTTTTTGAATAACATTATTGAGTTTCTTAACTAATAAGAAACAAAATAAAACAATTATGTTTCAACACTGGTAATTTAAATTTATTAATAACTTAAATGAAATAAATTAATTTTTCTGACATTGAGTGGCTTTATTTTACCATATTTCATACACCTATTTTATTTGCATAGAGCTGCGTCACTCGCCTCCGAGAGCCGCTCTTTGGCTACTCCTGATGTATAAATTAACAAATTTTGTAGCGGAAAATAAAGGTAAAATTCGTGGAGCAACAGAATAAATCATAAGCAGATTAAGATCATTTAGCAGATTAAGTTAGTCAGCTTTGAAGCACATCTCAAAAGAACTATCTGCCTAAGGGTAAAGATGACTTCATAGAGGACTTTCTATGGAAAATCAGCATGCATTCATGTTGCGCATGGAGAAAAACACGAAAAGCCTATGCAAGCAGCCAGTCCATTCAGGTTTTTGAATCTGGATTAAATTACGAATATTCAGCGATAAAATTATTTAATACAAAGCTTAACACAGTTTGCTAAATATTGAGTTAAAAATAAAGTAAAGAAATTATTATATCCATTTCCTTAATTGATGCATATAGAGCTAACAACATACGCAGGGCCTAATGAATGAAACGTTAAGGTAAGTGCTGTATTGTTAGAATGCTGCAATAACAAGATCATCAGTTTCAATTTTCAGTTTCAATTTCTTTTGATGGCGGTTAAGCATAACTAGTAGAAGACACTATATCAGCATTTGGTGATGGTTTAGAACACACACAGATCATCTGTATAATTCATTTCTTCTTTTCATTGTTTATGTTTCCTTATATTGTTGTTATTGTTAGTTATCTCTATGTTCGATCGTATGACAATAGGCATGACCTCAACCACAAATAAAATGAGAATGCGCCTATCGTCAGCGAAAAGATTATTAGGACCTGTCAAAATTTGCTTTTGTGTGACATTACTGACTTCTAGTCTCCTCAAAAGCAACTACTTGATTTTTGTCCTTTTCTCTCACTTGTGTAAGTAAGTGACGTCAGCGTCGAAAAGAGTCTAACCTTATTTATCTGTTGAGCTTAGGTACCTGTGAAGGAAAATGGCTTTGATCGAGAATACTTCCGGGGTGGGCGGGATAGACGTGTCTACTATGTCTCTTCTTTTACTGTCAATTTCTCAAGAAGATTCTCGTCCCTCTCTAGAGAAAAAAAAAAGAAAGAATTTTTTGAAAAATTCAGAGAAGATACATTTTTGGGTATTGATCTTCTGAAGAGATAATGTTCTTACAAAGGTTACTTACTTCTATTGAATACGAGACCAAGTTAAGGCAGCTGATTTTGTTAGCCATCATATCATCCAGTAGATAGACTTTCCCATGTAATATACAAGACAATCGTGCATCTGACCATCACTGCCTTTCCTATACGTGATGCATGTATTCTGCCATATGCATCGGCAGTAGCTTGTTCGCGAGAGGTCAAGATTGTAGCATCTTCGCACCACTGCAAAATCATAACCATTAGTTAGACTCGTCTGTGTTTAGAATCACTTTTATCAAACTGTTCTCAAGTAACCCAATCAATGTGATTGCTGCGTTATCTTCTGGAAGAAAACATTTCGATAAAGGAGCCATTGTTATGAATGCACATACCTGGTCTTCAGAACCAATTAGATAGATGACAGGTCTCTTAATTTTCTGCAATTACAGACCCGAGATTTTCCAGTAGAAAATGGTTCAAAGCATTACATAATCACCATCGGTTTGATTTTAATCTCACTGTAAGCCCTAATATCAACACGTCTCAAAAAGGGACGAACACGAATAAGAAGTTAATCTAAATTAAGACTGAAAGTAGCAGTTTAAATTTCTAAGTTAAATCGGAAAGAAAAGGTTTCTCTCTTTCTTTTAATAAAATATAGAATATTCATCACCAAACTGTGTAGAAACGTAAACTTTTCATTTTGCAACTTTTTTCTCTCTTCGCTTAAATGTACATTTCAAACTTCAAGTAACGACCTTAATCTTTCATTCATACTGCAATAAGGTGAGGGAACGAAGAGAAAAAGATTATCTTAGCTATTAAACCTACTGGATTTGTTAGGTTATGATGCCATTGGCACGATTAGAGGATAAAAAGAAAGTATCCATATTTTCATTTGCTTGAGATTGCAGTATTATATCTCAGCGTTTGTTCATGGAACTCATAGTCTAAATCAAATGTTAATCTATTTATTGTCCTCCCCCTATTAATCTGTCAGTCGTTTCATTACTGCAAAGTTTGACTCCGCCTACTTACTTTTCTTTGTTTGACACAAAACTAACGAGCCAATGTCAGTATACGTGAATTTTAGCTTTATAAACTCTTTTTCAAAAAACTCGAAGCACCATGAAGGAAGTGGTTGTTTTTGATGAAATTAAAAACGTGCATAGCTCATACACAGACAACAAAATGATTAAAAAATCAAGGTCATGTTACCTGTTCACGGATCACAGTCACCCATTGAGTATTCAAATTAGTAGTTGGTCAAACCGCCCTTGGCGGGAATGCATGCTTGAATTCCTCGAGGCAAGGAGTGATAGAGGTTGATAATGTCATCCTGCGAGACATTCTGACAGGCATTCATCAGTTGTCGTTCCAGATTTGCAATATTTTGTGGTGCCCGTATCTGGCGGCCTACCATGTCCCAGACATGCTCGATTAGTGAAAGGTTTGGTGACCTCGCTAGCCAAGGAAGAATATCAACGGCACGGAGACAGTCCAGCGATATGCGAGCGGTATGTGGGCTGGTATTATCTTGTCGGAAAATGGCCCAGGATGACGTGCCATGAAGGGTAATGCAACTGGTCGCAGAATGGTATAAACATATCATTGAGCTGTTAAAGATGTACGGAGGATGACTAAAGATGACCTGCTGTCATCAGAAATAGCGCCCCACACCATTACACCAGGGGTTATGGCTGTATGCCTTTGTAAAACAAAGGCTGATTGGGACCGCTGGCCCCGTCCTCTCCAGACACGAACACGGTGGTCATCTTCTTCAAGAGTAAAGCGGGATTCGTCGCTGAACACTATACGATACCAGTCTGATGGCAGCCATGATGATCGACTGCGACACCACTCCAGACGACTCCGCCGATGCTGTGAGGTCAAAGACAAACGTCTTAAAGTATGTGAGTGTGACCCCGCTTCAGACAAGCGCCGTGAGATGGTGGACGTTACCACGGGTGGTATAGACGTGGCTGTAATGCGTTGAATAGCCGGCAATGATACCGTTGGGGCGGTTCGGGCCTGGCGAACAGTCATCCTAGCTTGCCTCGCATTTGTGCTCCTTGGCCTTCCAGAGCTTTCATTTCGTCGGCAATTTCCTTGTAGCAACCATTGCTGCCAACGTCTTTGCATAGCCGTGTCTGTACGCTGCAGGTGGCGGCCTATTTGCTCGATATGACTACCCAGTTTCACGCAGCCCTACAATGCAACTACGTTCGAAGTCGTTTGGTTGTATTTAAGGTTATCAATATCGTCGTAATGGCATCTTTAGTTGTTTCTTTACGGAATTACAATGGCAGCAACAAAAAAAAAGATAAATTTTCTGCCTCTGTTATTGGTTTTATACTTTGAGAATTGTGCACTAGAAATGCGCGCTATGATCGCAATTCCTGTTCATTTGCCTTGAAACTGTGCTAATTTGCATGTTAGATCAAGATGTTTTTGCATACCGAATTTCGTCACGATCGCAAACGTCCTTCTTGATACTTTGGTTTTTTTGCAAAAGAGTGTATATTAGAAAATAATATCAGCTAATAAAGCAATGATTTTAATTTGAACTATAAATAAAATTCCTAACAGAACATTAATGGCAATATCTCTGAGAGTCAGCAGGTTACTGTGTCGACATAGATGATAAATAACAGATGCTTCGTGGAATGGCAAGTCATGTCGGGATGAACGATATGCTAGTAGCGAATGAAAGATACGAAAACTAAGTTGTAGACATTTCCGTTATCAAAATCTGCAATTTTCTTGCATTTTTCCTTGCATTTCGTATTGCAGTTTTCTACACGGTATTCTGCCCATGTTTTCAACAAGGCATCAGCTACCTACTGCTTGTACTTGAAATCACCTTCTTCAACTCATTCTCAAATAGCCGAATTACTGGTAACCTTAAGAAGTGTATAAAAGGGTCAAGATATTGTAGTTATCAAGTGAGAATTCATTTTTCCTGAACTAATTCTCAAAGTATAGGTACAAATGAGAGCAAGGAACAACATTGTAGGATCCATCTCGTTGTATAAAACAACATCGTATTGGTTACTGTATGAGCTGACTGCAGTTTTTAGTTCTTCCATGCTTTATTTTCATATCTCTTTGAATTATTATTAATGCTCTGTGTCAACAGTAAGTTAGAAGTATATATTGTACACCATAAAATATATATTATACACCATAAAAGTTCTTATTCTGCCTTTATTTTCGCAACCGATGATAGATATGTACTTCCAATTACAAAAATTGCATGTTTCAAGTGACGCAAATATTTACATATAGGCATTCTTAAATTTAAAGACATGAGTCAATAAAAATTGCGAAATCTTACTTCTTATACACAGTCCAGTCACATTAATGTGACCATCTGTCAAAAGCCAGAATAACGACCTTTCGCAGAGCGGACTGCTGCGAGACGTGCAGGAAGAGAGTCACATAGGTCCCTGAAGGTGTTCTCTGGGATGTTGAGCCATGCCGACTCTAATGCCGTGGCCAGCTGCGCTATATTACGCGGTTGAGGATCCATGGCGCGAACAACTCGATCGAGATGGTCTCACAGATGCTCGATTGGGTTTAAGTCAGGTGAGTTTGCTGGCCAGGGGAGGACGGTAAACTCATCCTGGTGCTCTTCGAACCACGCACGTACACTGGCAGCTGTATGGCACCTCGCATTGTCCTGCTGGAAGATGCCATCATCCTGAGGAAAAACAATGCGCATGTAGGGGTGAACATGGTCCGCAAGGACAGATGCGTACTTGTATTGATCCATTGTGCCTTCCACAATGATCAGTGAACCTAGAGAATGCCAGGAAAACATTCCCCAGACCATAATGCTCCCGCCTCCAGCTTGGACCGTTCCGGCAATGGTTGCAGGGTGGTTCCTTTCAGAGGTTTCACGCCTTATACGCCAACGTCCATCTGTCCGATGGAGCATAAAACGCGATTCATCCGAAAACGCAACCTGTCGCCACTCAGTGGACGTCCAGCTGCTGTACTGGCGTGCAAATTCTAGCCTTCGCCGTCGATGAACAGCAGTCAGCATAGGTGCACGAACCAGGCGTCTGCTTCGGAGGCCCAGACGCAGCAATGTTCGCTGAATAGTACTTTGGGAGACACTTTTGGTAGCCCCTTGGTTCATTTTGGTGGTCAGTTGCTCAACGGTAGCCCGTCTATCTGCCCGAACGCATCTCCGCAACCGTCGTTCGCCTCTGTCATCTATGGCCCGTGGTGCACCACATTTGCCACGTCGCTGATTTTGGACAGTCCCATTTTGCCATGCACGGTACACTTTTACCACGGCGGCACGCGAACAGTTCACAAACTCAGCCGTTTCGGAAATGCTTCCACCCTTGGCCCGAAAGCCAATGATCATGCCCTTTTGGAAGTCGGATAAATCGCTTCGTTTCTGCATTACGCCAACGATTGAAATGTTTTCCGAAGCCCTCACACACCCTTTATATACGCTAAACTGCACTGTGCTGCCACCTGCCTTCTGTGATTGGTTATTTAACTCTGACATGGAAAGTACGTGGTGGTCACATTAATGTGACTGGACTGTGTATATTCCTAGAGTTCTTATACTTAGATTTAGAAAAATTTTGTTGTCGTAATTAAAAATCAAAAAGTGTGACTCCGCATGACAAAATTCTAAGCTATTAAGTGATGAGCAGTTCCATGCAGATTTCAGTGAAAAATATTGCCGGATACGATTTTTTTCATTGCTTTTATTAAAAATAAAGAAATACGATTACCAGATAATGATTCTAAAGTAATAAATCCTTAGGGAAGTATTAATAATGTATTTTTAGACTTTGAAAACTTATAAATTACCTGTGCGAAAATTTCTTCGCCGTACCAAATGTAGCAAAATTATGAATAAAGACGCACATTGAAAAACATAATCCCAAGCACAAGTAGTAACTAAGTGACTCCTTTTTGAATATATGTGCAGAATACCGTAGAATACTGGAATACGAAATGCAAGAAAACTGCAGATTTTGATATCGGAAACAACTTAGTTTTCCTATCTTTTATTAACTGTTATATTATGTTGCTAGCGTATTGTTCACCGTATGTCCCGACACATCAGTCAAGAAAGAATATCATTATTAAGTGAAATATAACGATATAAGTAAAAAAAAAAAACCTCGAACTATTCTAATTTACTTATTATCCGATCCCCCAATGCAAATTGCAAATGACATCAAAATATTGAGGATTTTGAAATTACACATCTCAGTCAAATTTTGTAGGACGGGAGTCAAAATTTCGCGTTCTTTTTTTAATAACAAGTGCAGCATTTCAACAAGTGCATAAACAATACAAGTATAGGAATCGGAGGATTTAAAACCTCTTTATAATTGGAAGCATAAATATATGCGCCAGAAGTTGCGAAAATAAAAGCCGTATAAGGACTTTTGTGGGCACAGTGCATAATGCGTTGCTCATCACTATTAAGAAACATAAGCCTCTAAAAATGACTGGCGAGCCTTTAAAATTGCAAGTTTTTTCCTATAGTACTTGCTATTTGAAGTAGTGTTTTCATGGAGTGATTTAACAGCTATTTTTAAAGATAATTTTTTATTTTTTTTTTTTTTTGTGAAATTTAACTTTTATCAAAGTGTATCAGTCTAGTGTGTTTATTAGTAAGTCAATAAACCTGCAGTCGATGCATACAATATGGAATTATAAATGCAATGTATTAAGCCTCAGACATCATATTTATATACAGACTAGGTTTGGTTATTCGGATATGGTAAAGTATGCATGGGCTATTTGCTTAATATGTTATGACGGACTTTTTTTCTCATTTTCGTAGCAGTGTCTTTCTTTTGCGCAAAAAAAAAAAATTAAATCATATTAATAATATTAAAACGCATCAGAAAAGTATTGACTACAATCATCTATTCAGGAAAAAAAAAAAAAAAAA
>KK113751.1:466748-507545 GCA_000611955.2 Stegodyphus mimosarum
GCTGAAGAAAGACTTCTGTGTCTGATTGCCTTCAAAATAAACAAAATTTTATTCAAACGTTACGTCAAATAAAATCTGCTTTACTGTCTAATTTAAAATTTTACATTGACGTGCTTTCCTTTTAGTTTGATCATTCGATTCTTTCAACAGCTTACCAGTTGTGACAGTTAATAAACAAAACAGTATACATTAACCAAATTTGTAGTACAAGTATTTATTTTTGAATTTTTTTTTTTTAAATTTTCTAAAACTGAAAAATCGACTACATAAATGTTGAATAACGTATGTACTTTTATTAAGCGACACAGTGATTAGTTAGATTTCTGGTTATCAGGAAATCGATATATCTCTCCCATAGAGAAATCACTGTCTTCCGCGATTCGTCGGGCTGTAACGGCGATCTACAAAAAGGTTTCGTTACCATCGTAAACTAAGCAGATTTCGTCGCGAGCTAGATGGCAGCGCTTAGCAACGAAACCCCTGGTTCGCTGTCTCCCACAAATACCCACGAAGGGTTACCATGGTCGCCATTGGCGGTGGATTTTGTCCGCCATTTCATTATTATAAGGAATGGGAAAAGTCCCTTTCTAGACTGTTCTTTATTACGGGATGCGTTATTATTCATCGCTCGATAATACTGGAAAGAAAATACGAGCTCAGGCGTTTTTGAAAGTGGTAGTACTCCAACATGCTAGGAAAAAAAAAAAACACTTTTAACTCCAAAATTATCTAGGGCTTCACACAATCAACAGCTAGACAAGTTAATGGAATTAAATGTTTTTTGCTATTACATTAATATTATAAATGACAAAAGTAATTGTGATCATGAAAATTTTCACTTTAAGTGTTTTTATTGTAAATAAATAGTAATCAAAACAGAAATATGTAATGCTTGTCAACCGGACTACCTGATTTTGTAAGCTGATGTTAATGTTTACCGAAGCACAGCAGAATTTGCGTTTAGTGTTTTCATTTTAATCGTACGCCACCCGATGACAGTGTTAGATACGTCCATTATACACTGATAATTCCATCTAGGTTCAAATGCCGGCAAACGAGTAAGTTGCATAAGGTCTTCATGGTTTCCCCATATGTAATGCAAATACACGGTGGAGCAAAAGTAGCACCCCGATTTTAAATTTAAAGAAAAGTATATGCAAAGTTAAGTATATTTCACTTTTGAAACTCATAATACAAAGTGTGTTTGTTTCTTGAAGTTTTTATTTACCAAAAATGATGCCTAACAAATGATGTCCCCTTTCGCGATGATAAATTATGAGCTCTTTTCAGCAAATCTTCCATCTTCGTGGTCTTCCTGCCCTCCTTGGGTCTCCTACTGATCCTGTTTTTTCAAATCTGGATACAAGTTGAAATATCCTATGGTGAGAAAGAGCATATCTGACATTGAAATATCGTCGAAAGTTTTTATGAGTAGAAATAACGTTTCTTCTGTTTTCTGAATAGAAAAGTTACGATCTTTATCCTTTCTGGAGGCGTATATCGCTCCATATTGAAACTCCCAAGTATTTATTTTATGTTAAAAAAGAGAAACTCAATAAATATTAATTTGAGAAAGAATTACTGGAGTTAAAAATCGTGAAGGTATACTTTTGCGCCTGGTTTAGGTTGGGCTAAATTATTTATTATGTACAGAAAGCACTTCAGGGCTATCTGCCTCATGAAGGATGATTTCGTGACGACATATCTAAAGAACTTATGACACACATAACTACTGGGAACAGAAAACTATTCACTATTTATAGAAATTTTTACTGGGTTCAACAAAAGACGCATATCCTTTTTACACCAATGGGGAACACTGCGCATCTACATTTTTCAACCAATAATTTTTCTGTACTTGGCTTTTTCCAAATAGACTAAAATTGCCCAGTATAAGAAAGAAGATAAGCTTGTATTTTATTTTACCTGTAGCGGAAAATCTGAAAACTATTCACATGCAGCTTATATAGTCATCGTGAAGCAAAATCGAAACTAACCATCAATGTTCATTAATCTTACTGTTTCCATCTCTGATAGGCTCTAAGCTGAACCCTTTGATAGGCGATTTCTCTTTTTTATGCATTTAAATCTCTTAATATCAAATTAAACTTGCGTCGTAGAAGGTTCTGAATTTTGGCTAATCATACAGTAGCGAGAAAGAATAAAATAGAAACGCACCTATACTTTGGAAAAGCTATGTAAACAATGTCTGTATGCTAAAAAAAGCGATTAAATTTTTTACAATAAAATCTTAACTTAATTGCTATGCCCGAGAAGCTCTCCGACTGGAACTTTGGGTTAACACTACTAACATGATAACTGCTGTATAAGTTTCCAACAAGTACTGATGAAACTAATTGATGGATGTTCATAGAGATGTCCAGGACAGAAGTAAAATGACTCTGCGTGCAGAGTCAGCAAGAGCAAAGCGGGCACAGAGATGCAAGTAATAAAGTGCTAGGATATCTTTCAAACCTAGAAGTACGTTTGATACAAAGGTAAAAAATAACGCAGAATCATCAAGGCCTTAGTAATAACAACAGAAGTTTCAGAAGAGATGACCTTTTAAGCCCAAAATAATTATGGACAGCAGAATCTGTGCGGATGCTTCGGAAGAATTACCCCTGAAGGATATTCCATAGTTTCACAGAGGACAGGGGTCAACTTGAGTCCATCTGCTTTCTGCTGCGCTGTTAAAAAAATCTAATTTGAAATAAATGTATAGGCATTTTCCGAATTTTAATCAAGGGTGGCATGATCTTTTAGCAATGGTGAAAGAGATGCATGAGGCAAAACAAGTTGAGAGCCACTGGTCTGTACAGAAGTGCAATGAGACGTTACAAGAGAGAAACTTTGCCATCAGATTCAGTAAGTAGTTTTTCAGCCTTATAGCGATCGTGTCATCCATAGCTCTCTAATAGATCTTGATTTAAAACTGGAATGACTTGGAAATTGGAAGAGAGAAATAAACTTGCTTTCTTTAAGTTTCCATCCGTAAATAAGTGACTGTATTGGGTATCGGAAAGCTCATGGCAGTGCCACTAACCCGTTTGAAAAACCGACCTTAATACCGAAAGATAATGGAGCCTATGAGCTCAGAAATGAAGTTCGAAGAGAATTTCATGTAGACTTATTAAGGGAACAGGAATTGCTTGGTTTAGCTACATAGATCTACAAGAACTTCTGAAAGATCAGTTCCATAACCGATTCCATAATTGAAAGACCAAGAACCTACGATTTTTAAAAAAACTATTATAAAAATTGTTATCAAATATGTATAACAGAAACAAATCCTCAGATCTAGGTGTCAGGATTTTAGATTTTCTTAATTAAAAACGTTCGGCCTGTCATTTACAAAACAAATGCATTAAATGTATCAAATGTCTAACGACACCAGTTCTTACGTTTCCTGCATGCATATAAATGTATTCTTTTACAGTAGCTCTGTGATCATATGAACTGGGAAAATTAGTGAATAGAAACTGTGTTTAGTGACAAGAAATTTAAGCTGAATGTGCTAGATAGTTGGTCTTAGCTTTGGTGCGACATCGAGGCCAAATAGATCATGAAAGCCAAATGTTATTTCGGTAAGTATTTGGTAAATTACTTTCTGATGATTAATGAAACTGAGAATAAATTAATAACTGAATAAATAGAAATAAAAGAAATGCGAGAAAATCTCACAGAATAAGGTTGCCTGACTGCGGCTTTTGAATCGATTTTGGGTTCTGTACCTATTTTATGTACTCAATACTGGTACTATGCCAATTCTTTCTAATTCGAAATACAGCGAAACATATTTAGTGTGATGAGAATGACATTAATTTATTTCTCTGTAATTCGAATTATAATCCCCTAAACTAATACTATTAGATGATTCAAATTCGATACAAGGGACATGACATCGTAGTAGTACACTGATAATTTCTCAGCATATGTTGCCACTGCTATGATTCTATGCTGTGCAGTTTCGGACATCGTCGTTATGAAAAATCTTCTTAACTTTAATTATATGCAAAGAAAAGAAAATAACAGTATTAGAAAATGCTGAAAAATAACTCAAGGTCCTTACACGGAGAATAATAAAGAAAGAAGAAAGTTGAATCAAAATTATCACTATGAGAAATGTGAAAATCTTCTTATCAGCATGGAAATAGATAAAATCACAGTTTAGAACATAATTAAACGTTAAAGACTAAGCAGGACCAATCAAATAATCGGCTAAACTATCATGGGAAATCCGTCCAAGAGTCTAACTTGCAAATCTCTACTTATCCGTCTATCCGGTAGCTTTGAAAGCTGTCAAACTTTCTAATTACAATCGTAGGAAACTCTAGGGAGTGATCAAATGGTGAATAAAACAACTTAGGTAAAGGGTAGCATTTCGCAATAATCTGAAACTGCCAGAACATAGCGGATAGAGTAGCGCCTACTCCCATAATATTTGTACCATAGATTGACAAATATAATACATCTAAAAGGTTTGACACATTCTATTATTAACCTGTCTAACGGGCTGTGACAATTTGTAAAATTTTATTAAGTATTGGCATTGTATTTTGGGCCTTTTTTGCTGAGGATATTTGTTGTTGCTACAGGGAAACAACTCTTGAAAAAAGCCTGTGTCATCCGTCCTTTGTCAAAAAAACCGTGTCATCTCTTGGGTACTTTTGCATCATTTTCATCTCTAAATATTTGCACCACAACGTAAGGATTACAAGCTATTGACTAATCGTTCTACATAATTATTATACCACAACGCTGCTTATTTGACATCGAACATGTCTGTGCTCTATATCATACTACTAAAGCAGCAGTCAGTGAAGTACGATAAGTATAGTACTCGTCAACAATGCGGCTTGTTATATAATGCATTGTAACTCAGAGATATGTTGTCTTTTCTAATATATGGCTGAAAATAGTCTGTTGCTTACAGTTCGTTGCCTTACAGTTCTTGGGGTTGCGGCCGAGAGATAATAGAATGACATAGTTTGCCACCCGTAAATTCGTTCACATGCTTTGAACTGGAAGTTTCATGGTCATTCTTATTCGAAAGTCCGGAAGTTTTGCTTATTAGGTAACTATTTCGAAAGCGTCAGTTCACTAACAGTACAGATGAAGATCAGGAAAATGGCGTCGATATGTTTCTCTTAAATTTTATCAACAACCAAGACAATAATTATCTATTCCTAAGCGCACCAGCACTTGTTTCGAACATCTTTCAAACTTTATGCTAAAAAAAAGTTTTGAGACATCTCAAATAAAAAACTGAAAATTTATATTCGCATGATAATATCTTCAATGCGAGAAGGCTTCATCATTTCCTTTTTAAAATTTCCCTCGAAGGCATCCTTCCCTTCGGGCAGGTAGCCCTGTGAGCTTTGCCATAATCAAATAATCCAATCCTATGCATTTATCAATTCTTCCAAACCTGGAAGCACACAAAAATTAACTCTGTTCTCGCTAATCTCATTTACGAACTGGATAAAATCCAAATCAATAAGCCATTCGTCAGGCTTTTAGTTTCTTGCCTAATATATGAGAAGTTTGAAGAAAATCGTTGTTGGGAGTTTACTGTTACATTGAAATAATAGATTTAATATTTTGCGCAAAAAAAAATAAATTATTTACTTGAAACGAAAGTAATAAATTTCGTTCCAGGCAAGGCCAGTCAAGCATACATTAAATACTGTTTAACGTTAAGGAATTTTGAAGAGCATTTAGCAAAGATGTATCAGTCTCGGCATGCTTTCTTGATTTCGAGAAAGCATTTGACCGCATCTGGCGTGGAGGACTAATCTTCAGATTAACATATGTCTCGACTGCCATTCATCTACTTAACCTTATAATCAATGGAATATTTTATGTCAAATATTTAATCAGAAACAGAATGTTTGACAAAGTTAAATATGACGATAGTTATTCTACTAATAAATATCTTAACACAATGTTCGGTACTTGGACAAACGCCGTTCAATATTTCTACAAATAATCTACATTCATAAATTCTTATTCACAGATCAAATGGTAAACTTTAGTCGAAAGGTGTAAACTGTATTAAACCAATCCATTAATGCAACTAAATTTTATGTAAATGATATGTTTGGCAGGTAAGAAAAAAACTTTCGAGACGACTAGGGAAGCTGGGAAGAGTCGAAACTTCATGGAGGTCGTGATCAAAAAGTAAGAAGTAAATGCCTGAAATGAAGTAAAAGTACAATGAATGTCTTCAAATCGAAACTCCCAAGAACCTGATGTGTAATTGTTTTCAGAATTTCCTGTAGTTTTTATTATTTTCATTTATTAACTGCAATTTTTATTTTTAGATTTTTGGAATTATTGTTGTTTTTATGATAATACCGTCATCACTAACCGGAGGATATTCAAATTTAAAATCGCTAGAAGAGATCAGTTGCTGCTTTCTTTCCATTTCGAGGAAGAAATACTAAACCAACACTCGTATGTATTGATCCAGCATTATTATCATCTTGTGTATTCTACTTTGTTATACTTTGCATAGGCTTTTAAAGACCATCAGACATTTTCGACTAGGAAATATAAAAAACCAAGTCTATTCTCGCCTGGATTCGAACAACTTATCTTCCAGTGCTAGCTCAACATGCACTGATCCATGATAGCATGCGGGGAGGGAGACGATAATCCATTACAGGTTTAAATAAAATTAATAAAATTAGCTTTACAGATTCAACACTTCATTAGGATGATAATATCATTAAAAAATTCGGAATGTTGTGAAATTCCTAAATCAGATGAATATGATGAACACTGAACATTAACCATTGAATTTCCAAGGGCAATTTTCTGTAATTAGGCCTAGTTTTAAGGCATTTTATCCTTCCTGGCCTTGGTATGTAATTGCACATCCAACAATCGGCATATCCCGAATTCGAATTGCGACTAAGGAGCTGCATACCTTTTGTTTCTTGCTTCGATAAACTTGAAGTGGCTACCGAACTAAAATGTATTCGACGATACCTGGTCAGCACCAAGCTTTCGCGATTAGTTCCTCTCTTCCTCCTCAGTTGCCTTTTAAAAGGGGGTAAATTGTTTTCTTGCTCTTTACCGCGGGTCTTCGCTGTGTAATTGAAAGCATGTCCAACAGACAGTAGGTTCGAATCACGGCGAGAACGCTGCATAGTTTTCATGTTTTTTGCTTCGATAAATCTAATGACTTTATAAGGTATTTCTCCCGCCTTCTTCGCATGCCTTCGTGGTGTAGTGGTCTGCATGCTCGACGCGTAACCGAGAGGTCCATGGTTCGATTCCGGGCGAAAGCGTTGCTCATTTTTCATGTCTGATGCTTCGAAATAACCTAATGTCTCTACAACTTCATATAATGATTCTCCTTCAACAGTTCTTTCGTCCGCTTTATTGTTTCTAGAGTTTCACAGAGCTACTATTTAATACTACACAATGCTTCAGTTTTAGGCAACTGCAGTAAAGAATGTGAAGTTTACCTACATCAGGAGAGTGATTCCTTCGTGAAGAGGTTTTTTAAGGCAGAATTTCTCAAACCTATTAACACGTTTCAGAGTGGTCTCAGAGGTTCAAAGCTTGCTACCGCCAAGGGCTTAAAGAAAATTTCAAACTTATTCAGGACATCAGATATTCAGCATTTATTTATTTCAGTATCACTCTTTTATAGCCAATACTGGCATCATGCTTTCGAGGATTTCGAGGGAGGCTGAAACAATGCCCCTATAAATCCAACAGCGAAATTATTCACTTCGCAGAAATTTTTTTATACGCGCAAATGAAATCGTGCAACAAACTGACATGTTGTAAAATATATTGCTATTAAACTGTAAGGTTTTAGTTAAACTAACAAAGTTTTATGTTAACTTCTCTTTCCTGTGAACTCTTATTTCAACTTCCCGTTAGAATGAGCACGCGATTCAGCTTTATACTAATTTGAAGTGGAGCCAAGTTTTGTATTTAAAGGTTAGCAAGGAACATCTCAGAGTGAGAGAGCTTTTAGTCTCAGATCGCTTCGTCTCTGTTCGACGTCCACCTGACTAGCTAGTATTTAAATTCTAAGCCTTAGCGCTGTTACTCTAATACTTATTGAAGTAATCTAAGTGCGTTAGTATTAGCTAAATCTTGCTACGCACCGTTGAAAGTTTAGAATAGAGGCCAACCTCGCGTTTAAATCTCTGACAACAGCGACTACTTAATTTTCTACTCAACTTTATTTTAAATTATTTGATTGTTCAGTTTAGACCCAAGTGCGGTCATTATTTCCTGTTATCCCTTCCGAGTTGGGAAGTGTCTGTAAATAGTGGTTTAATAAAAGGGGATTTTTAAACCCTTCTTACGTGCAGTTATTCTAACACATACACCGAACATAGCTGCATTCAGCTCCCTGTTTGAGATCAGGACTTTGACACTGTTACGACAATGTTCGCCAAAAGTATGCACAGAACACTCAGTCCTGATAAAACTACTTCCGAAAATTTTAAACAAGGCAGCAAAAGTTAAATTTATTTTTAACTTGTCATGCGACAATAAAATCTCTGAGGAGTGGTCTGTATGTTAATTCTAAATAGTGATATTTTTAAAATTATGTTAAATTATTTATTATGAAAAACAGTGCCTGAATAAAAGTCTTAACTTTAGTAATCATCGTAGTATATTCGGTGTCTAATTAAGCTGATATGAAATTTAATCATTTTTTATGCTATTCTTGAAATTCTTTTATTTTTTCTAATGCGGCAAAACAAAATATCTTTATATATATATTTGATGTATATTAAGAATTTTCATTAATTTAATAATAATTATATTATTGTCTTTAATTCCTGGATAATAAACCTTACAAATTCTTTTTAATGTAGCCATAATTTTTAAGGGATGAAAATCCCTTTTTCAAAGAAACAAAATTCTTCAATTATTAACAGACTCAATAACCGCTTAGATCCGCAAGGCCCAGCCATCAAATTTTAAGACGCCAAAATCAAGCTGTAGTTCCTTATAACAGTGATTTTTACTCATAAAAAAATATCCTTTCGTTAGAGCTCGTAAACAGCGTTGCGCCTAGGCCTGGACTAATTAACGCATAAAAATTAATCTATTTTTCGCGTCACCATCAAGGGAAAATCTACAACGGCATTTTGAGACTAAACGCTATATAATACTTTTCTTTTGCCGGAAAACTATTTAATTTTTAAAATGTAGTTATTAAACGGTCTATTCATTACCTTAAACAGCTCTTAGCAAGGGCTGCAACTTATAAAACGAAACACGGCACCCATCCTTTGGGAGGTGAACTTATGTTTTTTTTTATATTTTGGATAGTTTGGAATGAAATTTTATTTTTAAAAAGGTCATAACAGAAGGATTTTGGTGATTCCCCTTTTTCTAATTGCGGATCTGTCAAAGAAGAGTTAATTCAAATATACATATTTTCAAGCATTATGTTTCATCTAATTCCACCTAATTTTTTACTCATAAAATATATTTTAATACAATTTTAGAAATTTAAATCTACGTTTGTAGAAAATAGTACAGTACCCGAAACAGCATCCTAAGTTGAGTCTCCTAAGCGCCGCTAAATTTAATTTTCTAAATCAGTTAGTGGCAGCAAAAAATGAAGTAGATACATTAAGACCTTGCCCTGTGTACATGAAAATATGAAAAATGAAACAGGTACATTAAAACCTTGCCTTGCGTACATGAAAATATGAAAAATAAAATAGATACATTCAAACCTTACCCTGTGTACAAAGATCAAATGACAGATAAGAATTATAAGGTTATAAGGCATTTTCATCTTGCCTTCGTGGTGTAACTGGAAGCGTATTCGAGTCCCGGCGAAAGCATATCTCATTTTTCATGTTTCCTACTTCAAAATAACCTAATGGCTCTACAAAGTATTAGATACACTCCAGAAAATGTTCTATTCTAAATTTGTTATTCTAGTAACCAAAATTGAATTGACAGTTGTTTTAAGATAAAATAAAAAAACCTATACACATTAAAAATAATAAAACATTTCTTTTTTCTTCCAAATTATGTTTCGAATTTAATGAGAAAGTCTTGAAGATGAAGTTAAATGCAGTTTATGTTCTTAAAAGTCACTCTGTTCAACATGACACTTTAAATCAAAACCGTAAAGTGGCATACTAACAATATTCCATTATATTGTCAGCAGTCAATAGTTTAGTAGCACTTGATTTTATTTAATCTTCTGAAAGTAGCTCAGTCACATCTTAAAAGAAATTATATGCAGTTTGCTTTGTAAAAGAAAACATCCAAAGAAAAGCGCTTGGTAAGTATTATTAGTATACAACTGAATTGCTTATGCTGAATTGTTGCATTGTACTCTGAGCTTCCAAAGTGATGCGGTGAAAAAGCAATATATAAAGAATAAAATCTAATGAATAGTTGCAGATGAACTGCGAAAGGAAACAAATAAAGGGTTAGAAAACGGGAAACAGATGGTAATGAAGTTACTTAAAATGTCGCAGGATAAAAATTTTAAGTTGATTTCTTACAGCACTAAAAACTTTATGAACTAACTCATGTTTGTATTCTAGGTAAGTTTTTTATATTTTTCTGTTATCCAAAAGAGAGGAGGCCCACCAGCGGCCGAGCGGTCAAGACGCTGAACACTGGTAGTTCGGTCCGAGTTTCGAATCCCACGAACGGGCTGGCTGCGTGGACGTTTTCGTGGTTTTCCCCATGTGTAACGTGTATAATGTATACCAGCCAGTTTCCCTTAGAAAGTCCTCCACGAAGGCATCCCTCCCTTTAGGCAGATAGCCCTCGCGTACTTTGCCATAATTGAATAACCTAACCTATCCAAAAGAGAGGTGAAAGACTTGCATCCTTTTGTCCAGACTCAACATCCGCAGCAAAATGAAGTCAAATATCGAACCCCTATCTAAAAAGGTCAAACGGGTAGATAGGTACATGAAAGTGGCTGCATAAATATACGTGTAATATTTTTTTTTGGGGGGGAGCGTTATTTTTTACTTCAAATAAAGAAAACGAAGTATTGTGATCTTGAAAAATTTCGGATGTCTTATTTCAACAGATATAGCCATTTTGACAGTTTGCGTGACGTCTGTACGTACGAACAGAATAAAGGACACGTTTTTGCCAAAGCGGATTATAAAATGGATTCAAGATGGATATTTTGCTACATCTGTGCGTACGTACGTATCTCGCATAACTCAAAAAATATTAGCCGTAGAATATTGAAATTTTTATCTCATAGGCAACCTCGTTTTTTACTGCAATCGGCAATACAGGAAGTATATACAGTCGATTCTGGTTAATCGGACCACATCGGGAAGCGATCGTTTTGGACCTAATAACCGGCTGGTCCGATTACACGAACATGTCCTATGTTGTAAGACGGGACATGCTATATGTAGCAAACAGTAAATGTACATGTAAATCATGTATTAAAATGTAATTATGACCTTTATTGTGCGGCACACATGTATGGCAAACACAGTCGAACTTTTTTCATTGAGAAAATTATTTAGAAACAAATTCTAAGGAACGATCTCCACGATACTCTGCATGCGAAGCACAATAAAAACAAGTTCTTACCGAGTTCCATTCAACATTTGAAAAACTTATCCAATGTGATCAGACGCGTTCGCTTCACGAATTGCACATGAACGAAATCGCCACAAAGATTTAACGCAATGGGACTGCCTTCCTTTCCCTCCAGCATGAAATACCGACGCGAAGTTTCAATGCATTTCCTCGCATCCTGTGTTGTCACTTGCACCAACTTATTAGCGGCATCATCATCATCACTTTCTCTTGGTCTTCCGATGCTGTCGTGTGTTTTGCTGCAACTCGAGCAACGATTGCAGGGTAGTAATCTTCATTTCATCGCAGCATTGAAGCTCGTTGTCGATGGATAAAAATTCTTCGCAATTTTGTACCTGTTGAAGTTACACATGTCCGTCATCATTTTCACTTTCAATGAGCATGTCCACATCCATCTCCAAAACCAGCTATGCTTAAAGCCATAGTGAGAAAAACAGTTCTGTATTGTCTCACTGCTCACTTTTCTCCAGCTATCGGCCACAAATGTAACTGCTTGTAAGATGTTGACCTATGCATTAACTTCGCTGGCTTTTGACGATGAGGTCAACAAACTTTCTTCGATTGCTTCAAGGATGTAATTAACCAACCTTGCACGATAAAGGGTCTTCAAACTTTTTATGATGCCCATGTTCACTGGCTGTACCAAAGCTGTGGTCGTGGGAGGTAGATATTCCAGTTGGATTTTCTTCAAGCAATATAAATGAGGATGTGCTGCACAATTGTCAAGAAGCAGCACTTTTCTTGATTGGTGTTGTAGCTCTCTGTCTCGACTGGTGTTGTCTCTTCAGATATTCTTTAAAAAATCCAGAGGTCATCCACGCATTTCTGTTCGCACGATACACAACTGGTAAACTGTCCATCCTAAGTCCTTTAAAGCAGCGAGGCTTAGTGCTTTTTCCTATAACCAGCAACTTCCTCTTGTCCGTTCCTGACATGTTTGAGCAGAACGAGACAGTTACGCGATCCATCGCTTTTTTGGAGTCAGAAAGTGCAACCTGTTTGTAACTTAACGAGCCATCTGGCGTAGCACGATACTACAGCCCAGTTTCATCAGCATTGTAGATGTCATCTGCTGAAAATGTTTCAAGAAGCTGGGTCAGTTTTGCTGATTTCCATTCTTCAGCACCTACACTATCAGAACTTTCTTTCTCGCCATGTGCTTTCTTCAATTTTATGTCATGTCTAGATTTCCCTCAAGACAATCAACCGTCCGTAGCTTTAAAGTCATCGTGGCCTAGCTTTTTGGCGAGTTCTTTTGCTTTGCATTTTAACATTGGGCCGCTTACTGGCACAGCTCGTCCAGTAACAATGGCAAACCATTCATTAAGGGTCTCATCGACGTCTCGATCCTTGTTTTTTCAAGCGCTTTTTATCAAATTGTAGTCTTTGCTGATCCGATAATTTCCACCAACCGACGCTGACTTGTGTTTCGTGGTTGTTGCTTGATCTTATCCAGTAAACTAATTTTTTCAGCTAACGTCAAGTCCCGTCGTGGCATTTTGGCAGGAGAGACAAGACAAGTGCACAGTTCAGTGACTAAAGTGGTCTGAAGAAACTTTGGTGTTTCGGGGTCAAGATGTTGAGTTCAAGAGAGAAATAAAATGCTCGCCAATCAAAGCTTTGGCTCTAAAATCATCCCAAAAGGGTAGTGAAATGGTAGCTTTCTCGTGTAAACTTTAATCATGATTGACAGGCGAGAATTTCGTTCTGGTGGAGCCGAACACTGTATTGTTCATTTCCTCGAAAATCGGAGACGCAGTGGGACCAATAACCTCGCTGGGGGCTACTGGTGGCTCTATTTTAACAAAGGTCAAAGAAAATGGTGCGCGCGTTCACCTCCCGCTGTTTTTGCTCTTGTCATGCACTTTAAGGAATTCCTGACCTTTGACAAAGCATTCTGCTGGGGAGCGCAGCTACAGATCCTCCCATATGTCGCGGACCATCTGTACATCCGCTACACGCGGCCGTCTTGTGGCTTCTGTTTCTTATTCGCTCTCACGTTTTTTGGTCCGATTAAACGGAATTTTGATCCACATAAGCGAATAATATTAGGCTTACGTACATAGGATTTGTTTCGGTCCGATAAAGCGACTGGTCTGATTATCCGGTGGTCCAATTAACCGGAATTAAGCACACCCACAGTCTTACTTGGCTTAAAAGTCCTGATCCGGCCTTTATTTTCGCAATCGTTGGTAGAAGGTATATAATTCCAAAATTAATTTTGAACAAGCAACGGCATCTAACTTTTAAAAAATATTCTTCCCAATGCAAGTCTCAGTGTGGATTTTCGTAAACAATAGCTCAGAGGCCGGCAACTTTTTGCTTATGTTGAGCCAAAGTAATGTTATGAAATCACGCAACATGTCAGTTTCGGTTCACCACACTTTATACTGATTTGATCGTATATTAACATATTTCGAATAATTTAAATTCTATTCTAGAATAAGTATTCTATTCTTTCTAATTACTGAATATTTCAATGTAAAATAAAACAAACACAAAATCTGGTTTGGAAAAATTTTAAGTTCTAGAAACACTTTGAAAATCGTTTTATAGAATATTATAGAACTGTATGGTTTAATGTTAATTAACACAATTGTGTCACTTTATTTTTTGTTATACTTTCCTTAAGGCCCAGCGAGAAGCAAATTAGTTAATGTATTACAAAGATTTAAACTTTTCTAATAGCCTTGGCTCCTAATTCATAATTTTCTACATACGTCACTAAGATCTTAGTTTCCTAACTATTTAAATTCTGATGGCAGCGGCTGTAGAGTTTGATATTAATAACCTAGTTATATTATTTTACTTTCACTACTACTTTCGTCTATCCCCACCAGGATGTAAATTTTGTATTTTTGGAATTTGAGGGAGGCAGAGCTAAGTTTCGGCAGCTAACATTTACCGGTTACTCTGTTATAAACCCTGCTATTGAAATGATTTATCGATAATGATTTATGGATTATTGAAATGAATGATCTTCGCTAGCCGCTATTGTATAGTTAAATACTGAGGGTCGAACCAAAGCTTATTTAGTCACGCATTATTTTGTATGTAATATTTTAGTGGGACTGGAATATTTATTCCACTTTTTCTCCTAAATACCAGCTTTTACTTTCTACGTATAGGACACCTTGAGTAATCATCAGGCTAACGAGTAAATAAAAAGGTTGATTTTAAACCGTCATTGGAGTTTGTGGTTGCTATACTTTAACAGATAAGACGGATTGATAAGGCGTCTTTCTGTCTTTACCGCTCTAAGAGTCGTCGTTTGTAGGGTGGGACCGTACAAAACACTATGTTATTAAAAAATCAATACCTGAAGACCAAAATTAAATAAATCAAAAATTAAATACGTTATTAAAATTTTAATACGTGTTTGATTATTATTGATATAAGTCAACATCTGCGCGGGATCAAAACAGATTTCAACGAAATTATAATCTGAGATGTGATCGAATCTTTATTTTCATCAATCCGGAAATTCCACTTATTCCGAACCGCTCATTAACTTCAATGCATACAGACTTTTTAGAAGAATGTAAAAACAGGATTACCTCGAAAAGAAGTAGAGGTGAGATGGCGAATAAAAACTGAGCTTTTTATGGGAATATAATCACTGCATTTTCAATTTTTCCATAGTGCCTCTGAAAATCGTTCTACATGCCACTATGACACGCTCAGTATACTTGTCTTAAGCTGCCGATCCCTGCAATAGTTCATTGCTTATAAACACTCATTGCAAATGTTATTGGCTAATTATTTTTTAAAACATGCAGATTCCAAATAAGAATCGCAACCTGACTTCCCTTATTCTTTAGGACTCCTTCATGTAACGTAGAAAAATAGTTCCACGGAAATTCTCATCAATAAGACTTCATTCAGACGACGGTTTGTGGTCATAAAGCTTTGTGGTTTAAGGTATAAAAGCCATTAAGTCCATTCGCATTTTTTTAACAGGTTTGAACCGTAGTCTGCATGGAAAGGAAGTTGTGCATGCATAAATGTGTAGCTGACTCAGAGAAACCGTCTGTTAATGTTTGCTTCGCTGTGTTTGGAATTTCTTATACCAACTTGGCATAAAGTTGAAAAGTTAGAACTTTCAGGCAAAATCTTTAAGCAAATTTTTGCGACCTAGCAAGGGTTGGTTGCTTGGCTTAGACATCTTATGATTTTAAAACCACTGTGTGAACGAAGCTTTCGCTCTCATAATCCCACTTCACTATTACCATTTTCTCTGAGTTTCCAGCAATGACATTTCCTTTTTTTGTCCAAAGGGACTTTGTCCCTGAAGGTTTTCGTTTTGCGATTTTGCTTCGGAAACATTAAATGTCGGTTCACTTTTCAAACTGCTGCCACCCAAAATATTGCAGCCCTGTATTATATTTAAAGAAATTAAATAATGGAGAATGTGCGTAAATGTATGTATGTTTCTCGCATTGTGATAAAACGACGGTACCTAGAGCCATCGAGTTTTGAATGACGTAATCCTGCTGCGAATATGGGCATCTTGAAGCCCAAATTTAAAATTTGGAATTTGTTTTATTATCGATTTCATATTTTCTAAAACTTTAACGAATTTTTGATTAACAAACTCAAGGATTTCAAAGTGAGCAATGGCAACGTTGTACAAAAAAACAGTTTTATCTCCACGCGTGAGACTGTGTATAGGAAATTCTAAAGATATGCTCAGTTTAAAATGATTTTGTGATATTGTCCTTTAACTGAATTTTATGGTTTAAGAACATGATATTTAATAAATAAAAGTAATACACAAAATGTTAAAAAAACGCCCCTTTGGACGTAATTGGAAATCTGAAAGCTTTCATATATATATATATATATCAAATGTCTCAGAGGAACGAAACCTACATTCGAAACTCAGTGATCAACTAGGTACAAGGCTTCAAATCCCTTTTCCCTTGATAAGTTCTGCTTGAAGCATTGAACTCGGGAGATCATTATTTAATTTAAAATATTTTACTCGGTTGATCTTTGTTTACGCTTAAAATATTTTACCTTTGTTTTATTCTAGACTTACTTTAGTCGAATGTTTACTAGTACTACCTTAGGGCGAAACTCTTTTCGAGATTCTAAATGATTAGGACCTTCCCTGGTAATTTTCTGTAAACGAGGCATCTAAATTACCTCGTCTCCTTTAAAATATCTCTTTAAAGATTTTCGAACGTGGAGCTTTAGAGCATTTCGACTTGGTCTTTTAACTTTGCTCCCTTTGTCGTTGCAAAAACATTTTTCCATTTATAAATAAAACATTCTTCCAGAATTATTTTGTTCAGTAACTCATCTTTAGAATATATATGCCAAATATCTAGGATTACAAAATCAAAGAAGTGTCTCGTTATAGGAGTCAAAAGAAAATGTCAAGTAAAAAATTCTCTTTACAAACTCGCAAAAGAGTAAGATTATTTTCATTATTTCAAAGAATAAGACACATGCCGCAGTAACAAGATGCCACAATTTGTATTTCAGGAATGGTTGCTTAATATCACCCCGTGACGAAATTTCATTGAAATTACAGGAGTATTTATATTGGAATATATTTGATGAACTGATACGTGCATAAAATTATAGCGACTACAACATAAAAATGAGCGATCGAAATTGAGAGTAGTGTAGTAATATAAAATTTTGCTCCAATGTTTAGCGCTATTGAAATGTTAAAACTGTTCAAGATAGTGCGTGATGGAGATGATGTGTAAAAGTCAGGGATTCGAAGCGGAACCAGAAGATGCGACGGTGACACAAGAAGCGGAAAACCAAAAGCAACAATGATTGGTGCAAATAGTATAAATAAAATACGAGATACGATATGGTCCGGCACACAGTAAAGTTGAGATTGATATTTGAAGAACTGCAAATTGTTGGATAAGAAAAAGACTTCTATGAAGTTTCCACTTCCGCACACACTATAACCACTTTAAGTTCTTTGTGAGAGATTCTGTGACCAGAATAAGGATTACACATTGAAATAATCCTGCTTTTCATTTGACTTCACTTTCTGTGATACCTAGCTATTTCTGAAATAAAATGCTCTTTTAAAGATTTTCTAATATGATATCAAGCAGAATACGAGACTAGTATTGAACAATATCCCGGGAACGAACTCAGGTTTGCTTCCAGAAATGAGGATGCTGTTTAAATACCTCATAAATGCAGAAGGTAAGTATTTTAAAGGCGACAGTACGTAACAGAGGATAATACTAAAAATTTATTTTTAAAAAATGCATATCTAGAGTTAAATTGCAGCATATTCTAAACTTGTAAAAAATACGTTTGGTATTCCATGAGCATAAGATGCGTCAAAGTGTCAAAAATGTAGACTAAACATCGTATACAATTCCTTAATAATTAGGGTTCAGCATATTCCTATTCCTTTCGATCACTGATAAACAATTCTAATAATTTAAGACTATATGAGGTTACTTATTAAGAAAAAAAGAATGTAAGACTATTTGTCTTAGGAGGCTTATGATGAAAGTTCTAAAGAAAATGTATTCTTATCCTAAGATTTTACCGCGTTCTGAACAAAGATTTCATAACCACATTAAATTAATAGTATGCCGCCCAACCGGGATAGCGGTTAATGACTGACTAGCGTACAGAAGGGCTTGGTCTCGAATCCCGGAGAAGGCATGGACTTTTGTAAATGTATAGTATCTGTGGGGCATGGACGCTCAAAATACGCGGCGATCCGAAAGTCCTCTCGGAAGATTCGTGGTAAATTATGGTAGGGAAGGAGGGGTGGGAGATTCTCGGACACGTCCCCACTGGAGGTATTCTCCTTCAGAATTGGGGGTGGAGCTGAACAAAGTCGTACTGTTACCTGTATCAAAGAACGTCTATGTACATACATATTCTTTGCCTGTATGGTGCCTAAGGCTCTTGCGAACGAACGACAGGGGCAAACTTGACTCCTTGCTGCGATGAATTTCGTGGGCTTGTTCTGATTTTAGACAAGCGAGATTAGTCACAGCAAATTAATAGTACAGGATCTCTGAAAGCTTATAGACGGTGTGATTTTCTCCAATTTTTGTCCACGAATAGATTCTTTCTTCCACCCCCTAAATTAAAAACGGAATTATATCTTAAGGAAATGTGTCCCGGCATATTTCAAAAGAAAGTAAATCTATAAATATAGCTGGTAAATTACGCACCATCTAAATATAGAGAAGTCGATTTTCCAAGTAAATTAAGGGTTCTAATATTCTGGTAAAGCGCAGATTTTCAAAAGGCGTCTATTTATATTTGTTTTCAATATTGAATCTTCAAAATAAAATTCCTACATACTATTTTATTGAGTATTTTTCAAGAGATATACATTTTTATATTAATTCTTTTGGGGGAGTTTTAATTGCAAGACTTTGTACTTTCATTTAAATTCTTCATTCTAAATACGTTAGTTTCAGCAAAATTTTTAACATCTGTCCCCTTTCCTTTTGTAATGAAATAAAAACTTCTCTGTATTTGTGCTGAAAAAAAGTTTTTTTGTTATCTTAGACGAGATCGCGATCAAAGTTCGTAAATAGTGAAACATTGCCTTACATAAGGTTCATCACTTGCTGCATCAGTGTTCGCTACAATCTCGGTATATCCCGTTTAGATTAGCGGAACTTTTTGTAGCATCTTATCGAGTGTAAATATACTCAGATTTGCCAATTTTTATCCCAGCAAGAGTTTCTTACTCATTGTTTTTAATACTTCATGATCTCTGACACGCAATTCTTCTTCCTTCAGGGCTTCTTCGATCAGGTTCCCCTTCTTGCCCAGTAATGACCTACTTTCGGTGGATTTGTCCCAGATTCCGAACATAGAACAGCAAGCATCCTGGCTTCTACTGCTGGTCACGTAAATACAAACCAGTCTGCCTAGACCATCCTCTACGAAAGATTTTCCTTCTCCAATACAGATAAGACTAAATTATAATATCAGGTTCTTCATTTATAGACGCAAGATTCAGAATGCTTCAGTTTCCTGATCTTTTCAGCAAGTTATATACAGTACTGAATTGCACACATACTAAATACTTAAAATTTAATTGTAGAAAGAATTTTATGTGATCGATGTATAATAACGTAAGTAACATTAAATGCGCATCACCAAAAATTAGTTATCCTCAACAGAAAGTCGGACGCCTTTAATATATGTGTTTTTTCTGATGGCATCTCCAAGGAACTCGGTTGCGCTACTTAACAATTTATATGCTGCTTAAATTATTATGGATGCTTATAAAAGAGAATTTCAGAATTCGAAATGTTTTGTATTTTTCGTTCTCATTTATTGGCTACCCTCCAACTAATGCAACATATGATAAAGCTGGCTGTAAATTGTATAAAATGGCTGAAATATTTCTTTACAATAAATCTGATCTTTACTGTACCTGAAATACATTTTTAATAGATTGTATAACTGGGGAAAATATGTGCAAGCTTACCGTGTTTTGAATAATGTAAGATGAGAACTTTATACTTTTTAACATCAGATGATAAATACAAACGAAAATACTGATTCTGATTTTATTTTCATTTAATATGGAAAAGACAAGTGCAGCTCCAACAGACTAAACGTTAGTCCTAGTTTAACATCCGGTATTTTCCATTATACGATGACATTAATTGCTTGATCCGGTAACGGCTGCTTAAAATTTCTCTTTCAGTTGTATTGGACCTCGGAAGAGACGGAGATTTTCTAATATGGTATGCAGCAGAATACGAGACCTGAATTGAACAATATTTCGGGAAAGAACTCAAGCTTGCTTCCAGAAATGAGAATACTGTCTAAATACCTTATAAACGCAGAAGATAAGTATTTTGATGGTGACAGTACGTAACAGAAGATAATCCTAAAAATTTATTTTTTAAAAATCCATTTCTATAGTTAAATTGCAGCATATTCTAAAGTTGTAAAAAAATACGTTTGGCATTCCATAAGCAAAAGATGCATCAAAGTGTTATAAAGGTAGACTAAAAATTGTATACAATTCCTTAATAATGAAGGTACAGCATACTCCTGTTCCTTTTGATTATTAATAAACCATTCTGATAATTTAAGGCTAGATTAGGTTGATTAGTAACAAAAAAAGATTCTAGGCCTATTTGTCTTAGGAGGCTTTATGATGAGAGTTCTGAAGAAGATTTATTCTTGCTTCCAGGTATACGAAACTACACTCACGTTTGTGAAAATTGCAACACCATGAAGGACTTACGCGAGTGAGCTGAAATTTTCAGGAAATGCAAAGTAGCGCATGATATGCAAATGATTAGAATTGCAAATCCGTAGCGCATGCGTATGCTGAGCAGCGCCCTCTGAACGGCTGATGGATCCGAATAAATAGACGGCTGTAGCGAGGCGTGTATGGTTATCGGTGGTTATCTGCTAGTGGTAAACGTTAACTCAATCTGTACTTATGCCTCGTCGACGAAAGAGAGCGAGATTTGAACAACTTACAGAGTTTGAACGAGGGAGAATCATCGGCCTTCGTGAAGCTGGATTGTCGTATCGTGCAGTAGCCTCTCGTGTGCAGCGTAACAGCAGCACAGTGATGCGCGTTTGGAAGCAGTGGACGGACGAGTGTCGGACAACTCGGAAATCCGGGAGTGGACCCCGAAATGTGACGTCAGCTCGCGATGATAGACACCTGGTCCGCATGGCGCGGACGGACCGTACAGCTTCCTCTAGACAATTGGCAGCACTGTGGTCAATAGCTACAGGTGTTTCATTGTGTGCTTCATCAATTCGTAGACGTCTGCTGCAGTGTGGACTGCGCGCACGGACTCCTTTATACAGGATCCCCCTAACGCACGACCATCGCCGCCTGCGGCTACAATGGGCCAATCAGCATAGAGACTGGCGTGCTGATTGGCAGCATGTCGTGTTTTCTGACGAATCCCGCTTTAATTTGTGGTACCATGATGGCCGCATTCGTGTCAGACGCTATGCCGGTGAACGCCACCTTCCGGAGTGCATTATCGAACGCCACAGTGGACGAACACCCGGAGTTATGGTCTGGGGCGCCATAGCATATCATAGACGATCTCAATTGCTACGAATTGTGGGCAATCTGAACAGCAACCGGTATATCCGTGAAGTTCTACAGCCCGAAGCTGTTCCCTTCCTTCAAAGCTTGCCAGGCGCTGTATTTCAACAGGACAATGCCCGCCCTCATACTGCTCGGATTGTTAAATCCTTCTTTGCAGCGCAGCAGGTACAGCTTCTTCCTTGGCCTGCGTGTTCCCCGGATATGTCGCCAATTGAACATGTGTGGGATGTCATTGGTCGGCGTCTTGCTCGTGATCCTCGTCCTGTTGCGTCTGCAGACGAACTTTGGGTACGCGTACAAACGATATGGAATGCTCTTCCTCAGTCAGACATTCAAACTTTGTTTGACTCCATGCCACGTCGTGTAGCAGCACTTATTGCGGCGCGTGGTGGCCACACAAAATACTGATTCTGATCTCTTGTTCTTGTTTGTTTGCTTTGAACATTTAATCATTTATTTGTACCACTACCACTCAACTGTGTATTAAATTGCATTCAATTATGACGATTCCTTCTTGGTGTTGCAATTTTCACAAACGTGAGTGTAGTATTAACAATATTCCTTCCTGCTGGCGATAGCACGTAGCCTGCAAGCGAGACTGCCAAAAGCTCTAGCTCTAAATCATTCAAAAGCCTCGACTTAAATACTCAGACAACTAATTTGCATTGTGATGAGAATTGCCGAAAGGAAATGTTCTCGTAAAGGTTTGAATCATAATAATTGCTTAATTAATATAAAATAACTTATAACTATAAGCAAGCAATAAATAATATCATGAAAACTCATGTTCGGCAATATTTAAGTTATTATTGAGCTTATTTTCTAAAAATTTCGATTTGCCTCAAACTATTTCGCCTTCCAATATTCCATGTAGTATTAAATAAAGAAAAATCTTGCTTAACGCGATTAATTAATTCATTCATTAATGTGAATTAAGTAAAATCGCATTAATCAAATACTTTTAAAAATAGCGGTAATTATAATTCATCCATCACATGACGTAACTTTAAGAGAAAAAAAAATTATAAACTACATGTGGATGAAGTTACCAAAGTTTATAAAAACCAGTTGCTTAAATTTTTATTTAATATTCCAGCATTTTCTCAAGTTAAATTTCTATGAAAAAAAAATTAAATAATATTGTGTGAATAGTGCTTCATTTTGTCATGTAATCTGTAACCTGGTAATTAATTACTTCCTAAAACTTTGGCGACCTTCTAAGCTACGTTTTACATTATGGTTTGCATTAAACAAAATTTCCTTAACATTATGAGTGGCATCTAGCACCAGTCGTTTTACAATAAGCTTCTTAGTATATCGTTTTATTCCAGGACTGATACTAGATCAAATAAAATTAGATTAATCTTTTTCCTTAGCAGAATGTTTCGAATTTCTCTTAATGCATTAAGTTTTTATTCATATTTTTATTAAAAGGAAATTTCCCTACCTACCGTAGAAAAATCATCAGTACTTCCAGGTTCATTCAAAATACTGGCCACTAGTCGTTGTCTTGTTCATGAATTTCATGGAAGAATGGTTGCCAGAGCCTCGGGGAGGATGGATTTCTACTTTCACTCCAATTTTGAGGAACAGGTCCCCGGGGGGTGGTCCGAGGGTTTCCCACCCCTTTCCTCTGCCACGAAACCACACGAGAGGCATTCCGATTCTCCATTTCGAACCCGGATCCTCTGGTACTGCAGTGGGTTCCTCTAACCACTATACCGCTTTTTGGCCATTTAAAATACTCTCAACGTTTAGCTACTGTATTCATTGGTAGAATATTTTTTCTAGCATTTTGGAGTATAGTGTAGAATTTCTTCTTATTTATTCGCGTAATTCTGTCAACCACTGCGCTGCGTGCGTAAGGGGTCCTAATGGATTGAATGCACAAGTCGATAAAAAGTTAATAAAATTTATTCTTTTCACAAGAAATGAAACAAAATGCTGAAATATTTCCTCAGAGATATTCGTACAGTATCACAATATCTCACAGCAGTTATATTTTAAGCAACTAGAATACAAACAGAATTCAAATTCAAAATACAGAGAAACGAATTCGATCTCACAGCGAATTCGCTACAATCAATAACAGCACTAAGTAAACAACAACAGTTCGCCTAAAACAACTCCAACTGAGCTGAGATGTTTTAATCCGGCTTTATAAGCTATTTAATCAAGCACAAGAATATTCTCGTAAAATCTATTTTTTCGATTTTTCTGGATAACAAAACAGTACAGTTACCAGATATCTATTTATTAAATATTAAATGCACGCACTCTTGTATTTTTACTTTTCCAGCGTAGCCTTCTCTTCAAATTCATCACGCGCTGCGTTGCACGGGAAAATAAAACGATTTTAATTGCAATTCTATTAAAATAGCTAAATAAATACAAAATCCGTAACAAGTGATTTCGATTTCTCGGCTTTGATGCAAGTTATTACATTTTTTTGCTGATTACTGCCTAAGAGATCCCAAAGTTTACAGTTGAAGATACTAGTAGAAGCTACTAATGGCTAGTAATTAATGCAAGATCTACGGCGTAAATGTATAGTATCTGTGGGGCCTTTTTATAGCAAATTTTTACATATCTGCCTTTTAGGCATGCACGGCAAAATGTAATATATATATGTAGCTGGAAAATTTAAATGCACTAATAAATGAAAAAAAAAATCTACTTAAAAATTACGTTACACTTAAAGGCTGAAAAATCACCTTTAATATTTCATTTCGGAGTGAATATTTTTATATGCAACAAATTTCGTAAATTTGAATTCTATGTTGTGAATCAATTAATGCTACCGTTCATTTACCTGGCATAAGATAATGTCTTTTGGAAAAACAGGTAATTTATTTTAAAGTGTTATTTAGCAAAACTGGCTTTAGTAAATAACTTCAGCATACAGTTATTTACCAAACTACAATACAGATAATTACCGAATTCGTTAAACGACTGTACCGCAGAACAAAACATCATACATTTAGATTATTTTAATATGCTAAATCTTAAAATTTTTTAATATAGATCAGGAGGGATATTGTAAAAACTTACCTTTTCCAATAGTTACGAAGTTTTTTTTTTTTTTTACTTACTTTCCTTGGAAATGAATTTTTAATATCTCAGATATTGCATTCATAATATTCCTTTGTTAAAATTTTGTCTGTCAAGAACATGTGAAAGAAAATATTATTAATTAGCACCTGCAAGTTAATCGAGTAACTTCTGTTTTAAAAATTTTCGGCATATAGTTACTGACATAATTATGATATGTAAAAATTGTACATTTATCAGTCAATCTTGCAATGCATTATAATCTATTACCGTTATCTTTCTCAGTTTTAAGTCTTATAAATAAATATATTAGATCAGTGCTAAAAGTTCACCTCTACAGAAGAAATGCTTTATCGGGGTATTTTTAAGAAGTTCCTTTTTACAATGTAACTAATCAATCCATGAAAAATTAATAGTTTCATAAAATTATGAAAATTCAAAATTATCTGAATATGCTCTTTATTTTATTTTATATAAAAATGGAATTTTAAAAAGTTAATTTGTTTAGGAATAATCATAAGTTTTTAAATATTTATGTCATGTGACTTTTCCTCTAACGTAATTGTAAATGTATATGTTGACGTGAACATACCAATTTTTTTTTACATCTCATAGCTTTATGGTATTAAATGATTTAAAAGGACATAGTTGGATAACACGAAGCAGTTAGAAGTTGGCTCATTTTTTATTAATTTAATAAATTAATTTGTTGTAAAATGCCGTGCATTTTGGATTACGCTCATATGATGACAATCAGTTATTTAAATTATAAAATTAATATGAGCATATTCCACATTAATTTACAAATATCAAATTTCATGTTAAGTATTATGAACTGCAATACTTGCAAAAGAAATACACATGAAATTAATTTAAGAATTAGGTATATTTTAAAGGTTTACATTAAATCAGATTTAATGGCGTAATTTTCTTCAATGAATAATTTCAACAGATTTCGTTGAGCTGTTTGTTCTCCAGACTTTTTTTTCTATAGCTAGCTGATTTTAGCCAATCTTTTATGTCTTGAGATATTTTTGTGAAGGAGAAATCCTTCTCATTCGATGTTTTGAGAACAGCACCTAAACAGTAAAAAGAAAAAATTGTAATAATTTCACACTTCATATATTTTCAGTATTTCATATTTAAAGATTTTAGTTCATACCATCATACAGTAAACTTCCATTACATACCTTACTCAATGCAGCGACTACTGTATTAATAAATTAACTGAAAAATACGGGCGTCTTTAACGAAATCTATTAATCTAATTAACTGTTCAGCATATCAGCCATTATTTTTATAAATTGATCATGGACGCCCCATGCTTTTATTATTTGTGTTCTAAAAATCTAAATGAATTGTGTGAAGAGAATTAGTTAATCTCTAGCTCTTACTAAACTATGTGTTAAATTAGTTTTTATCCTTTAGTTCATTAATTATTTTAAAAGTTTTAAACCAAAGCTCATTAAAAAATTTTTAATTTGGTTTTTTATCTTTTATTCCCCATCCGCATCGAGACTTCAGTCCAACTACTTAAAGACAAATCTGATAAGTAATACATCTACTATCGGGGCAAATTACTTTGCATCTATAAACTTCAGATTCGAAAAAGATTTAGAAATTTCAGATATGGGATTATGGTAAAGATCTATTGGAGCACTGCAGTCTTTGATAAAAGGAATGCTCAGAAGAATCCAGGCATTATTGAAAGCCAAAGAACCTCATATTAAGTACTGAAATTTTTAATATTGCTTAAAATGTGACTCATTTGGAAATACCATTAACTGTAATTAGTGTACAAAAATTCCTTCTTCATCATAGCAATACATAATTCAGCAATAAATACATGAGAAGTCCGCAATATTTCCCACGAAGCTGTATTAGATTTCCAAATATGCGGACAAATTGGAACAAGCATTCGGACTAATGCCACAACCTTACTATAACAAAATCCAAATAATTCTTTCAGTCCCTTTTGTGTACGCTAAATACGTTTATTCTTCAGAAGAAATTTTTTACTTATCCTTATTTTATTTCATAAGAGACCATGAAGTTTAAATTTTTTCTTTCTTTAAAATCGAATGTTATAAAAAATTATAATAATAAAGAGCTTAAATATGCATAATTACAGAAAAGTATAAAAGTGCACTTACTTCAGATCAACTGCAATACTGCAGAAATCTTTCATTGTTGAAATGAAAAACTGATGTTCTATGGACGACCTGATTGCTGTTTTCTTTCAGCAGTGTTTGAAAACGTTCCTGATTCCGAGAACCCAATGAAAGAGAAATGGCGGTAGGGCAGAGTTGGGAAAAATTTGTTTTGTGGTAAACAAAGTGACCACAGGCGAGCCCCACAATGTCTCTAAAAGCCAAAGAACCTTGCTGAAAGCTATTTTGAGCAAGGTCACAAATACGCGGGAACTTCCAGCATTTGGAATCGCATGCAAGCTGAACTTTAAATTCCCGAAAATGAGTGATTTGCTTTCTGAAAAGTTAAATTTTGCGGACAGAAAAAAATTGCTCTCAGGGCGCTTCGAAAATAACTTTAGGAAAATAAATGAAAAGATTACGTTCATGCATACATAATGCGCATAAACTTTGATTATAATTAACGATCCGATGCATGTATCTTTGGTCCACGTTAAACTAGTGTTCAAGAACTAAAATATTTTCAAGCATCTTCTGCTCTATGTATTATTTTATTCCTCGAGATGAAAGATTCGCTGAAGTCTTGTTCCGGTTTAATTGACAACACTTCCTTAATAAAATAATGCAGTAAGTACACAAACTTAATATACAACTTATTACAGTTAAATGAGTGATGAGATTTTCATAAAAGAAATTAAATTGTGTAAATTAATGTAAGTGTTGATATGAATAAAAATAACAAGTGTGATGTAAGAAAATAAATAAGTTATTTTGAAGAGAATCAAATCATCAAATCAAGAAAATCTTTAAATCAAGAAAATATATTTTTTTGCAAATGTATATAAAAATTTAGCTCACATGTTAAAATTCATTGAAAAATTTTAGCCTCATATATGAATGTTAGAATACTGATTACTTAAAGTAATTTAAATTTATATGAAATATCAAGATTGTTTTTCAATTCGTAGAGGTTTTTAACCAGAGGAAAATCAATTTTAAACGTAAAGACGATTAAAACGCAAAAAAAAAAATTTGATAGCACATTAAATTGCTGTTGAAAAAAGAAAAAAAAATTGCATATCCTTAAAAAAAGAAAAAAAAAATTTGCATGCCTTCTCATGTTCATGGAAAAAGGAAAACAAAGTAAAATGCCAGAAATACACTAAATATTCATAAAATTCATTTTCAGTCTTTTTACAGTTCGTATAATATTCGTAAAAGTGACGAATGAAATATACCAAAAAAGTGGTAGTTTTTTTTTTCAGTACATTCGGATTCGTGTAATTTTCGTAAAAATAACGGTAAAGCGTCAAAATATCTTCAGCCTTTTTTATTCGTATAAATTTCGTAAAAGTAACGTGCAAAAAGTACCATATCCTTATTTCACCAAAATTATACGTATATTTTTGGAGGCGTGTTGCCTGGGGATTTATGAAATAAACTGACCTGCGCTTTTCCTTTGAAAAGAATCTGAGCTAAATAATGGAATTGCTGCTATCTATTGGCTCAATGAAATTTTTTTCATCTAGTGAAAATTTAATACGAAATCTATCCAATGACAATTGGTTTTGTCTCTGTTTGAGGATTCGCAAAATTGTGACATTGAATTGACATTAAACAAATTTAATGCTCGCTTTGCCTTACTCGAGCGGTGTTTTTCTGTAAAATTTCGCACTTATCCCCATATTTTTTGCATCTTTCTAATCCCATCTGTAATGATGAATTCCTCAATTTTTTTTCGCTTTATGTACACGAGATTTCCTCCAAACACTCCTGCAGATCCATCAGTTCTTTGATGGTTTATTTCTGTTTATTTTTCTCTATCAGTTCATGGATGCGGTCTCCATTCATTTCCAGTTCCATGATCTTCCTCAAGAACACAATTTCATTGACAAATGGTGGTTTCTGTCCATAACCCCTTAAAGCCATGTCCAAGAGCGCAATTAGACCACAGTAGATTTCGAGAGTTGTAAAATTTACAGTTGTCTTAGTGACTTCAACCAAAACTTTCTCAGCAGCCTTGAAGCTATTCATGATGGGCAAATGATTTTTCTAAATATCTCGGAACGGAAGGTTTGTTTCTTCCGTCAGCTTGAAGCGTAGCTGAAGTACTGCTTTGAGGGTTTTTTTTTTTTTTTTAATTTCGAACCATCTTGCTGATCTGCTTGACTAAAATAACAGAGTGGTGCTGAGAGGAAAGAATTTTGTATTAATGAACTCCGATTCCTCCTATAAGTATTCTTCAAGGCCTTGGAGGATGAACAGAAATAATCCGTAATTAGCAAGATACTGAGGAGCATATTTTCTGGAAGGTTATATTCTTCACTGCAAGATCTCGTAGATCCGCTCAACGAAAAAGATACGAGTGACCAAAATCTTGCTGTATGACGTTTAACTCGCTCTTCTGCACCTTACATTTCTTGAAGTTTCGTGAATTTCAGGATGATGCACAAAAAGAGCTTGAATTTAAAATTCCTATTTGCATAACAAGACAATTAGATAATGAGGTAGTCAGTTACTGGTTTGTGTTCGGATACTGCATTCTCTCCAGCAGTTATGCAGGCCCTCTTTTGTATCATTTACCAAAGAAGCGCTATCTAATTTCAGTTAAAACTTGCTGCGGCAGATGACACTCGAAACCATGATCTTAGAGAATATGGCAACGAATGTCTCAGCTGCCTTAGCAACGAACTCATAATGTCTCCGCACTGAAAACACTCCAGATATTACTTGTCCTTTTAAAGTTATCAAATCATCCCATTCTCTATTTGGAGCCTTTAGTATTTTTTGCCGACATATCTGACAGGTTACTCACGAAGTTAACGAACAAGGGTTTTGCCTTCGCTCAGATTTTCAGTTCTCTGTCATAGTATCACTTGTTAGTTGCTTCTCGTTTATCTGTACGGTAACCACTTTTTTATGCCTTTCAGAACGCGTGGCCATTGCTTTCATACTCTCGTGATTTCTGTTGTGCGCTTAACTCCCTTGTTTCTTCTTGAATGTTGTGCAAAACCGTTTACATGGATTTATAAAATCTTGAGACGTCGGCCAGTCGCATTATTCAAGCTCCTCGATGATGTTTTTCCTTTCTGTTGTCTTCACTTTCAAACCTTTTTCTTCATGGTAGCTATTATTGCAATACAGTTACTAAAAAACAGTCATGCAGTATGAAACAAAATTTAAAAATACATTACCCACACATCGATAGTCATAATGTTATAGTAAATTGCGTACGGTCGGACGGATGTTCGATACGCGAATGAGGTATGCCGACTGAGAACGAGTATGAAAGATGATTACCCAGAATCTCGCAGCGAGAGAAAGAATACTGCCTCATTTGTGATCGGCAGAGAAAGCGTATACGTAATTTTCGTATTTTGAGACCTCTCTCGTATATCAAGGTAAAATTCATTAAAAAAAAAAAAACTTTTGCTGATTGATGTCTACGTTCACTTGTTTTATAAAATGAGAATAATCAGAAGTTATCTGAGAGAGATCATTGAGTAGTCAAAAAATTTTAATTTTCTCCGTGGACTGGACGAGTTAGCATCAATCAGTATTAACCTTCTAAAACCTGACTTAAATTCTCATAACATAAACTTTAGGACGGCGCGATCCAAGACACTTTTTCCCCCTCCTTTACTATTTCCTAATGAGAAAAGTCGTTAGAGTAGTCATTTGTCCCCTCCATTGATGCAGTAAAATTTACATGTTTGTCGGTTCAGGCGTGGGTGTCGCTAAAATGGGTACCCGCGAAAATCTTCGCTATCCCGGCATAACCATAAAATGTGATTTTCGAATATTTAGAGTTCCTGATACTCCTAATGGAGAGTCGATTCGTAGAACAATAAACACACAGATGTAGTAGAAAAACATCAGTTTTTCAGTGAAGAATAATGAACCAACGGAAATCCGTTGCAGCGCAGCGCCAATCGACGGCGATAATCTGGAGCAAAAAGTGCAACAACCAATTGAAAGGCAGGGAAGAAGAAATTGCCAATAAGCCTTAACTGTGTCTTATTATTAACTAATGTGTCTTTCTAATAAGCATTAAGTCATGTTTGTCCGACGCTGGACAATAGTCCAGAATAGGTTACCATATTTGCGACTTTTTCGAGGTTTATGTTGATTTAATTTAAACTAAATTGTATTTATTTTATTAAGAGCAAAATGTATACAATGTTTATAGAACATTTACTATTTCTGATCAATCTCGGTAATAATTTGTGAATTTTATGTCTTTGTTTTTGTTGTGTAGATTTATTAATTACTATTTTACAGTGCTTATTAATTTTATTAATTAACAATGAATAGTAAAATTTTAATGTTCATGTTAGAGATGTAATTTTTAAATTATACTGTCGCTAAATTATTTCTTTTGATTTGGGTAAAATTTCTTAAGTTAGCAGACAGCGATAGCCTGTTTTTGCGTTCTCACGGGAGGAGAATTTTGGGGTCAAGGGTCAGCGACCAGCTGCATTTTTTCGTCCCCTTTTCTTGCGGGGACGAACTTGTGTTTTTCTCGTTCAAATGCGATCCGCTTAGCGGCGCCGATTCTTGATAGGATTATGAGGGTGCAAAAATTTGGGGTCTGTCTGAAGAGTCGCATCGTTAACAGATTTACTGCTTTGTTTTTGAGTTCGAAAAATAAGGGGGCTTGTTATTGTGAAAGGATAGGACTGATTTTCTTAGAATTTTGTTGGGTATTTATTGGTCTGTTTCTAATGGTTGGAGAGGGTTACTGTTTTGTGTAGCATTGGTGAGTTTTAATTTTATGGATTTTTTTTAACCAATAGTAATTATAGAGGCGGTGCACTTTTTGAGCGTCACGAGGTTTTAAATTTGGTCGCTCCCGCGGCGAGAGGAGACTTTTTCAAGATTTTGACAGATTTTAGGAGTCCTTTTTGAGGGGAAAGAGAGGGCCCGGCGGCCCCTTCTCGGGGTTGTCCGTGCGAGAATTGGCCCGAGAACGATGCGGGCTCCCATCGTATCGTCGTCGGCGAATCCTTTCTGAAAGTCTGCGGCTATGTCCTATTCTCACTGATGTTTTTCCTTGAGGAAAAATAATGTGTTTTAAATGCAGATTACTGTGACTTGCACTTATCTTCAGCGAGAACATCATTCAGAAGTCGGTGGGCTTTTACATACAGATTACTGCGGCTTCCATTTTTCTTTGTTGAGGACATCATCGAAATGTTGGTGGACACTCATGTTAAGTTGGACCTCATTGCATGCAGAAGAACTGTATCCATGAGGAAGATTTTCCCAACGGCTGAGTTCGCAAATTGGTACAGCATTGATGAAGAGAAATTTTTGAACTTCTTTTACGTGCGTTGCGTAGACACTTAGGGAGACGAAGTCTGGACAGGAATTTTTCTCCACCGTGAGTTGATTATTTTTTTGATTTTGTATTTAATTCTATATGTGTCCTCAAACTTATTGCCGTTAACTGATTTAGGATTTTGTGGAATCGATTATTAGGAAAAACTTCATCTTTTACTTTACGAAAATTGATTTAAAATATTTGTATATGTAGTGTGAGTTTAAATGCTTGAGTAACCTTCTAAGATTAATAGAAAGTGTAAATTGTTTCATTAAGATTTTGGTAAGATTTGGAAATATTTAAAGAAATAAAAAATGTTTCAGACTACTTAAGTATGGTTCAGTGATAATTACGAAATTATTGTAAGATACGTAATTAATAATTTTGAATACAATATTGATTATGGTTTAGATTGTCGCATGAAGAATTGTGAGTAATTTTTAGTAAATGTTTGTAGGGGTAGTCTGGCCAGCTATTCTGAATGGATAATCTTTTGGAATATTAAATAAATGTTTTTATTTGTTTTACTATTGTATGTTTTTTGTGTTTTTTATCTTGTGGTCTACTGTAGGTCACCCATGTGATCCTTTCGGAAAACATGGTTAAACTTCCATTCGAACCTGGGTAGTTTATTGCGAGCGTAGGAGAATTTAATGTTATTTATGACTATACGATCAGATATATTAATTTAACTGGTGTTTTGACTTCTTAGTGTGTGAGATTTATTTCTCCCTGGTGTTTTGAACTGTTCTGTGTTTTACTTTTACGTGTTTGCGGCTATCTCTAAGGATGTATTGAAATTTATGTGTTTACAGGAAGCAAAGCTGATTAATTAGTTTAGTGAGAGATAGTATGTTAATGATTCAGTGTCGGTAATGCATTTTACATGAATATTAATATTTTGAGTTTAACAAAACACCAGGGAGGATTTTTCATTTCATTGAACTTAAGAGTTGAGAGTTGATATGATAAAACTGAATTTACTGTGTTGAGGATTTATGAATATTTAATCTAGCTTAAAGAATTAATTAATTTGTTTTCAAACACCAGTCTCTATGTGTTGGTTTATGAACTCACATTATATTTTTATGAGTATTTTTTAGTATTTTTTTTAGTTTGTCACGGCACCAAGAGAGGTTGAGTATGCAAGCTAAATTTAAAAATAATAATAAAAACCCGCAATTTTTTTCTTTTCACAACATTTTTACTAGAAATTAAGAAACCAGAATAGAACTTGACAAAATATAACAAATATGAACTAGCCTTATATGCCTGCAGGTTGGAATGCAATAATTGATAATCCATTTTCATAAATAAAATAATAGTAATGAATAATTTAATGAACTAATAGTAACGAACTCATTAATAACATTCGCTAATATTAGATGATTAGAATATGATCATTACTATTAGATTTTGAGATGAACTTATAGCAGTAATAAAGCTTTAAAGCTGTTTTTTTCATAATTTTGTTATTGTAATATAAAAAAGAAAATCAGAGATATATTAGTTGCGTTTGATTGTTTAACTTTAACAGATATTACTTTGGACTATTGGGCACAGGAGGTATATCTATAGAAAGAATTATCTTAATGAAAGTGGATTTTGTTTGCGTTAGCAGGGAAAACATTCTCCGAATACTCATATATGCAATCTATTTTATACCTGCAGTGTGAAGTGAAGTCTGATGAGATAATTTCTTAAATCTTTGCATTTTTGTGGTGTCGGTACAGAGAGAGCTCTTTTAGGCTTCTTTTTAATATTTGTTGAAGAGAATTTTAATCTATGATTTAAAATTTTAGAGAATATAAATTTATCAAGAATATTTTTCAGAACAGTTTAAATGTTATAAAGAATTCTACGTCAATTTACTTTCATAGGCGAATTTCGTACAAAACCATCGTTATATCCAAAGTTTGATTTTCCCTTGATTTTAAATGAAATGCGATTGCCCAGGAATATTTTAAAGCAAACTTAAGAAAATTGTTTATGACAAGTTTTCATAAAGTATCCTCTTACGTGTCTTTTTATTAAAGTGCGAAATCATCTCTTTGACACAATAAAGAATCCGAATCATGAACGGAGCAAAATAAATTCATGAAAAATAACTCCAAAGTGCTGTAATTTCATGTAAAATCGTAATATGAAACATTGAAAATTCTATGTAAAACTGTAATATGAAACGAACTACAACATATTTTATTCATAAACAATCACCTAAAATGTCTAATTTATGTACTGCCGAGTGATAAACTTTGGTTAGTAAATTTAATCAGTTATCTCAATAATTTTGCTTAATCTATTTTTTGCGGGCCCGCCAACGGCTAGCGCTTAAGTTGCTGAACATTCGTGGTTTTCTTGAGTTTGAATCACAGCAAACAGATTTGATTCATGGAGGGATTTTTAGTCGTAACGTTGGTATAAGGTAGCTTTACTGAGCAAGTCCTCGATGAAGGCATCCCTACACTTATACAGATAGCTGTCGAGTACTTCGGTGAAATTCAGTGAACGAACCAAATCAGGCCAATCCAAATCCCAGAGAACAGGCTGGCTAGATGTGGATTTTCCATCAGGAACATAAGTACCAGCAGTTTTCTTTTAAAAGACTTCCACTAAAACCTCCCCCCTTAAACAGATAATGTTCGCTGTAGAGTCATTAGGTTATCTTGATGCTGGAGACGTGGAAAATAAGTAATGCCCACCGAGACTCGAACCTGGACCTCTCAAAATATGCGCCAAGTCTTCTAACCATTACACTACGAAGGCATGCAGAAAGGAGGGAGAAAATACCTTATAAGTTGCCTCAAAATAGGGATACCTTCGTAGAGCGTTCATCACATGTGTGAAACGCATGGTGGTTTCTCGTCTATTCAGTTTTCCTTTGCTTACATTTTTGGAGAAATGCTTCCTATTCGGACGAATAGTTCCACATGAATTTATTTTGTTTTCATTTAATAAATAAAGGTTTCTTTGGGATATACCGTCTACATATTACTCAACCTTTAAATCTGACAATAATTTCGTCTATCGCGAGTTCGTCTGCGGTGCTGTAAATTTGTTTATAAGCTGTTTTTAAAAACAGCTTATAAACAAATTTAAAAATTTTGATCAAAAACCTTTCGAATTTTCCCCAATCTGTCACAATTCATAATTTTATCAGGTTTTTCCTTATTGTTTTCAAAATGCAAAAATTTTAAAAACCTTAAAAATCTGTCTTTCGACATTATCTTACGAAAAACTGATGTGTGAATTAAATCATCCGTGGATCAATAATCTCGAATGCTATCTTTTTCAATATGTCCCATGAGAAAGACTAATCGAAAAAATTTCAGAAGCTCAACAGGTGTAACAGACGTCCAGTCGCTTTCATGCTCCCTTTTTCCGCTTATAATGAATTTAAAAAAAAACTAATTTCAAACATTTCATCTGAAAAGTAAAATTTAAAAAAATCAACAGCAAGATGGGTTTCCGAAAATTCAGTCGCTATAGCAGGATTACCAGTAAAGGTCAGTATGTTAATTTTATCACGTTCATTTGGTTGTCTCCATTCAAATAAATTATTAGAGTTGTTTTTGAAGTCATCGGCACCTTTATCTTCATTAAAGAATGATTATAACATATTTCTTCTGTATCTGAACAGTCCGAATCTGTATCAGTAAAAGCTTCCTCTTCTAAATCTCTTAGCAACTTGTTAATTTCTTCCTGACTGAGAGCTTTGAAACAAGGTGCCATTATAAGAACTGAATAAGAGCGCAAGGAAAAAAGTTAAACTGAAATCTCGAGAAAAGGCTCTAATGCTTGAGAAAGAGATAGCATCTGTTTTATTTTCAAGCATATTGGCGCAAGACGAAGCCTATGGTCTTCGCTAAAACATAGGAAAAGGGAAACAATGAATATCCAGGGCTGCTCTGAACAGCGAAACTGGAGCACCCAGAGTCGGCGATTACTCTAAAAGGGGGACAGAAACATTGGTACGACATTTGTACCATAGCCGGCTTAAAAGCAAGTAAATTTCGCTTTTGCAACAGTTGTACCGCCGGCTTTAGAAAGTTAACACATCAAAAAATTATTCGAGACAGATTATTGCGGATTGAAAACAAAGGCTGAACGTTGGACAGGACATTGGTTGGTCATTTCAATTTAAAGTATTTTTCGATTCGTTAAAGTATCGGGAGCTTACTAGTCTCCTCCGATTAATGTTGACTTATCTTCAAAATGACTATCTTGTTGTATTCAGAATAGTCTGGTCAATATTCAAATGTAAATCTGATAAAACATTAAATTCTAAGTAAGTCTTACTCTCAGTTTTAGGACACAGGCTGTAACCAGCATTGGTCTGCACTGTCTAAACCAATCTCATATCATAAATTCGAAATTTTCTTATATTACAAACGTTCTGACTGAAAATCGAAGTGAAAAAATATGAAAATAACTTAAGTACGAGTTGAAACTGCAATTTTTTATTCTGTCCTCGTGATAGTGCTGTAACTGCAAATTGCTTTGATGTGAAATCATCCGCAATCATAAACTCGGCTATTACATCTACTCAGTGTATACATGCCACAATCTAGGGATTTATTCATTTTAATCGCATGTTTTTATACGAAAACATAGCACATTAAGAAATTCGTCTAAGCAAAATGCTTATTGATTTACATGCATTTAATACACACTCTTAGCTTTTAGACACCGTTCATTTCCTAGCTTTTTCGCGATTTTAATTGATCGTTATTCCTTCTCAGAATACAATGATGTCAAGTAGTGGATGCTGTGAGACGTATACTTTATACCTCTTGCAATGGCTTTTCTTATTTTGCCCAGAAAATAATAGTTTCTAAATGTCTCAGAATTAGTTTGTTTAAAAGCTACATTTACGACGTAGTTTGAAGCGCTTTAGTTTCGTAATGGGGCTAATAAAGATACAGATTATCTCTCTACACTGAATTTTCATAACATCCTTTATAAAGGAGAAGTAAACAAATGCCCTCATGTGTAAAATAAAAAAATTTTCATATAATGTCGAATTTCTGAAAAATTAATGAACAGATTTTAATGAAATTTGAGATAAATGTATTTTTATAACAGAGAAAAAGATGTAGTGTTCAAAAGTCATTTTGTATATGCATGATTATCAGTAAAGCTCATAGTGCAGAGATGTCCAAAATCTAAGTTGTGATATCGAACTGAAAATGAGTCTAATATGAGTTATGGTCCCTCTCACAGCCAGTCAGACCGAGAAGCGTGACGGCGTACTGGTCAAGGGGCAGTTGAAAAATCCCTATGGCAGTCGATTTCACAGCTGCGGCAAGGCAGTTTTCATCTTCCGGGTTGGTTCTCGGAGGAGTTGTAAGACGAAACTGCCCTTCCAAGAGCGTCCCAGCCATGCTGTATAAAGTTAGTCAGGAGATCCATGCGGCGACTATACTTACTTCCCAGGTAATCGTCGACCAGCTGAGCTCTATATGAACGAGCGTTGTCATTCATTAACAGGAAGCTAGGACCAACTACGCCCCTAAAATTTCGAACATAGGGCTTTACGATCTCCTTTATTCTCCATATCTCAAAATGCCTTCTGTAGCAAATGTAGACCTGAAATTCGGGTTCCAGAGGAAGCATATTGTCGTTGTTGATCTTGGTCGACTTTGTCTAGGTCTTTTCGATATGAATCCAGATTTCTGAAACTGTTTCCACAAACTGCAGACGACACTGGGTGTTACATTGCACTGTGTAGCCACCTGCGCTTGTGATTGGCTAGCCTCTCTACCAACAATTCTCCATCTCGTTCTGTTATTTATGCTTTTGTATTCGCTCATTTTACCCGATACCTTATAAAATTTACTCAACATGGCAACGACGAAAATGCTTTTTAAAAAAATCCTGCGACGAGAAGCTGCATTGAGCCCCGGTATCCAGTAAGGCGGTCGTAGAGACGTCGTTTAGTAGTATCTGGATTTCTGGCAAGGCCAAATTTTATACGACTACCGTATTTAGTTTGATTTCTGAAGGATTTACCTTCTCACACGGTGACTGGTCCTGTAGAGCCGCAGCGATATCGGCTAAGTAAATAATCTAGTAATACAACAGGAACTTTGCCATTTTGTTTCTGGAGAATTTGTTTTTGGATTACAGTAGATGCTAAAAGAAAGGGGTAAGTAACCCTTGAAACTCTATTCATTACTAACTGTTGCATTTAGTAAACTTTGAATTAAGTTTGTGTGATAATTTGTTATATTGATAAGTGTAGCGAAAATGGCTATGAAATTGAAAGATGTTCTCTCTAAAAAGAAAACTAAAAAAACTACCTTATCGAAGTTGCAAAAGAAACTTTCTGAGCCAGATTTAAGTGTTAGTGACTTAGAATTGTTAAAAACTAAAGCAATTTGTAAAATGAATTTGATAGTATTTTTGATTCCATTGTTAATTTAAGTGATGAAGAAAATATGGAAAAAATATTTAGTGAGCAAGATGAAATCAATAGTAGTATTATTGATAAAGAGTTTGAAATAAACAATAGATTGCCGAAAGTTGTTGAAGAGAATAAAGTGGAAAATACAGTAATTTTTTAAAAAATTCTGTTGTGCGTTTACCTAAGATTTCGTTACCGACATTTTCAGGGGAAATGCATTCTTGGCTTTCCTTTAAGGATATCTTTAAAGCGAGTATTGATTAGAATCCAAGTTTATCAGATGTTGTAAAATTGCAGTATTTAAAATCAGCACTGAAAGGAGATGTCTAGAATAATCCAAACGATAGCTATAACGGATAATAATTATAAGGTAGCATGGTATCTTTTTGAGTAAAGATGCTCAAACTCTAGAGAACAAGTGTATGCACATCTCAAAAGATTTATAAGTATTCCCGTTATTCAAAACGAGTCAGCTTCCGCGATTCTAAATTTAAGTGATGTTACAAGTGAAGTGGTAAGATCATAAGAATGTCTAGAACAAAAGTTAGATGGGGTTTCGTCCACTATATTTGCATTTATTCTTAGCCAGAAACTTGATCAGATTACTAAATTATGGTGGGAAAGAAAGAAAAAATACCAAACATTACAGATTTATTAGAATTTTTAAAAGATCACACGAGGACATTAAACGTTTCCAGAATTCCAGTAATGACTAAAGGAAGTCAACCAAAAGTTTCTTTAGTGGTTTCATGTGTCAACGAGAAATATGTATGTATTTGTAAACTGCGTAATGCGGAGCATAAATTATTTAAATGTTCTACATTTCAAAAATTCGACTTGAAAGATAGAGTCCGGCATGTCAAAAAGCACAATTTATGTTTCTGCTGTTTTGGAAATCATGGAGTGAAAACGTTTCGATTTCCCAAAATAACAACAGTTGCGACGATTTCCCAAAATAACAAAAGTTGCGAAATCGCGTCTCCATCCGATCAAAAGTCAGTCTACAGAAAATACGAAATTCAACGTTCACGCCGAGTCATTCATAAATAAGGATAACGAGTGTTTTATGACAGCTACTAATGTAAATAAAAAATGTAATACAGTTAATAGAGTCCCATTATCGACAGCAATTGTTTATATTAAGGGAAATAAAGGAGAAATATTCCCAGCCAGAACTTTGCTCGACATATGATCCATCTTTGTTCACCGGAATTATCTGAAAAGCTTCATTTGCAAAAGGAAAATGTAAATGTATCAGTAGGATCTTTATTTGGGATTTCAACAACGGTGAAATCAAAAATGAATGCGGTTGTTTTAAATAGAGAGAAAACGCGCAGTTCTAGATTTTTTCGTAGTTCCAAAAATTACTCATTTGATGCCTTCTAGACAATTTCTGTAATATTGGAGTTACGTTAGCTGATCCAGACTTTCACAAACCGGGTAAAATTCAGTTACTTCTTGAATCTGAAATATTTTTCGATTTGATAGGTTCCGGGCAAATCTATGTACCAAATACAAATTTAGTGTTATAAAACTCAGCATTTGGGTATTTGGTGAGCGAGAGCATTCAAGATTTACCACATAAGAAACAATGCATTGTGGGTTAATTTATGACAATGTCGAGACACAGTTGAAAAAGTTTTTTGACTTGGAATTAATTGGTATTAGAGATGATCCCAATTCGTACGATGAAGATAAAGCATTAGATATATTCAATAAAACTGTCAGCTTCAAAGGCGGTCGGAATGTTGTCAGCCTGCCCTGGAAGAAAAATTGGGAACATTTAGGCGACAATTTTGGTGTCGCAGAGAAAAGAATAAAGATTCTGATAAGAAAAATGCAGCATGATAATGCATTATACTTAAAATACAGAGAAACTTTAGAAGAATACCTAAATCAAGGGATAATAGAAAGAGTATTAGATACTACAAACCCAGTAAACAAGCCAGTTTTTTATATACCACATCAGGCGGTTTACAGAGAAGAAAGCATTAGTACAAAAATGCGTATCGTGTTTGATGCGAGCTCACATGAAATAGGTAGTCTATCCCTGAATGATTGTTTGTGGCCTGTTATTAATTTGAATCAAAATATATTTCATTTGCTGATATATTTTAGACTTAATAGAGTTGCAATCTTAGGAAATATCAAAAAGGTCTTTGTTAAGAAGACACTTACACAAAATAATCATGAATACTTATTTGCCGCCTATAACTCTTTA
>KK113752.1:0-27248 GCA_000611955.2 Stegodyphus mimosarum
TTAATCTTAAGTCAAACTTAAATAATTAAGTGTTACATGAAAATTTGCTACACAACACTATTATATTAGTTTGCTTTATCCTTTTCAAAACTTTACGTAACAAATTTATTATGTCATGTTTTTAATATTTTTATTAGTTTTTTTTCATGTACATTAAATTTTCAAGGGAATATTTCGAACCAGTATGATAAATAATTTAGAAAATTAAATAATGATGCTGATGGATTTATGATTAAAAGTCTGAAAACTAACAGAATTGATAGCCTTATAGTTATTTACCAGCATTCAACTCATCAACAGATATGGATTAAACCAAAACATAACCGTACAATGTTCATCAAGCAGATAACACTTTAGAAGGCAAAGATACCAAAGGTTGCATATTTCTATGTTATGATTTATTTAGGAAGATCCTTTGGAGCAGCTCTTAATTGTGCGACTTTTAAGAAATACTTTTTTCAATGGATCTAGAAAATTTAAAGTTAAAAAAATATATTTTTGCATATATAAAAGGGCTCAGTAAGGAAAAGGAAGTTTGAGCATATATAACACTCACATCGTACTTGATATTTGAATCTATGGAATTTGTAGAGCTATGGCTTAACGTCTGTGAGAAGTTAAGATTTATTTCATAACTTATAGTTGAGAACAAATACATATTCAAGGAAAGAAAACGATTATATGTTTATTTTCTGTCATATTTCTATAGGAGATATACAACAGTTTCAGAAATGAAAGTTACTTTGAAACTGGATGCGTATGAACTTAGTATTTATGGCCTTAAAGCACATGAAGTTCTCATATTTTGGAGTTGAATGTATTGTTCAAAATTTCAAGTAAAAAGGAGAACGAAAGGAAAGCTGGAATCTCAAAGAATGAATGGAGGAATATAAATTTATATTATATAGAATATTCTTACGGTAGTCAGAATTTTTCAGTTCGTGTTATCGTCTGAGAATAAACGACATCGTGGAAGTACTATCACAGCAAGCGTACCCTATGGCGGTTTCAGCTCGGTTGATCACGCACGCCAAAAAAACTGATTGGAAGGATACTGGAATTGACGTTGAGCTATTTTTTACTTGATGTGATACTCAGAGTGATCGAAAAAATCGGAAATGACTTTAAAGAAGTGAAGAAATTTTATGTAAACTATACCCTTCTACAGAATAAGAATTCTTCACCTTTTCCTTTAAGCGAAGTACGTATTTAAATCTTCGAAGCCTATACAAAACCAAAGATTTCTTATTATTTTTTAACGAATTAAAAAAACAATTATTAAATAACGTAGAATCTGTATGTATGTATGTATAATTCTCGCATAGTGGAAAAACGGCATCACTTAAAATCATACGATTTTGAACACACTTAAAGAATCAAAATCGCTCAAACAACTGTTTATTTGGCGTTATATTTACTAAAACACTCAATCAGTTTCGAGGGCAGCTACAGGTCCCTCCTCATCAGCAGAACAAAATTTCTGGAAAGGGAAAGCAACCAATGATTTTAAGTCCAATCCAGTCCTTCCTAACGCTTTTAAAATTCTATTAACATAATTCTCGGTTATTATTTTTGCCGACAGATGGCGTTGAGTCCTCGCGCGTGGTTATACCCGAGGGTATAAAAAAGCCGTTACTGAAGTTGCTTTCCCTTTCCAGAAATTTTGTTCTCCTGATGAGGAGGGACATATAGCTGCCCTCGAAATCGATTGAGTGTTTTAGTAAATGTACGCCAAATACAAGGCTGTTTCAGCGATTTTGATTGTCACATTGGCGAGTTTCCTTTCTACACTTCAAGAAATTTCGATGATCAGACTCAGCAATTAAAAAGCAATGTGCAAAGAGTTAATATAATTAAACGGCAAAGAGTTAATATAATTAAACGTTACGTTAATGTATTTAAATTTAATCAGAAAAATAGTCGATTTCGGAGATATATGTCACCAATGTCCGAAATAATGTATTTTTAGCTTTCGTGTGTTAGAGTTTAGCCACGCGGCAATGTTTGAAACATTTAATTTATTTTTAAAAGTCAAATAATCCATTACTGATAAATAAACTCTAGTTATGGGTATCTAGTTAAAATATCCGAAATACTTTGCACATGATACTTTCTATTTATTTTATTTTATTGCAAACTAACCACTTCACAGCCACCTAAAATAGTTATTACAAAAAATAATATATATGTATGCAATGATTTCGGGAAAGCATAGAAGGAATCAGCTTTCAGTTGACGTCGTGACCGATGATGGATATTTTGATTTTGCAGTTAACACTGGTACTTTTAGCAGCTTTCGTTAACCGAGTGGAAAGATGGAAGAAGATGTTGACATAATCCAAGTTCAGCTAATTACCATTTTTATTTCTGGACACATTATAAATCATTCTTTGTAGACAGTATAACTTTTAATCATAACAATAACAATGATTTCTCATATACGCCGGTTAACAGGGGCGACATACTTTTAGCCAGGGAAGCAGAGCATCGAGGATATTTTAGCAGTTACGAAAGCAAGAAAAGAAATGACGTAATTAGTTCGCCAGACTATTTATACTAGAGTAGGTGCGATTCTAGAGACAAGATTGGTTAGTATTAGAGTTTGGTTTGCACTTTTCAAGCAGCGTTACGTAAAGTAGAAAATCTCAAATTCGGGAGAACAGATGAATTTAGGGGGAGATCACCAAATTTAGAATATTAATTTTGAGATCGCCAATTAGTTTTTTAAAGCAGCTATCGTATTTTCTTATATATTACATATTCCACTCTTCAAAGGAAAGGTCCGAAGAGCAGGGTGGCAGAAAAAGATTAGCGAAGCAACAGAGATTTTTAGCATATGAAGAACACGAGAAGCATCAAGGGCATAGCCTTTAGGGTTGCCTACGCCCCGTCAGTATGCGTAATGTTTTTCATACATATATTATATAACTTAAACAACTAATTTACAATTATTGCAATAGCAATATAATTTCTAAATAAACTAACTAATAAATTAGGAAAAAAAATCAAGACAAATACAAAAGTTCTTTAGTTCTTTTTGAAAAACTGTCAAATGTCTTTTTGAATGTTGAATGAAACATTTGTAAACTTCAATAATTTCACCAGGTATATGTTCAAAGTTCACTAAAAGTCTTTAAAAGAAAATGCTCACATATTTTTCATAAAGTAAATGTTCTGTAAAAAGTCTTTCAAGTTTTTGCAGATGAACACACTTCCATTACAGTATATATTGAATTATGAACTTTCATATAGTTTCATGTTCAGTAAAATGTAACTTTCATATTCAGTAAAAATATCATTTTCAAGTTATTTTCATATTTAGTAAACTATAGTTTTCATATTTAGTTAAACTCATATTCAATGAAATTAACTTTTATATTCAGCAATATTCAAATCCAGAATTAATTAAATAAATTCTTCTTATTGGAGGTACCCATACTTAATTCAGCAAAACTTCAATATAAAAATATAATATGATGCAATATTAAATAATATATTAACCACCTTGACGATTACTTTGGCATGTCCTCTCCAACGAAATCAGCGTACCATCTTGCTGATGGTTAGGGAATGCTTAAGTACAATAGATAAAAAAAACCTCTCCCTTAAATAACGTAACTGGTTTTTGGCATTGTACAATTGTCGATTAATGAACTCTAGTTATGGGTATCTAGTTAAGATATCTGAAATGCTTTGCGTGTGATAATTTCTAATTGTTTTACTTTATTTTAAACTAACCACTTACCAACCACCTAAAATAATTATTATAAAAAATAATGTAAATATAATACTATGTAACGATTAAAGTGGTCTAAAGAGATAACAGATAATAATGATAACAGAAATCACAATTGCATTCATTGCTTTTAAACTTCTTAGTTAGTTAATCAGACAGATTCAATGTGAAAGATAAATATCTCACGCTTTACCGAATGGCAATACACTGGCTGTTGGAACATCAAAAAATATTTCATTTCGAACAAGAGCAGCTCATTTCTTCGAAACCTTGGAATTTTCTATTAAATTAGAGATACAAATGTCTTACACTTTGATGAGCGGCATATTTCTTTACAACTGCTGAATTTTTTATTAATATTTGAAACATAAATATCTTACGCTTTGGAGAGTGGGAATACCTTGAATTTAAATCGCAGTGTTTGTTAATCAATATCTCTTTAAGTTAGCACAAAACATAAAATAAGTAAAAAAAAGAAAAAATTGAAATTCAAAATTTAGGCTTCGAGGTGGAGATGTTCTGGTGGAAGGCAAGGTGCATTTGAATACACATGTAATGTTCAATATTTTGTGGTACTAGGTGGCGCTGGTTTCTGACTGCACAAGGAACGTACATGTATATACATACGTAGATATATTCATACATATGGATGTGTGTATGTATATAAATAGATATTCTTTATTCTATGATAATAGAAATTGAGATTATATTTACCTATTCTTCTGAGTAGTAAACACAGAAAATTTCAAGGACCGTCGTCTTAATATTCTTGGTTTGTGTTATATAAATGAATTTATCAGTTTTGTGAGGAGAAAAATAAATGCAGTTTAATAAAATTAAAAAGAAATATGCATGAATGAGTTTTTTACGATTGATTGGATGATCTGTACAGTGAACAGTATCTTTTTCTAAAGCTAATTATGGCGGCGTTTTGAAGAGGGAGTTTAATGAATGCTGTTTAACGGTTATTACTTGCAACGGTCCTTGAAACGTAAGAGCAATAATATTCATTCATGATTTCGGATAAAACTATGCAATAATGCCTTTAATTAAAACATTAAGCATGCGAAAAATGTCGAGCACTTATTTCCTAACACAAATTTCGATTTTCATTTCTTCATATTTACGAAAAAAAATAAGATGCTTATTCAATCAAAAGGAGTGTCTGAATATAAAAGAATTGTTTCTAAATGCATGGAGAAAATAGTTTTCTTAATTGCAGCTGCGTTATTGTTGTTTTAAGTATTCATTGAACCATTTAGAATAAATTACCTAAAAGCAGTTTTAAGTTTTTGTATTGTTGATCTGTTTATTTCTTGAAGCTCTTGCGACAAAATTATGAAAGTAACACTTCTACGAAGATAATGTTTCATAAACACATGGGAAATTCTTATTACGCTGTAAATATCCTATTTCATAATCAGGCATCTAACATGTATTAAGCCATGTTAGTGTAGGTGAATTGGAACTTCATAAATATTTTCCATTATTTACAATGTGTAAATCGAAATACCTGGAGTAAGCTGAAACTTTTATCTAATCTGCGAAAATGAAAAATATAAATAATTTGAATACGGGTTTATGGTAAAACAAGGGAAGGGGCTTTATTTATTTATTTTCATTTTTCGCATTCTAATTCAATAAGAATTACAAATAATTTTATGTATCGTTATCAAAATAGCAAGTTCCCTCTTCGGTGATCTATCTACTTACCAAGAAACTAAAATGTTGCAATTTATATGGAATTAAAGAAGGCAATTTCTTTCTCAAGGCGAAAGATCACACAGAATACAACACATTTGGTGATGATGGGCCAATAGACGTAAATTCTTTATTATTTACATTACGTTTTTGATGGTATTATGAATTTTGTATATATTTCAATAATTTTAATGAAATCATATGTAAAATTGTAGTATTTTTTGTGTAATGTAATATGAAATGTTTGAAAGGGAAGACGCTGGGCTGGAAAAATAAGATTAGAAGGGACAAGTCTACCTGGCTATGGCGAGATATCGCCAAGCTGGTGATGGTTTTGATGACTAATTTTTGTCACCAAATTTGACATTCTTCATCCAGATTTGACAATCTGACATCTGCGTTTGATATCCTGGAACCTCTACCACGAGTGCAGGTTGAACAAATACATCTTCCTCGTCCTTAATTATTTCACTAAGGGGCCTGAAGCATATCCTATCCCTGAAGAGGACACCACCGTAGGAGAGTTAATGATACAGCATTGGCTTTCCAGATCTGAAGTGCCTCTTCAGCTACATTCCGATTAAGGAAAGAATTTTATCTGATTTGACAAATAGATGTCGCACGAACAAACATCCGTTTAAACACTAAGTATTGAACAGCTGAGGGCTATACACTGGTGTGCAAAAATTAAGGACGAGACGGTTTTTTCAATATAACTTTGTACAAAAGCTTTCCAAATCAACACATTTAATACCGTAAGATCCCCAATACGTAAGGACATGAGTAATGTAAGCAACACTTACTAAAAAAGAAATCAGAGGGATAAAAAGAAGCTTTGTTGAAAACGTAGCATGGAGCGCAATGCGACTGAAGGCCGAAACATCCCTGTGATGGGTGTCCAGCAAGAAACATCCGGTCTTTAATAGGGGATATGATCTCCCCTGACTGCTAAGCAGGTTTCACATTATTTGTGCGTGCTGGATATGTGGTTGTTAATGAGCTGTTGAGACACTGCTGCTCGTTCTCTTGTAGTACCAATTGCAGTTTCGGAATCGTTACTGGCGATAAGTTACGTGCTGCCACGGGTCTCCCTAGTAAGTTCCGTACATGCTTGACGGGATTTAGATCCAGAGACCTTGCCGAACAATCCATGTGTTCAATATCTTCACTCTGCAACAGCTCTTCGACAGTAACTGTGCTATGAGGTCAAGCGTTGTCGTCGATGAAGAGGAACTGAGGACCCATAGCCCTTGTGAAAAGACGCATGTAAGGAAGAAGAACCTCGTTACAATAGCAGTCCCAGGTGACGAACCTCCTTGGGAAATATGAAGGTCGGTCCGGCTACCAAGCATTATGTCTGCTCGAACGAGAACTCCGCGACCTCCAAAACAGTCCCTTTTGATGATGTTGAAGGGGTTATTGCGTGTTCCCCGCTCTGTCCAGATAAGTATGTGTCTAGAATCGCAACTCAGACTAAATCTGCTCTCATCTGTAAAGAGTACTCGTCCCCATTCATTGTCTCTCCAATGCCGATGTTCCCTGTCACCACAGAGAACGCCTTCTCCGATGGGCAGGCGTTAGTGGTACACACCGTATAGGGGGTCGTGCAAACAGACCACCACCGTGCAGTCTTCTGGCCACGGTAAAACGCGATATCGGTCGTCTAGTCGCCTGTGTCGTGTGTCTAGCGATTTCTCCCGCTGTCTGCCGCCTGTTTCTTCCGGGCCTGTAAAGCAATATACCGGTCATCTGCGGGTGTGGTTCCTCGTGGACGACCACTACTAAACCCCCGGATAGCTGTTCCTGTAGTTTGAAATAGTCTCCAAAGTCGTGAAACGATGCTGTAAGCGATTCCGAACTCTGCAGCCACACTTGTCACACTGCGGCCTTCCTCCAACTTTCCAGTGATTCGACCTGGGGTAAAAGCATCCAGATGTTGTCTAACAGATTGATTATTCGGCATTTTTCGCTGAGGCAGCAACTCGGTGTGATTTTAACTGCTATATGGCGTGCAATCTCTTTGCCAGAAATACTGATCTTACACCGACAACATGCTTTATACTACTCAGACACTCCCCCATTACGTCTACCAGCATATCTGCTCATGTGCTACCGTACATCACCTTACTTAATCTCCTGATTGGTCTTTCTGTCCGCTCTGCCTCTTCGTTCAGCTGATATGCTAATTTTTCGACTTCGTCCTTAATTTTTGCACACCAGTGTAAATCACCAAAGCCTCTCGGCCGTCAGAGCACTATTCTACAATCTATTAGCCTTTTCGAAACAAGAAACACGTAAAATTAACATTTCTTTTGCTGAGGTTCGAAATACGGACTTCTCGATTGCCCAATATGCTTCCAGTTACATCATGATAGCCCGCGAGAAGGAAGGAGAAAATTCCTTACATTCCTCCTTCACTTAAAAGGCGACTGGGGAAGAGGAACCCCCGCAGCACATCCAGGAGATGACGAAATATCGTCCTTTATATTCTAGTTCAGACACCATGTAAAGAGTCTTTCAGAATACGAAAAGGAAGTGTGCGAAATTAGAGGTGGTCTTGCTAGGTTTCGAACTTTGGACTTTCCGATTCCCAGGCGGACGTACTTCCGATTACATTATGAAAGCCCGCGTAAGGAAGGAAAAAAACTCCAACACTGTACCTGATATTTAATCAGAAGTTATATGTAAGTTCAAAATATGCTAAATTATGCAGAGGATCATTTCCAAACTCTCTAACAACACCTGCTTAAAAAATTTACTTACAAAATGTCTTTATAGCAATTTCTGTGAATTAGGTAGCTTGACACGGAAAACTTCTTGAGCAAAAAATAAGAAAAGGAGAACAAAAACAAATTTTTCGAGTTTATGGTAGTGTATACGTTTCCTAATAGCATACTGCATGAGAATAAAAACGATGTTCTAAGAACTTATGGAAAAATTATTTACTGAAGCCACACAAACAGAATCTGAAGATTTTTTAAATTAATAGACGTTAAATTACTGCTGCTTTGTATAATTGGTAGACAAGGATTACATTAAAAAATTGCAGTCTATAAAGTTACAAACTAATACTTCGAAAAGTTTCTCATCGAAATTTCAAAAATTTATGATCGATATTTTTTAAATTAGAAAATATAAAATTTTAATATTGGAAATAAATCATAGTCTAATCGTGACATGCAGATTTTACTTTAAAACTTAAAAAAATAAGGTAGGGAATTAAAATAGGCCTTCTAATTTCATAAGTAGTCACCTCAGAATCAGAGATGTAGATTATGAAGATTATTTAAAATTAGCTGTTAAAAGTAGTAAAGCAAAGTGAGAACACGAAATTTTCTTTAATATTATTCATGATAATTAAAAAAAAGTTATTCAAGACGTAGTTATGCCTTTCGTTTAACTGGATCGCTTGCGTGCGAAGTTTATAACAAATATATGTCTGTTAAGTGGTAATGTCTTTTCATTTTGTAAATTCACGATATCTACGCTTTTATTAAATCGGAAGAGGTTTTCTTTAATTATGCGAATTCCTTTGTTAAAAGATGATGTATGAAAACAAAACATGGTTTCTGTCTTTATAATTTTATACAGCCACTTATGCTATTCATGTTTCGAAATATTTTGAACGAATCAGTTTTCTGAAATTGTACCGCAAAATACCGCATATAAAATTTGTTTATTTATTTTTTAACCTTTTAAACCAGATACTGTAATGATTTACTTCCACGTGCTAATCAATTTGCCTTTCCTTCTTGTTTAATCGATTTCCATTGCATCAGAGAGATAAATGCTACATCTTAAGAAATCATCTTTTAGGTCTTGGAAGAGTTTTCTGGGAGCAAAGTTTGGCAACGCTCTGCTGAACTTAACAATCTCACAGAAGCGTATTATTTGATACTAGCTCTTATTACTAAAAGTTGACGCTCTACTTACTACCATGAAATGTACTCCAAAATTTTGAAAGCTTCCTGAAATTCTTAGTTCTCAGTTCGTGATTACTAAAAGTGTAGTTTGAGAACTATCTGAAAGATGGTCGTGGATTTATGGGGAGGAGAATCTGTTATAAATGGATATGTTCTGATAAAGTATGTAGCATTCGTGTACCTGAATTATGTTTAAAAGGACTCGAATAAATTTTACATATGTACAGCCCTACTGTGATTCTAAACTAAAAATAAAATTGCATTAAAATCCGAAACATTTAAGGAATGACTATTAAATCCCACAGTCATTCAGATTACGGTAAAATTATGATAAAATCAATTTAGAAGGATAAATTCAAAATGATTTTTCAAATTATGGTAAAAGGTGATATTTTTAGTTTTGAGACATCAAAATCAAACTTCATGGCTTCGAAAGATATTTTATTGAGTTTGCTTAAAATTGCATAATTTACCATTAGTCAATTGTTTTAAATTAAATAAAGTATTTAATAAGAAAAATCGTACTTGATATAAAGCGTATTTCATTAGATCTGTAATTTATAAAAAAATTTGGTTATAATGCTATAAGGGAGCGTTCAGACAGTGGTATAGCTATAACAGGTGTCATAGTCATAAGGAATAAAAGTTCCATTAGCGTCATTCAGTTATGTGAAACAGAGTTCACTCCGTACCCAGTCAGAGTCAGTGAAGTTGCGCATGCATTACTGGCCCGGTGACTCAGCAAAGTCGTCGACCGATTGCCAGTTTTTGCTTGCTTCCCTGTGGTTGGTCAATTCTTGCGCTAGGCTGGTATAAAGCTGAATACTTAGAATATATAGACCAAATCCTTATACCACTTTATGTAACGTAGCAAGGTCTGATTGTCTAGCACCAGAAGTTTGGCTTCTGCAAGTTTTGACAGTAATACCATAGACTCAACGCTCCCTAAAAAGCTTATTTATAAAATCAAAACTTTATAAAATTTACGCATGCTTATCCTATCCCCACGGGATTTTCTTACAAGTCATCCTATCACAACCCCCCTCCCCACCGGTTCACGAAAGCCAGTTGGTTAAGTTAAAGACGGATGAATACTGGTAATTGGATCCGGGCTCGAGCCAAGGTGAACAGGTTGGCTACAGCGTTGGTTATCGTGGTTTTCTTCATGTGTGACGTGAATACGAGCCAGTTTACTTCAGAAAGCTCCTTCATGAAAGCATCCCTTCTATTAGGCAGATTACCTTCTTGTACGTTGCCGTATCCAAATAACCCAACCTCACCACATATTCACCAATTTGCTACAGGTATGACGAAAACTCGCCTCAGCATCAATTTGTTGTCTAAGAAAGTCAATGTCTAAGAATGTCTAAGTCTATGTCTAAGTCAATGTCAAAGTCTATGTCTAAGTCAATGTCAAAGCAATGTCTAAGAAAACCTTTGATCTGCCTAGATCAAAGGTTTTCTTAGACATTGTTCGTGTTTTGTGAGGGTAGGTCGCGCAATGACTTGAGATTGCGAAGCAGATTTCGTTGCTAGATAACGAGATCTTTCTTATATCACGGAAAATCACAAGAATTATGTTTAACTTTTAAACTTACTTGATACCTTATCCATGAGTGTTTCCTGAAGAAACATCTTTAGTTTCTTGGGGGCCTTGCGTTTTCTCGCCTTTGATGGCATGTTTAGGTTCTTGATGAGTTACATCAGATGTCAAAGCGTTAGTATACCTACTAGTCAAGGCACAATGAATTGGATCTTCTAGAGATTTTAGAATTTCTTGCTATATACTCGTTTGAACACAATTATTGAGTACTGGTTATTTCATTTGTGTTCTGTTCCTGATGAAACGTTGACAAATTGATAGCTTTGCACATTCTCGTATTTCTCCTCACGTGTATCAGATATAAGTGCCTTCTTCCCAGACAGGTTTCTTGAAGGCACAACAGTTATAGTAGACAGCTCTGGTGTGCCATGTTATTTGAAATTCTAAATGGTATGTGATTGTGAAAACGTTTCAGGTGATTTCTAATATTTAGCTCTAAACTCGTGAGTTATGTATTTTCCTCTGAACTTTATGGCTAAAGAAGGTTATTAGAAATCCTCGTAAATCCTTTGAATCGTAACTTCAGGCAGATATTGGAAAAAATTTATTTACTTTTAATAATCAATATCAACAGAAACCTGCATTGAAAAAAATAACAGGCTTTCAACGACAATTATGCAAAATAGATTTAGTTATATTAGACAGGAATAAAAAAAGTTATAATGTTTCGAAGCAATTTATTTTCGAACTAAAGTACTAATAAGCAGCATACAGCGACTTAACACATAAAGGTATACGGAGAATAAAAACATACAAAAAGAAGAATAGATAAATTTTAACTTATAAATATTATTACTAAAATAAAGAACATATTTTATATTTTGTAGAAAATAACAGATGAGATAAAAACTAGAAGAGCAAAAAAAGAGACTAAATGTGCAGAGTCATCAGTTTTTTAATTTGAAAAGAAGGCGTGATAAAACTGCAGTGCCTTCGCCAGGAGTTGAAACCCTGGACCTCTCGAATACACGTCGAGTATGCTTCCAGTTACATCACGAAGGCATGTGGAAAAGAGAGAAAAATACCTTATGTACCTCACCCTTTTAAAGGGCGACTGACGATTAGGGGACCCAATCACCCATTCCTGGTGGTGACGAATTATTGTCCACCATCTTTTAGATCGGGCGCCACTTGTAGACTCAAAAGGACTTTTTTTTGTGAAAAATGAGCAGTGCCCTCGTCGGGACTCGAGCACTGGAATACGCGTCAAGTATGCTATTATAATACTTTGAATTGAACCAATTGAACCAAAAAGGCATGCGGAAAGGAGGGAGAAAATGCATTATGTATTCCCCTTTTAAAGGGTGACTGGGGATTAGGGGACGCAATCACCAAATCCTGGTAAACCACCAGGTTTACCACCTTTTAGTTAGGGCACCCCTTTAGAGTCCTTAAAAATTGTTTTTGATGTTAGGAAACTGAAGAAATCCTCAATGCTCTCGCCGGGACTCGAACCATGGACCTGTGGTATACGCGTAGAGTATGCTACCAATCACACCACGAAAGGAGGAAGAAAGTACTTTATAAAGGTTTATTAGCTATAAATTTAAAACATTGGGTAGACCCTAACACCCATACGGAAAGAAAGAAGAAAATAACTTACAAATGTTTATTAGCTTTAAATTTAAAACTTTGGGTAAAAGGTAATACCTATACTTTGTTAGAAGAAAAATTCATAGAACACACTCACTTAATTAAAATATTTAAATTTCGCGCTGAAGATAAAATAGAACTTTCCTCACTGATATGAATCATTCATCCACTTACAGGTTATTTACATATTCACTCCAGCACTTTTGCTTTACACATTTAATTAGAACTCGTATTAAGCTAGTGGAAATGCAATTAGATTAAGTTATTTAAGGAGTTAATAAAGCATTTGTTAAAACAATTAATTTAGCAAAAAGTAAACCCTTTTAAACTCCGTCTAGACAACCTTAAATGTACGAAAAATAAAAAATAAAATTCGTAAATGCAAATCCATTGTTCCAGAGAAGTTAACTGAAACACGAAAGAATAAAAATGCAAAATATTTTTAGATGTTTGAACCTTATTCTTCATCTTTCCCCTTCGATCTTCTCTCCATTCATTTTGGTGGCAAGTCAATTAAAAGAAAAATTTTGATATTCGCTTCAGAGATCTGTTTCTTTGAATTACTGTATATGAACTAATGAACCATCACCTATTATTTAATATTTATAATTTTTATTTAATGTTCAATAACTATTTTTTTACTTTTATATTAATTTAATTTTATTGTTTTGTTTTAGTTTTTTTAAAGATATTTAAGATATCTTAAAGCCCAGCGTTAATATCGTAAATGATGTTAATACAGAGAGATTTAAAGCACAATCGAAGCCGGCTATAAGGAACTTTAAGACACTTAAGGTTGAGTTCGTTATATCCGGGTCTCTGCTATATCCGTTCTGAAACAAATGAATAATCTCTCCAAATAATGCTAAACCTGATTGATGAATCGCAAAGAAAACTTAACGAGCACTGTTAAATCTCCTAAAAGAAGGAAATAATTAAATCATATTACGGTCTAGTTTAAATTATTACGGGTGATTACTAAATTTCGTTGTCGTTACCTTTTAGCTTCACCGTACGTTAATAATTTTTCATGATAAATAATTATTAACGCACTGGCTGGACTCATTTAAAACTGGATTCATATATATTTTTTCCTTTTCACGTTTTGTTTTACGTAAATATTTCAGGAGGCTAGTTACATTAAATTTTCTTGTTTGAATTTAATCTATGACTCCAAGGTGGTCGAGCATTTTCATAGTTAAGATAGATCAAGATGCAAATCCTTTTCATCTCAGCGAGTTTTAAATGGTTATAACGGTTGAAGATTTATTTGAAGATTTTACACCCTACATGCTATTATTATTATTGTAAAGTAAATGCAAGAAACAAATCCTTATAAAAATCCTTATAAAGATGAGCAAACAGAATTCAATACATCAGTTAAATTACATGACGGAAAAAAACAAAGTACTTTTAAAATTTGAGCAATAATTCTACAACCTTTTAGGAGACAGAAAGTTTCTTAATTCACAGCACATTTCCTGAGCATATCCTGTATCTCATTCTAGGTTCTATAATACTGCTTATTTAAAAGTTTCTCTTTGTCTGGGCCTCAGTATCATTCAGATAAAGTTTGGGGCTTCTGAAAATTGGCAGATGTCAGAATCTTGAAAGACAGAATCTGGTGCCACTAATTAAATTTCGACGCATCAGAAATTCGGAAAATAAATATATGCTATCTTTCAGAATGCTAAACGGGGAGAATCTCTTAATCGAAAAGGGGAGTAAAAGAATTTTAATAATCAGGTAACATTTTGCACTGCTTGTGTACGTAAATTATTCGAGAACAGTTATTGAAAGTTTTTAATTCGTCTCTAAAATGTTTAGTTCAATTCATAGATTTATCCTTATTATTATTAAAGAATGAAGAAGCAGTATGCATGCATGAATGTACATATAAATGCATATATATATATATATATATATGTTTCTTCTTCGCGGTAGGGAAAAGCGCGGTACCTGAAGTCGTTAAATTTTCAAAACAGGATATTCCACCTCAACATATGCATCTCGAAGTTCGCGTTTCGAAATTGTTTTTTTTATTTATTTCATATTTTCTGCAAATTTAATGGATTTTACTTCCTTGTACGAAGTAAAGAAAGTATTATAATAGTTTCGGGTATTATATTCCAATGGAAATATACATTTTTGATTATTTTTATGCGTGTTGTTTGTAAGTACGGACAGACTAAAGGATTCCTTTCGCCACAAATTGAGTAAAGTTAGTATTGTAACTGCCCGAAATTTCGTATATGGATATTTCAATGAAAATATCTATTTTGATTATTTTTACCTCAAAGGAGCGTTAGCTCAGAAGAGCCATTAATTTCGTTTTGACGTTTTCCGTAAAATGTAAATGGTAAATGGCCATAACCCCTTTCAAACTGGTGCCACCAAACATTATCGTTCTGTGTTATATTTAAAGAAAATAAATAATGAAGAATCTGCATAAATGTACATATGTTTCTCGCATTGTGATAAAACAACGTACCTAGAGCCATCAAATTTTGAATAACGTAATCCTCCTCCAAATATAAGCAACGATTTCAAAGCGAGCAATGGCAACACTGTACAAAAAAAAACATTTTTATCTTCAGCGCGCAAGACTGTATCGGAAATTCTAAAGATATACCCATTTTAAAATTATTTTGCGATATGGCTTTTGAATTGAATTTTATGGTTTAAGTGCGAAGAACGTGATATTTAATAAATAAAGACAACACAGAAAACGTTAAAAAACGCCCCTTTGGGTGCAATATAAAATCTAAAAGCTTTCAGATTTTTTTTAAATATGTTAGCTTGATGTCTGTAAGTACGGACATCATAAAGGACTCATTTTGCACAACCGAATAATAAACAAGGATTTTTTTCTTGACATTTTTACATACATATGTATCTTGCATATCTCAAAAACGATTAGTCGTAGAACGCTACGCTGAAATTTTCTATATGCAACTTCTGTGAGATGTAGCTGTGTATCTCCCCTTCTTATTTCCAATCGGCAATAATAAGAGTATATATATACAGGTTGTATCAGTACAGCGGTGAGAAACGTTCACGAGAGATAGAGTACAACTAGACGGTGGGAAATCTCATAGCGATGGATGTTCGGAAACGCTTTTCTGGCGTGGTAGGGACGACGCAAAACGCAAAAATGGATGCACAAACAGTAAGACAAAATGTGTTTTACTATGTTTAGTACAGCAGAAACCAACAAATAAGAACAAAACCAAAAAACGATCATCATTAAAGAAGGTGTTCGAAATTACAATTCCGGACCGTGATGCAAACCTCATTTTTCCGGCGCATGGAAGATCAGCATCACGAATGGAAAACCGCATGGAAGATGCACGACGCACGGTTCCTCCATCACGGTCCGGATTATAATTTCGAAAAATTTGTTTGATGACGATCGTTGTCTTTTTATGTTATTTTTTCTTTGCTTTTGCTGTACTCCGAATAATAAACATGTTTTCTCACCGGGCTCGTGTCTTTTCTTTCTTGATTTTTGTGTCGCCACTACCGTGCAAGGAAAGCGTTTCCGAGTAGGCAATACTATGTGATTTCCAATCGTCTAGGTGTACTCTATCTGTCCTGAAAGTTTGTTACCGCTGTACCCTGCATATATGACCCTTACCCGGCTTAAAAGTCTTACGCAGCCTATATTTTCGCTATCACTGGTCATAGCCATATACTTCCAATTACAGAACTGTATTCATGTTTTGTTATGTCAATTTAAACGAAATTAATTTTGGACAAATAACGAAATCTAATGTGATTTCCCCGTTCTTATATTTGGGGAAGTTTTATACTCGTTATGAAAAAATAAAATTATAAGAAGTTTAACTTCAGTATCACAAAAATTGACCTAGATTTTTAATTTAAAAATTTTAAATTTTTGACGTCTTTTTCAACTTTCCTTAAGAGATTGGTTAGTTAAGTTAGAAACATTCGAGTAAATCATATCAATGAAATGTGGCAAAAATGTGTGTAATATACCTAAGTCTGTTAAAGGAAGTCAGGTTGTGTTCACATTAGATTTTTTATTAGAAAACTCACCGATTTGCAAGAAGGTGTGTTGCCACTATCCAAAATGATGCATTTTTATCGTCCATCTTCTAGTGTGTTGCCAGTTGACAAATTGTAAGATCTTTCAAGCATAGGCAACAACTCGGCTTTTAAAAAGCTATGTGTTGTTATTGTGAAGGAAGAAAAAATTTTACAGACATCTTTGTGTGCCAGTGTATTACTATTATTTTGCAAACTCTAAGATATTTGAGTTTCAAATCAAATATATCTGTTACTGATTAATAAATGAAGTGATTGAAAAGCACATTAAAATGATTATTCAGAGCTTCTTTTAGGCAGTTCTTAATAATGTTGTTGTTTTCTTTTACTTTTTAATCTGATTGATTTAAGAAAAAATGCACTCAGTTCTCTTGCATAATAGGCTAGGCTAATACTTCGTGCAGAAATTCTTCAATGTTCAATTTCGTTTAATGCGTTCACACACTCCTCTGTCTGGTGATAATACTGCTTGAAGCTCTCTTCTTGATTTTGTTTTTGACTAAGGAAGCTATACAAATGGTCATTTTGTAGATAGGAAGAAGAGAGGAATTTTACGGCAGAAATAATATATATCATGATTGCTTTAGAAGGAACATTTGTTTACCAAATTCCTCAACGAAACCAAAGGCAAAACAAAAGCAAAAAATCGATATTTGAGCTAATAACTGTACTTTCATTCTGTAAAGCAAATAACATCCTAAAAAAATAAAAGTATAGTTGAGAAAGTATGAAGAGAATTAAGCAACGGTAGACCACCTGTTGAGTTTCTCCATAATAAAGAGACCACCACTTCTGGCCTCATTAGTGGTCAACGTCAACACCTTTATAAAGGACTGGAGCCCAAAAAAGGTATGAAGACGAGAAATAAACTGATCCATATTTAATATTTCATTTTAATTGTTAAAAGGTAAAATTCTTCTGTAAACTGAAAAGAAGCCGTTTGGGAACATTGTTTTTTCACGCCAGGCCAGAATGGCCTGAATTGAGAACAGAATTAAATGTAATTATGTAATGAGCTGCAATATTCAGAACAGACTATATAATAATCTGTATTATTATATAATTATATTAATTATTATATAATTTCTGTTGCATCCAGAGTCTTTGGACTGGAATTATTGATTAAAATAGGGTTTAATTAGCACTTAACTTTAATAATAACTATATTATCAAATGTTTATGACAAAAAAGAAATGATTTCATTTTATAATAACTTTACTTCGCATTTTTATACTCACATATAAGCACATTTATTTAATCCCCAAAGGTAAACTTTCAGCGGCTACAAGTTGACTTTTTTCCCTTTTATATGAATGTTATGTGTAGTGCAAAAGCAATTAAAAATCTTACGAACTGAAGGCCTTCGTGATATTTAGATTTACTTTCATTTACGATCTTGGTAACGCCATTATAGGATTTCCTTAAATAAAACGAGTGTTCATAATTGCGGAATGCAAGTTTCGTTCTTTGACACAGCTTTGCAAAACAAAATATGATCAATAGCTTTAAAGAAATAACTTCCCTAGAGACAATTCGTTTTCTCAGAGACTTTCACCTTGACATTTTTAGTGCCCCGAATCCCTTTATAAACGAGCTGATTAGAGAGTGAATTCGGAAACTCTTTTTAGATATTGTCATAACTAATAAAGACATGGCTTTGCTTTAAGCTTATTAAACATAATGATTTAGCTTTTATTTATTGAATCCGTTCTGTTGTATAAGTTAACAAAATATATTTCTTTTATGGTATGTGCTAGACAGCTACATACGTAGTTCTCTGGAAGAAGTGAATTAATTTTGCTGTAATTAGGGAAAAAAAAAAAGAGAATTTCATTTGTGTGCTTATTAAATTAATTTTGGTTCTTAAAGGCACTAGATTCTTGCACGGCTAGCCGCCTAAAATATAAGTTAAAAAAGGAAAAAATATATAATTATTTTAATGATTCCAGGTACTGCAATATTATGAAAAACATTGAATGCTTTTAATTAGATGTACCTTGAATTAACTGCATTTTTATTTAACTTATTCTGCTTTAAAAAAACAGAATATTATTAAGAGCTGAGTTTATTGATTTTAAATTGTTTAGTTTATTAATCAGTAATAGGCAAATTAAACTGGAAAGCTAATTTTATCCGTTCAAAAATGGTAACACGCTAGTGCTACAAGATAAAAGCACTTTGTTTCTGGCAGTCACAACAGACTACTTAATAGCCGAGATTTTTAATTAAATATGAATAAACATGTTACGTTTTGCCAAATAGCAATACACTGGCGCGAAGATAAAGACTTCCCTTTAAATCATCTCATTAACAGAATGCAGCAAACCTTTGTTGATTGCTTCGTGATTTTATTCTCGTTGCAATAAAAGTATTGCTGCGTTCTACGGGTTCGCGGATTTGGAGTAACTGATGACAACATTTGATTAAGAATCAAAGCACAATTTATTCGCCAGTAAGCACTAATACACAGAAGACTTCGAAATTTCCGTTTACACTTGTCGAAAAAGTACGACAAACACACTGAAACGTTCAGCAGCACAACCTTTCGCTATAACGGTGAAGACAGCTTCACAGCAAAGCATTAAATTACAGCTCCCGACTCAGTTACTCGCTCTTAAGTAATCTCTGAATTCAAGACTCTACTACTACTTTACTTCTCTCTCTCAGAAATCTGTCAGACAGGCAGAGTATATATAGCTTGCCTAACTTCGAGAATGTTCCTGAGAAATCTGCTAAGAATGCCTTCTAGAATGTTCTCGCTCCGTGTTCGACTCGCCAATTTTATCGCCAAATATCGCCAAGTGGGTGATTTCGCGTCAGATCATTCAAACCTGCCTTTCGCTGCCATTTTCTGGAAATCCTAACTCCGCTTTGCGGGGAAGCTCACCGCAGCTAGACATTTCGCAATAGCATTTTCCTCTAATTAATCTTTATTATTATGAAGTTACTATTTAATTTCATTTCGTTGTATTATATCTAATACAAGTGAATAAAAGCTTTACAGATTGAAAATATCTTTAAAGAATTATTCGAAATGCCATTGTTGTATAATTTCGTCTGGAATTTTTGTTACTTCAGTGCTACATGAGTTGAAATTCTTTAAATTCTCTTTAATTCTTTCTTACACTATGCTATGTGGAAATGATTATGTGCTAATTTTATATTATCTGTAATTCGAAGCAGTATTTTAGTTGATTATTTCAGTTGACTTTCTGCCAAACATTTAAGAAACGGGTAATTATGCAGTAAGCGATCTACCGCTTTTAGTTAATTATTTGTTTCTTAGATGGCGCTATGAATCTTTATGAAATTTTCTGGGGAAGATATGATTAAAATAACTAAAAGCGGTTGAATTATGCATACTATGTATTTACGGAGAAATTAATAGTTTAACCTTAACATTACGTAGAACATATAGAGTTACATTTGTTCTGGTAATACTAATTAGTCCATTAACCCTAACAGACGTGAAGCGAATTATCGCTATGCCTGAACAACGACAAAATCGTGAGGAAGTTACAAATAACCTTTTGATTTAAACATATATTAGGATACAAAAGCATTCTCTTGTGCTGCATTTTCCACAGCTCGTGGTCATGCAAAATAAAATAGAACAGTCCAAATTAATTCAAACGTTCAACAGTAGTCAAGGATTACACAGTTAAATACTAAACTAGAATCTGGCTCAATACTCTACCGGAGCGTCTGAATTAAAATGTCGGCTGCGACAAAACGCAAAACCAAATAAATACAGCAGAGTTGGCTAGAAACTACAGCGTAAAGTACGCATGCGAGGCCAGATACACGCTCTGTCTTTAAATCCAAAAACCTCAGTTTAATACTGGTCCTCATCATTCATTCTCAGTTTAATACAGGCTCCTCATTTGCATTCTAGTGAGGAATACGAAAGGAGAATTTATAGTCAAGGCTCAAGTTATAAATAGCTGGTAAATTAATACAAAGTTCCCTACAAACTGCTTTTGTTAAAATTCGTATCAGTTTTAAAGTTTCTAAAATGATATAAATGCAAGCATTATTTACATAGAATTGCTACATAACTGAAAGATTATTTCAAAAGTTTATAAAATTACTGTTCAATACAGCTTCTTAGTTTGTTGATCAGATAGTTGACATTTTTTGTTTTCTTATATTAACATTAATTTTCATTTAACTTACATTAAATCTAATTTTTTAGTTAAACAATAATCAATTCCTAAGCCTTTATGCGGTAAGCAAAAATAATGTTTAGCTAGCGCTTCAAAAGTCATGCATACCAAACTTTCACATATTATAGAAATTCCATAATAGAAATTTATAGCAAATTGTTTCATAAGGCCCGGATTTCAAAACATCGAACACATTAGCAATAGAAAGTACTACAATGAGGTGGAAAGTAAATAACAGAAGTAAGGTGAAATTACAAGCTTCGAAAGTTTCTTAACTGTAACTTCTGCCACATCCGGGGAGCTTATGAAGAATCTGCATAAAATATTTGTCAAATAATAAATGCAAGGAGAAATGAAATGGAGGAAACGCTGCTACAGATATGCAAGTATAAACAGAATACACTGAATAGCAATAAATGAAATCATGTTCATACAATTTAGCAATAAACTAGCCCTTAGACGGGAAAGTATGCAGTAGGGAAAAACTAACCATAAAGGAGGGAAAACTTATGCGAATACATTTTAAATATTTAGAATCTTGATCTAAAATGCTAGGTGGAGAAACACGCGAGGAAATCAAATTTTATTTGCAGCCATTTATGCGTACTTTAAGCCCAATTCCACTTAAGCTGTTAGTTTTAAAAACATTTTTTTTTATTGTGCAAGACAGAACTGAATTTTTCCGAAGCAGAACGTATTTTATAGCTGAACATTATAAATATATTAGTACCTGTGGGAATTTTCTACATCGTAATTATTGAAGTAATATGCAGATTTCATTTGGAACACACGGAGTTTTATTTTAAAATTTTTCCGCAGGTGCGCATATAATGCTTTAGTATTTCCTTTTGGTTTACTGAAATTCGAAATTATGTGCATACGTTGCACATAATTTCGAATTTCAGTAATGCATACGTTGCTTAAAAATATATTACATTGGAGCATCGTTAATATTTTATGATGTCGTATTGTAGCTAAGGATACTTTTTATGGTTATCGGAATAATTATTTGACGTGTGCAGTTTATGAATGCTTAATTAGCATTCAGTCTACGGTTTCGTTTGCTAAATAGAGTAATTTTAAAAAAATTACGTATGTAAATTTTCTCTTTGTTTTAATGTTACAAGAAATAAGAGGAAAGTTATATTTCTTCATAAGAAACAAAGAAAGCTGATAGCAAATTGGAGAGATGGCTATTTATCTCAACGTTAAATGGACTTAGCCTTTTTTTACTTATTACGTGCTTTGCTCTTAGGCACTATAGGAAAAGGAAGGGATGCTCTATGGAGGTCTTTTTAAGGAAAACTGTCTTGTATCCACGTTACACATGGGGAAAATCACGGAAATGCCCATTGCAGTCAGCTTGTTGGCCGTGACTATGAACTTGTCCTTGTAACCTTATTTTTCATGCAAAGCTCCGGCTATATAGTCTTTGATAGAATCTGGCGATATTCTGTCGCCAAATTTGGCTAGAAATTGCCCCAAATCGCCAAATATGGCGACCATTTGGCGACATTTTTGTCTTATACCTATGTACACTCTTAGACAAAAACAAACGACGCACCATGACGCACCGAGAAGATATAAAGCAAATTGGACACAAATTGTTATGCATGCAGGTTTCGACGGAAAATGCAAAATTTTACATTTTGGCTGCCAATGAATGAACGGTTGTCGCTACAGCGCATCTGATATGCGCAACTGGCAGGATATTTAAGAGGAGAAATTACGATTCCAGGTCATAAATTTTTCACGAATGTCATTCCGTGTACTCTGGTAGACAGTAACTATGCCTCGTATACAGGTGCGCGAACGATATGCGCAGATGTCAGAATTTGAAAGAGGTCGTGTAGTTGAACTCAGAAGCCGGTTGGCCTTATCGGCGAATAGCTCGACATTTGAGCAGGAGCGATGCCACTATTAGACAATGTTGGCAGGAATGGGTGAATCATGGCCACACACAGAGTCAAGAAGGAAGCGGTAGGTCCAGAGAACGACAGAACGTGAAGACCGAGCAATCGTCAGAGCGGCACTCACAGCCCCAGATGCATCATTATCATCGAGTACGTGCAACTAGTGCTTCAGTGACCGCAAGGATCATTCATAGACGGCTCACAGAAAGGGGTTGAGGTCACGGATCACCTTGGGCCAACTACCATTGACCTCTGTACAACGTCAAGCCCGTTTGCAGTGGTATCGGGCTCATTGGCACTGGAATGTCACTGACTGGAGTAGAATAGTCTTCAGTGACGAGTACCGCTTTGAACTGAGCCCCGATGACCAGCGAAGGCGAGTCTGGAGACGCCCCAGACGGCGGTGTGATACCAAACTGACTGTCTTCTGGCAGGCAGGCCGACAACCAGGAGTGATGGTCTGGGGTGCCATTTCATTTCATAGTAGGATCCCTTTTGTTGTCATCCATCGCAACCTTACAGCACAGCGGTACGTCGACGAAGTTCTAAGGCTCGTTGTGTTGCCCTTCATGTCACGCCACCCTGGGCTTACACTTCAGCAAGATAATGCCCGCCTCCACACTGCACGTGTTTCTACTGTTTGCTGTAGTCCTTGCCGAAAATTACCTTGGCCAGCAAGGTCGCGGGATCTCTCTCCTATTGAGCACGTTCGGAGCAATATGGGCAGGGCCCTCCAACCAACTCGAGATGCTGACAATCTAATTCCCCAGTTGGACAGAATTTGGCACGATATGCCTCAGAAGGACATCCGCAACCTCTATCAATCGATGACAAGCCGAATAACTACTTGCATAAAAGCCAAAGGTGGACAGACGCGTTACTAACCTTTTCACTTTCTGAAGCTCTATCACGTCAATAAATCATCCAATCTCAAATTGTAATCATTTGTTTTTGTGTACATGTATATCACTTCTACCGATTTTCGTCCCATTCGGATAACTCCTGCTTGGTGCTTCGTTTTTTTTGTCCAAAAGTGTACTTGTAACTAGTTCGATCCCTATGTATTTTTATTATATTGAGCCTTTAGTAACTTTAACTGCATAAGCGTTTAGGCAGTTTCTAGAAATCGAAATTTCTCGGCAGACTGACGAAAAGAGACCGAAGAAAGTATCAATTTTTAGTTTAGCTCAGTGTTGAGAGTTTACTTACATATTTGACCCTTTTTGTAATGTTTAGAGTTCTTAGTTGCTGAAGTGGTTCGTAACTACTGATTGTGCTCTGTCACGCTGAAAAGAGATCTAGTGTGCTTTTGTAAAATTCCAGAACAGTAAAGTGTTTTTTGTGGAAAATAAATTTTATCACGCTATCATGGGTCATTCAATCCATTCCGAACTTTCTTAGGACGTAAAAGTGTTCCTACCGTTGTGTATTTTTCCCAATCTATTGCGACATTTCTTTTATGTTTTACTGAAAGGTAGAAAAGAGGAAAAAAATATTATGTATTTTTGTTGCAGAAAGAGGAAATGTGTAAATATTTAACAGATGAGTAACATACATTTTCAAAATGTTAACCTCTTTATGTGTAGGCACAATTTTAAACGTGTTGTAGCAACGACGGTTCTGAAAAGTTAATCTTAATTCTCCTAGCATCGAACTCAATAAAATCTTCATCTTTTAATATTTTGCGCTGAGTTCAGCAATTCAGATGAGCATTATTTAAATATGCCTGCATTGTATATTTGTACGAAACATATATTTATTTAATTCTACAGTTTTTTTGTAGGGTTTCATATTAAAAATAAGTATTTTAATTGAATTATAAAGTATAATTAAAGTTATAATAATTATTAAGTAAAATAGCTATGTACGTATAAGTACAATTAAAGTTTCCGTAGGATGACTAGAAAATTTCAATGATATGCTATTTCTAATAAATTTGTAGAGGCATTGTCGATTTTGATGATGAGAGACGTGAAAAATGAGCAATACCCTCGCCAGGACTCGAACCACGGACCTCTCGAATGCGCGTCGAGTGTGCTGACCATAACACCACGAAAGCAAGCTAAGAAGACGGGAGAAATACCTTGTATAACCCCCTTTTAAAGGGCGACTGGGGATTAGGGGACCCAAACACCAAATCCTGGTGGTAAAGAAACATCATCCACCACCTTTTTTGGTTCGGGCGCCACTGTAGAGACATTATAGGATTTTTGATTCCGAGAGACGTGAAAAATAAACAGTGCCCTCGCCGGAACACGAACCACGGACCTCGAATACGCGTCGAGTGTGCTGACCATTACACCACGAAGGCATGCTAAGAAGGCGGGAGAAATAACTTTATAGGAAATTATATTATTATTAATGTTTTGAAAAATTCTCTGTACACAATTAGACGATTTTTTATTTACTATCCTATTAGTAACTGAAATTAAAAAACCGCATTATTAATATCATCAAATGTTTTGTAGACAATCGATAACTTTAGTTTAATATTTTGATCAGCGAAGTACATTTAGTTATACCTGTTTGTTGACTTATAAAAATAATTTTTCTATTTATGTTATTTCAATAATAATACTGCTGTTTCATCATACAGACAAACAGCTTAATAAATTAAGCATTTTTACACTGAGAATCATTCTGCTATTTGAGGTTTGGTTTGGTTCAGTTTATCTGATTATGGCAAAGTACTCGAGGACTATCTGCTAAAAGGATGCCTTCGTGGAAGACTTTCTAACGGAAACTGGCTCGTATATACGTTATATATGGGTAGAAACACGAAAACGCCCATGCAGGCAGCCCGTTCTCGGAATCTGAACCTCGGACCGAACTCAGTGTTCAGCGATTTAACCGCTCGGCCACTGGTGAGCCTCTATAAGGGGAAGTAACGTACAGTACTTACGTAATAATACTTATTATTCAGAATACATAATATTTTTATTAAAAATTCCCAAAGTTAAAACAATAAATGCGTAACAAAATAAGATAATAATTATTTTAAATTCTTTACCCTCAACTTGAAGGGCAACTAGGAAAAAAGGCACCTTGTCACCGAATCCTGGCGTCACTTTTGAGGACATGCCACGTGTATGTAGAATCATGGATTTTACTCGGAACAAGTAACGGGTAAAATCTAGAATTCGAATTCTGGACCACCTGATTACTAGCCTGTCGTGCTTAAAATTGCACCATAAAAAGCAGTGAAAAAGGAAGGATAAAATTCATTACCAACTAATATTTATAATTAACTATCTATGGCTTCTATAATTACGATATTTGATTAATGAAATTACATTAAAATGTCATGGATTATAAAATTTCAAGTTATTAGGGCTAATAATAATAATTTAATTTTGTCCGTATGCATATTAGGACTCAAAAATTTCGCTAAACGTCTTCCTTGCGTGGGTTGTAACAAAAATTATATTTTTATTCGTTTAATTTTTTAATTTGTAAATGTTCCAAATGTAAAATGAATTATTTTCTTAGAAATTCTTTGCAACATTTTTCCAGTTATCTCTGCTTGAGAATTTGGATATTGATAAACGGATGTCTTTGGATGCTTTTATGGTCAAACGAAAGTCTCAAACTTCTAAATCATTGTTAAAAATAACTGATGTGGGCACCTCATGATTTCCTTCTACGGCCCATTAAATTATACACATTTTTTTATGCAGTTCATTTAATATTTATTATTCATTTTATGCAGTTATTTCTTCGAATTCCATTAGAGAATTTCTCAATTAACTCGGTTCTCACTTTCCGGAAGGTAAAAATACATAAAAACTTAAAAAATCATCATTAAAAATTCTAAAACACAGGTAATACTAAAAAAAACAAGTACAGTTAAAAAGTTAAACCAATTTTTACAATAAAAATTAGAGATTATAAGCCAAGAATATAAGGAATTCAGTCAACGAGCAGAAAGACAAAATATTTGATGCACAAAACTGAAAGTTTACTTTTGGTCCCACTCGGCGAAAGGAGTGAAATTGGCGCACCAACTGACTTAATTCACTATGCTGCTAAGAGTTTCAAATCTAAACAAATAACAGGCCCCACCCATTTTAACTTTTAAATTTTTGACAATTCTACAGCTATTGCATGCAGATTAACTAAAGGCATAAAACCTTAACAGGAATACAAGACAAGCATGATTCTATTCATAATTTTATTCTTTTAATTGGTTTTACATTAAATTTACCTTGCGTCGAGGAGAGCTTCAAGATTTTCGGATGAACTGTTATTAATTAAAAAACTAACAAGTAAAATAGTTCATCAGCTGGTTTTGAATACAGAAACGCAAGGGTTTTCAGAGAAAGGAGGATTGAAACTGGGTCTGATGTATCCTCTTCTTAATAATGTTATGGCAGATTTAATTGAATTCCTCTTCTTTATTTATTTTTCTGGTTTTGGTATACATTTTAAGGTTTTAATTTTTAAGTTTATAATTTCACATTTCTTCAATTCTTTTTTTGTATATTGATAGGATATTTTGAAAGTTACTGGAATTGAATTTCACTTCTTTGGGTCTTTGTGTAAAAT
>KK113752.1:27332-45433 GCA_000611955.2 Stegodyphus mimosarum
GAAGAACTAGGATTTTAAATAAAAAAAATTGTGATATATATATGGATACATGTATATATACATATATATATATATATAGTTGCGCTAAGAAATAATTGGCAACCTCAAAATTAACTATTCTAAATTTGGTGTTCTCCCCTCTAAGTTCATCTGTTCTCCCAAATTCCGAGATCTTTCCATGTTACATGGCAAATTAAAATTAACCAGTATCAGTTTAGTTGTACTTGTGCACACACGTGGTATAAATAATCTTCGCAAGCAACTACGTCATTCAATCCTTTTACTAACTTCTGCCATGCCAACATCTATGCTTCCCAGTCTAAGATGCGTTCGTCTTACCTTTAAAACCAGCGTAAATAAAAAGTATCGTATTTAACTACACTGACTACCCATAAGTATTTGGACACCTGTGATAGAAAAGGAAAACTAACTTTATTCAAAATCAATAGTTGGTAGAGCCTCCACGAGAGGTAATTACAGCGTGGACCCTCCGGGGCATACTTTCCACAAGTCCTTGTATGACAGCTAGTGGCATTTTCTTCCACTCGGCTTGGAGAAGACATAGAAGTACCTTCCCCGATTTTGCACGGGTAGTCCACCCCTGAATTCGGCGATGCAACTCGTCCCAGAGGTTCTCGATAGGGTTCAGGTCTGGATTCTGGGCAGGTCAGTCCATTCGATGAACTCCATTGGCACCATACCAAGCCTTGCTTAACGTCGAAACTTGACAACTGGCATTGTCGTCCTGAAAGTAATAGGGGTCCAACCCGTAAAACTGCCACAACGTAGGAAGTACATTGTCATCCAAAATAGTGCAGTAGGCATCGGAGTTGAGCTTACCATGAATGGGGGACCAAGGGTCCCAGCCCATACCAGGAGAAACACCCCCAGACCATAATTCCACCTCCGCCGAACTTGACTGTTGGCACAATGCATTCTGGCAGGAGACGTTCTTCAGGTAGACTCCAGACCCAGACCCTGCCATCCGAACGGTAAAGGGTGAACCTTGATTTGTCACTCCAAAGAACCTGTGTCCACTGATCTACAGTCCAATTTCGATGTGCTTTGCACCACATTAACCGAGCAGCGCGGTTGGACATTGTGATCAAAGGCTTATTGTGATCAATGATTAAAGGATCAAAGTCAGCAGCACGACCATAAAAACGAAGCAGATGTGCTTCCTTACGGATGGTATTCATTGAAACAATACTCTCGGATGCCTGTTGACACTCCTCGCGGATGAGGGCCATCGGTTGGGTGCGGTTCTTCCGAATTTCTCTGGACAGCACTCGTCGGTCTCTATCTCTCAGTTTCTTTGGTCTGCCGACTCGGGGCACATTCCGACAATCACCGCTCACCTTCCACTTCTTAATCACATAGGCCACTGTCGATTTTGGGTACTTCAGATCGCTAGACATGTCCCTTAAGGATCGGTCACATTTGTGATACCCGGTAATTATACCTTTCTCGAAATCAGAGAGCTCCGAACTGCGAGGCATCTTGTGTGCGACTAAAGCCGATGCTGTTTCCTACACGATATATACCGGCGGAGTCCGTGACGTACCTTAGGACCGCAGATATCGTCATTTGCATAGGTGTCCAAATACTTATTGGTAGTCAGTGTATCACTGGATAAATGCCTTATTTACCAAAAGTGATCTGATGAGAATTATCATCGAATAATGTTGTATTTTGAAACGGCCACGCTTGGAATTTTTTTTTATGTATCTGTCTGTCTAACTATGCAGACTTCAAGCTGAAGCGCATCAAAACATCTACTCTTGGCCATATCTACAGCCAGAAGTTAAAAGCACCATATTCCTCTTACGCAATTAAGCGTTTAAAATACGATATACATATATGCAACAAAAAAGGAAAATGCACAACTGATTGTTATAGCTGTCGCGTACACAAAATTTCAACGTTCTATGGGTACTCGTTTTTGAGTTATACGAGATACATATATACGTATGTATTTACGTTCAGGCGTCACGAAAAGATCTCTTCTGAATCCATTTTAAATTCATTTTACGATCTCCGATTTGGAATAAAGAGTCCTTTATTCTGTCCTTACGTACAGATGTCACATAGAAGCATCGTTCAAATGGATTCGAAAACGGTCAATATGGATATTTTCGTTGAAATATGAAATCCGAAATACTTCCGTTACTTCGTACAAGGAAGTAATAATAAACATGGGAAATTCTCTCTCCATCTTTTAGAGCAATCATTTTGTTGCAAGATTTGGTTTAATATTTTAGTTTTGCTGATTACGCACTAAAATTTTTATTCGAAGCAAAAGATTTAAACATTCCAAATCTTGATATTTGAAGCACAACGATAGATATGTGAAAAATAATCCTTAGTCACGGAATTCTCGTAATCTTTCCTATTTACAGACGTTCGCAAAACAAAGGCTCTTTTTCAATTGGCGTATATCATATTAACGTCATTAAATCTTCATATAGTACAATTAGAAACCGCTTTAGAACTCCGTTCATTTGCTGTTAATTATTTTTATAACCTAGACGTTATTAATGGATGACATTCCATTAAGTAGGAAACTCTTTCGTAGAAATATTTTGGTATGTTTGGGACATAAAAAATTTATTCTATTATGCCGAATATTCACTAAACCGATATTACATTAAGGGAGTTAGATCGCAATGCATTATTGAGTGTACTCATAATATATTATGGACTAACCAGCTGACATATTCATGTTTTTTCCTTTCCCATGAGCCGTTTGTATGGTATGAGAGTGTGTAGAACAATGTAGCAAGAAGTTATGATCATCATCCTTGTATACAATGCCGTTGACGGGTAAAGTACTCACATGGTTTTGCTCTAAGCAGGATTATCTTTCAAAAAATGCATTTTCATATAGTTGGAAACGAAGGCTAATGCGCCTATGATGTTAATCTGAATTATTAAAAATGGCATGCTCAGTAAACATGGCCCAGTTTATTCTTCCTGAATATACTGTTATATATTCAAAAGAAGTTCCTTAATTTTAGTTCTTATTTTGTAATAGATCGTTAATCCTATTATACTTTTATTTTATAATTATTCAGCATTTATGACATGAAATATGGTTTCCGGCAGTCAAAACTAACTGCAATAACTGATTAATTTTAGAAATGAACTTATGTAATGAAAATTAACGTGTGTACTGTCTGGTTTATATTTCAATTTACTACTATTTGACATTTAAAATTAAAAAAGAAAACTCGTGTTTTATGTTAACTTTCATTAGAAATACTAATACGAGTAGTACGGAAGAGAAAGCTAAGCACATCCGTTCTCTCCGAAATGACATCAAAAGTTTTCCTAAAAGTATCAGTTTCAACTTATAATATTTAATGAACTCATAAAATCACGTACTGTCTCACAATTTGAATTGAAATGAATTCTTTTCAACAGCGCTGAGATCTTTTGCAAACCGTATTCGGAAAGAATATAAAATATTGAGTATCTTTAATTGCATATGTAACATGTATCTCAGAAAATAGGTAATAATTGTCATAAAATTAATTTTCATTCGATAAATAAAGATTATTTTACTATATCTTTAAAAATTTATTTATAAAGATAAATAGATTAAAATTGTTTATATTAGGACTGTCCAGATTATTCAAAATAGACTTGACCATTTAAAGTGAAGTAATTTATTTCAACAGTGCCAAGATCTTATTGCAAAATTTATTTGGAAAGTTCTTAAGACACTGACTGTCTTTATTTGCACATGTAACAAACGTCATACAAAGTGGGAAAAGGAAAATACTATATCGAAAAAAAATTTGATTCCATAATATTGTTGCTACCAAACATTATAGCCATATATTGTATTTAAAGAAATTATTTGTTTTATTATCTGTTTCATATTTTGTAAAGCTTTAACGAATTTTTGATCGACAAACTCAGCGATTTTAAAGCCAGCAGTGGCGACAGTGTACTGAAAAAAACATCTTTATCTCCAGCACGAGAGAATGTTTATCGGAAATTCTAAACATACGCAGTTTTTAAATATTTTGTGATTTTGCTCTTGACTCGAATTTTATGTGGAGTAATGCCAATAATTTCATATTTAATGAATGAAGCAAACACAGAAGATCTTAATAATAAAAAGACAAAAAACGTTTTGAAAAGCTATCTTAGCAAGAAACCTGAATATAGATATGATGGACTAAGAAAAGACCGAAAAAAAAACAGAAAAATGTTATGCTAACATTTAACGCTGTGCTGGGAATTTTAAATGTGTACTGCTGTAGTGCTTTTAAAATTTTTGTAATTTTGTTGTTCAATATTACATGACGTAAATGTGAAGGAAATGATGCTTAATAATAAAGCTAAAAAGACAAAAAAAATTTGTTTTAGTAGGAGTGAGCATTACAGAATACCGATAGACTGCAAGCTCAGGAAGAGCCTAAAAACTTTAGCAAATCCTTTTGGGAGACGTTAAAATCTGCAACCTTTCAGTTTCTTTTTACTTATTTAATACCATAATTTTTCATTAGGATTATTAAAGACAAGGATATTCACTCCGTAACAATGCTTTCTATTTAGTTTACAGTCTGAAAAGTATATAGTCCTTACTTCTGAGACAAGGATTCTTCTTATGATGAATGACTTGAAGAAATGTTTAAAGTTAAGAAAGTTTAATTAATAGTGCCCGGTAATTGGTATTTAGTAGAATTAAAACAAAATGGTTGGATATTGTGTTTTGAACACTCTTCCTTACCTCTCCATTTTCCTTGATAAAAACTATTTTCCAAGAACGAAGTATACCTTTTTATTGCGAATTTTGGAACGATATTCGGATTTCTAGTAATATTTCCACAAGTAGTATATGAATGATTAATTAATGTGTAGAATGTGGTTGTTGTTATTCTAAAATTACTTCCGCATTTTGTACATTAATGTTTCTTTTAAAATGAAGAACATCCCCAATAAAATTGCCTAGCACTTGTCAAATGGTTTTGAACAGATTTCAAGTGCCAAATTACCTGTGTATTGGTGTTACCAATACACGTGTTACTAGCGTTACCAATACGGGTTACAGATGTTGAGTTGCATTGACTCTCTAAACCCAAATTAATCGACATATTGGTGAAGATTAACAGAAAAATACACAGTTAGAAAAAAATATTAGCTTAAAAGAGCTAAGTGAAAAAAACATTAAAGTAAATAATTAAGTGAACTTTACATTAATTCCGTTTATTAACCACAGGAATAGAAACCAGTTGTTGAAATTTCTACTTCTAGCAGAGCATCTGTTCAAAGAGGTTAATGAAAATCACACTGACTTGAATTGAAATGAGCTGAATTTGATTTCTATTTAGGTTTAAAGTCAAGGCAAAGTATTCATGCATTTCAGAAATAATTGGTGCAGTTTCCCTTTTTGGGAAACAAAATAATTTTCTAAAATAGCGCATTGATTGAATCATCATAAATATTTGTTAACAGTGGCAGTACATTTCGATATTTCCGATCATATTTTCTTGGCAATTATTTTGGTTACAAAAGAGACATTCTCATTGCCATTCGAATTTACTTCTGTTTTCCTACACTGAACTGCTTTTAAGCTCTGAAAAAAGGGCTAAAACTTTGAAATTGGGAAGCTGAATGTAGTATAAATAAAAATAATTCTGAAATAAACGGTCCCAAACAGAAGTGAAATCTACAGTTAATTTAGTTTAATTTAGTTTAATAATCAAAAGCTAAATCAGAAAATGGCAAGTGTTTGATGTAAATTATTTAAAGATATAGTATCGAAAAACCAATTTTTGAGGATAGTTTCCTACCATGATTCTTTCGCTGTGTAAATAAGCGAGAATCGATTTCTACAATTTTATTTTCTCCACCTCTTTTGCGACTTTGTTCCGTATACAGAAGAATGCAAACAATTTCACGTATATAATTATGCCAATCATCTGTCATTTCCAGGGAAATATCGAATTCACCATTGTAATATTTATAAAACATAATTTTAAAGCACCAACAATAGATGGAACATAACACAATAGCCAATGGGGCTTTACTTAAACGCTCTTAACACGAAAACTGGATTTGTGTTTGCAGCATTTAATACTGCACGTGTTTTCTTTACTTAAAAATTTAACTTCATCATGTCGTCAATTGGATGTGCGTTTTATTACTTTCTTGTACGAAGTAAAGAAAATATTGTAATGGCGAAAAATTTTGGGTATCATATTTCAACGAAAATATCCATTTTGACCCTCTCTCGAATCCATTTGAGCGATGTTTTTGAGTGACATCTATACGTACGGATACATCTTCATAGCAGTCTGAACAATAAATCTATATTTCCGGGATAGATTTGAACAACGGTTTCACTATATTTATTCAAATCCATCTGATTTTCACGTAAAATCACTTGTTACTACAACTCTATCCTATTGCTTCACTCTACAAATATTTGCTGATGGTTCCAAAACTGAACTAGGAGTAGGCTGTGCATATTGTGTCTTTTATAATAATAAACTAATCAATAAATGGTTACCAACGACTCTCTGATACAAACTCAGTCTTTCGAGCAGAATTATTTGCAATAAAAGAAGCCATCACCTTTGCCAAAGACGTTTCCTTTCCTAGCTTAATAATTACAGATAGCATCTACGCAAGCATCTACGCAATAATTGGTCATTGTCGATCTTCAATAGTTTGCAATATTCATTCTCTCTCACATTCCTTATAACCTACTATCCAAATTCAAATGGACAAAAGCCCATTCTGTAACAATAGGAGACGAAATAGCTGATGAACTAGCCAAATATGCAGTTAATAATCCGTCTTTACCTCAACATTTCCTACAAAATCATTCATCTTACTTAAAGAATAAACTAGAAGAAGATCTACTTGACCTCTGGAAACAGTAATACACATCGGAAAATAGAGATAGAAGAACTTTATTCCTAGCGGTACCCTCATGAAAATTATTATCCGCCAATAGTGCAATCACCATCTCTCTCACCTAACATGGTTCTTTTCCAGAATATCTTAACAGATTCGGTTTTCATCACTCAAACCTGTGTGCTCGTGGACATATTGCCACTCTTGATCACTACCTCTTTAACTGCAAAATCACATAGAAGCTCCACCTCAAGCCATTTACCACAACAACAGCACAACTTTGATTCAACATTCACTAAAAAGCAATTTCCTTTCGAAATAAACTTCAAAATATCATAAACTATTTATCCATGAACTGTGAAAACTTTAAGCTCTATAAATACGATTCACGTGGATTCTGATCTAATTAACTATATTCTTAAACTATGGACTTCTACATATATGGACTTCTACAAGATATGGACTTCTACATATGGAAATTCTTCTACACTCTTCAAGACATGGACTTCTAAGTATGAACTTCTACACATAATTACATGTACTTCTACATAAACTTCATATTTTTATTTTATTACTTTATTAATAATTTTATATTTTTATTTTATTACTTTATTAACTTTAGTACATATAGACATTCTACATTTGGACATTCTACCTGTGAACATTCTTCTACATTTTACAAGATATGGACGTTTGCATATGGACTTTTAAACATATATTTATATGTTGACATTTACATAGACTTTATATTTGTTTTTATTTTTATATTTTATTTTTATTTTTATAGTTATCTAAGTTTAAAGTTATATTATGTATTCAGCATTTCAAATCACTTATGTTTTGTACATTAACTAATTGTAATCTACTCTATATTGTTCGGATAGCACCTATGAATAGTATACGTACGGACATAATAAAGGACTCTTTTTTCGAAAACGGATTGTAAAATGGATTGAGAAGAGAATTTTTTCGTAACGTCTGTACATACGTATGTATATATTTCACATAACTCAAAAACAAGTAGCCTCAGAACGTTGAAATTTTGTACATCGGACTGCTGTAACATATAGTTATGTATCTTCCTTTTCAGCTGCAATCGGTACCATCAGAAGATTATATATATATATATATATATTATATACAAATTGAATTTCTGTTCCTTGGGGATGGTATATGGAAAGTTTTCTTATTATAATTTATTGTGAATTGTTATATATATATATATACATATATACCCTCATTCTGTTATCTGGTTTGATAAGATCAGTATTTAATTTTTATATGTTGATAAATTATGCATTTTTTGCTTTAAAACTAATTGAATTATGTTGTTCTTATGTTCCGGTTAAGCTTTGTATGCTTTTAGATTATTTGCAAGCAGTAGTTGTAGAATTATTAGTAATTTGAAATTTATTGAAGTCCTACTAAGCCAAGGCGGCGCCTTTGGTTTACATTTGAAACGTTTTAGTAGAATAGTGAATTAAGTCAATTTCTGCACCTTAAGTGTCTTTTTCCCGAATGGGACCAAAAGCAAACATTCAGTTTTGTGCACCAAAAAATCTGCTTTCTTGCCCGCTGACCAAATTGCTTGTTTGGCGTAAAAACTCTAATTGTAAAAATTGTTTTTTTAACTGTTTTAATTGTATTTTGCGTTTCATGTTTTTCGATATTTTGCAATTTTTAATGAAGATGTTGAGATTTTATGCACTTTTATTTTGTTGCGAAGTGAGAACTGAATTATTTGAATGAGACATGTATGAAATCCGACTAAATAAGTGAATGAAATGCAGCAAAAAATGCGCATAATTTAATAGGACAAGGAATTCATGTGGTGTCTAAATCACATTTTGTTTTAAGAAAAGGCATCAAATGTTTCATAAAAAGTTAGAGCTACCCGTATCAAGTATTTACTTCGGTTATTGGAGGTGTTACTGCTATAAAAATCAACATAAATTCACAGGACTAGTTTAGGAGGTTCAAACATAGAAAATGTTTTACAGGTAATCTTTATTCGGTATGTTATTGTAAATAATCGTTAATTGGAGTGTTATTTCAACTCAGATTTACTCTATTGTTGTTGTGTCTTATTTCACTTGTTTGACAATAACATCAGCAGAAGTCCATGAATTTCATACAGTAAACCCTCGCCAAAGGTAATCCCAGTTAATGGTGCTATTTAGATATTGATATCGAATTTTTATGTCCTGGAAGTTTGTGTACAAAAACATGGAAAATGCAATGCTTATTGTGATCACCAATTTGACAAATACAATGAAATTATAACATAATAATTTTTTTTAACTAAACGAAATCGCCAAGTAAGTCAAAAATGCCAAATGACACCAAGTAAGAAGCAAGTCCTCAAACAACGTAATTTCGATTTCAATCAACAATTTAATATTAGACAAAAAAGCAACCTTAATTTGACGTATATATTGAATAACTCTTTAGTTTCTGAAGGATGATCAGACTAAGTCTTCCTTCTTCTTCTTTTACCTTGTGAGAGAGGAATTGAAAACATCTACTACAAGCTAATGCTCCTTTCTTTGCCTAATTTAAAATTTAAATCAGCTTGTTCTCTTCGAATGAGGGATGCCTTCTGAATATTAAGATTAGAGGTACTCATTAGTCAAATAGTTTGCAGAAGTTACGAACAATTCATAAAAGAACTTTTGCATTTCCTAATTTAAATGCAGTAAAAATACTTATTTTTAGATTCTTGATATTTTTATATTCAACTAGTTAAATTCCATTGTTATTTTGAAGGATACGTTTTCTCTATCAAAAAGTGTTAAATGTTATCAAAACAGCCGTGGACAATGTTATCAAAACAATGTTAGCCGTTATGTTATCAAAACAGCCGTGGACAAATGCGATCACATTAATTGTCGCCTACTGTGCAACATCGAAGCCTTCTCTGCAATTCGAACTCTGGCCATGTGATACGAAAGCCAACAACACTAACCACTATGCTGCTCAGGGCGGCTATAAATCCTTATGGTTGTATTATTAAATGCCTCAGTTGAAACCTGCAGTAATACAGTGCCCAAAAATATTTCTGTCAAAGAAAATATAAAACAAACTTTAGAAATACAATTAAATGGAAATGCAGGTATATCTTCTTGATTGCGAAAACGTTGCAAAAAGATCTGACTGGAGCTAATATAAAAATAACGGAATGGTGTTTAAAAATTTAATTTTCAGCAATTTTATATTTCCAGGAAAATGAAAAGAAACCCTGTTAATGATATAAGATTTTAAAACTACTTTCTTTACAAGAATTATTCTGCAGTCTATTCATTATTTCCCACCAGGCTAAAAGAAGCCAATCTGGTTGTCGACGGAATGAAGAAGAGAGAGAGAAAACACAAACTGCGTTTTACGAACTGATAAAAGGAAAGTTAGTGTATTTTTTTTTCAGTCTCTGTTCAAAGAGAGGAGAAACTACTACCACCATCCAAACAAAATGACTGTACTTTTATGCGCAATCATAGTCAAAAACAAAAATCTAATAAATCGCTCTTCCCGCCTTCCGACTGGTTTAACTTTTGCGAAGTCGAAGGGGGAGTAAAAGAAAATAAAATTACACAGCGCGTTTGTCTTCCGAGTGAGCTTTAAAAATCTTCATATTTTTCAAGAGATTGGAGGGAGAAAATAATATTTTATCACTGGGACTTCAGAGGCAAATATATTTTCATTAGTTTGAAAAATAAACCCTGAAAGCCTAATCGCAATTTTCTTTTGCTTCGTCTGCACAGTATGCGACCGTTTTAAATGCGCCGAAGTAAGAATTTATCAAAAATTCCTTTGATCATTATCTGGAACGCATAAACGTCAGTAATGGAGGAAAACGTGGGTTTTTATAGTGTAATTGATAGCAGATGTAAGTGCTAGTAGAAACCTTTCTATTTTTTTCCGGACTACAAATTAATTCACTGTAGATCTCGTGACAGTGGAATGGTGTTTTATCTAATCGTGCTTGTTTATGATTTGCGAAATTTTTATGAGTAATGAATCTTTGCATTTAACTTAGGATTATTGATATTAAAATTTTCTGCTTTAGAATGCAGAAACACTTTTCTAATATTGTAACGTTTCCACCCTTATGGAAAATTAAGGATGTTTAACCTTCAAAATATGACATACGTTGTTGTTTAATAAAATCGCATTGAAAAATAAAAAAAAAGAGTTATGATGTAGATATTTATGGGAGCGATGATGTGTGATATAGGAGATAAATAAGTGAAATGACAGATCTATCAAACGAAAAGAGCTTAATTATATACTCTTTGTGCCTAACTTCAGTGTTTAAAATGGATTGCGCATGTCTGGCCAGAAACCGGCCAAGATTCTGGATGGCCATGTTAGAATGCCCTTCCATGCAAATTTAAAGCGCATCGCCAATGTGTCAGTCGCATTCGTAGGTTACAACCTACGGGACAGTTTTCAAGTAATTATGTTGTACTTATTCTCCATGAGAACTAATCAGGCGGCCGTCCAAGTTCAGGAGGATAAGGTTGGTAAGGATAAGTCGGGCATACCTCACACACTGTACAGTTATCTTGTTGAAACTTATGTCCAGAAGGATTTTTGCATAGGGGCAGTTGGATTTTTGTTTCCAGAAACTCAATGTTTATACCTAACTGTTCATGGCGCCAGCGATTTCTAGAATTCAAGAGCTTGAATAATTGTCATACTACTCCAAGCTTTGATACTCACGTTGGTACAACTATGACATTCCGCAGCAATACAATTTTCCAAGGACTGTTTCTTATTGTAGAGGCAAAGCAAATAATCATGACCGCAGGGATTACAGACAGTCAGGTCGTAAAAGATACTTTTTTAATGCCTTGGCGCTTTATTTAATAGCCATTGAGCTACAACAAGGGTCGGAAATGGCAGCCATTTCATTATGGAAGCACATAACAGGTGGCCACTTTTGCCTCTTATGAAGGGACGGACACTTAGAACCATGCCTTCTCCGGGATTCGAGCCGGGTCCATCTCTACGGCAGTCAGGGTCACTAATCACTGTACCGGCTGGATACAGGTCGTAAAATTATTTACTCCCATATGGCGTTTTAGTGGTTTCCTTTTTCTAGAGATTCTAAGAAACTTCCAGTAACGGAAGCCTTCTCGTGACCGCTGGCTGTAATAATAATCAGTGTGCTTTATTTTTATTGTTTTGATAACGTTGTGGATGTTTTATCCCGTCACCTCTTTGCGGAGTCTTTCTAATTTACACATAGGTGGTCTTGTTCTCTGACATCAATGCGTTGAAACATTTTCAATTATACTAGCGTTTCGCCCGCCATGAGCAGAGATGTCACGTTATCAGGAACCACTTTTTCTTAATCCAATAACTCTTCTTCTTTCAAAATTTGCCAGTTGTTCATAATATCTCGCTTTGTGGAAGCATGTTTCCGTATCCTTTGCAAAACATTAGCAGTCGAAAGCCCTAAGGCACGTTTCGGAATTTACTTCACAATACACAAAAAATTCAAATCTACTATATACACATTCAGCCCACGCTACAGGTGCCTTCTGTTCACATGCGTTGCTGAACTGGTAATTATTTGCATTTCGTGTTAGAAACAACCCATCTACTGGATCTGTGGTAGATTCGATAATTTTTTCTTGCTGTTGCAATTTCACGGAATTGTAGTGTACCATTTATAACCATTTAGGAAAAGTATTCATTCTTAACAATATATAATGTAGTTTCCAATTCGATATCTAAATTACAGGTATTAATAACTTTTGCATTGAAATCAAAGGATAAACTGGCGTTCAGAAACTGTGCAGTTGGTTCATCAGCTACGGATTGTAACACCAGTCATTAAATTTAAAGTTTTTTTTAATTTTAAGATTTTCATTTTCGTGTACTAAATAATCTTCATTTTGAACAGAGAATATGAATACCGACTTCAGGCAGTGTTTATGAAAAAGTAATTTCTATTTAAGAATGTTATAAGCCTAATAAAAACTGCTAGCAATCTGTACACTGAGAGCAAAAGATAAAAATTGGAAAAGTAGAATTCCTTGCTATGTAAGTTAGAATCTTTCACTAAATACATTTCTTGTTTTTTGTTTGTTTTCTATTGAAGTGCGGAGCATATTTCAATCCATTCACATATTCGGAGAATATTGTTTAGAGCCTTCCATATTTTTAAGTGTGTCACGTAGATTCAAGTCAATTCCTCTTAGAAAGACTTCCACGAACTCATCTTTTCCTTTAGGCAGACAAACCACGCGTGTGTTTTGCCGTACTCAATAAATCAAGCTAAATCAATTTCAAATATTTTTTCAAAAAATACCTACTGTATCAAATCTGTTAGTAATCAACCTTATTAAACTTTTCTGCCTTTTTGTATTACTTTCTCAGTTCATCACATAAATCTTCAGTTTTCTTAAAGATATCCGTCATAATTTTTTTCTCTTTTTTTGAATTTTATTTATTAAACAACAGTACTATACAAAACAGAGTATGTATTTTTATATTAGCTATTCCTTTGCAGCTAATACAAAACTACATTTAACACTCGTCTGTATTAACACTTTGCCTTTTACAGAAGGCGTTTACACATTCTTGTACGGGTGTCGATAAAGAATATACGAAAAGTAAATGTTTTAGAATAAACATTTCTGGCAACAGCTTATAGCTTGATCTTTAGTTGCTGTCAGACAGATGAAATGAATCACAACACACTATGTCTTACGAACAAAAAATCGTCTTATAAGATCCTATTCCTAAAATAAAATAAAACAATTATTTAAATTAGAAAAAGCTGCGTTTGCGATTAATTATCTCAATTATTAACAATTAGAAGCAATCGTGAGTTAAACACATTTGTATGCAACTGCAAAGTACTATAACGAATGTTTTTCGTCTCTTAACTGCCAATTTGAGTTAAACGCCATAATAATCATATCATCACATAACGCCAAGATACTATATTAAACCTGCAATAAAATAATACTCAATATCAGAAAGTTTCCCACAGAAATATTTAACTTCGATTTTACTTTTAAGGATTTACTGGGGAAAATGTGGTAAAGTTGCTCTTATTATATTATTTTTCGTCTCTCCACGCAGCTAGCGATAACGCCAGATGTCCAAATTCCAAACGATCCTGGCTATATTTGAGTTTACTTGGAGATAGCCGTCTAGTGTTCTTCCACTTATTTCATAAATCACAATAATAGAGCTTACTTTGGAAAGAAAATATGCAGCATTGTAACGTCACGAGATTTATTTATCAGTGGATTAACTTTCAGAATTTCGGAACGGAAAAAATCGAAACTAGCTTGGCGGCATATGGAATGCATTGTGTTTTATCAGCTCAGTTATTCGAAGCAATCACTGAAATAAAAGCAAAGCAATCGCTGAAATAAAAGCGAAGAAATAAAATAGCGCTTGAAGGCTATTGCAATGGTAAAATAAGATGTAGCGTACATTTCAGTAGTAGGAATATTATTTGCCACAGCTCCTGAATTGAAATGTTTTAACTTAAACGAAATCAGCATGAAAATGCATCTCTATTTCGAAGCAGATGCGAAGAAACAAAATATTAAATAGTATTAAACAACGTATGCTGAAACAAGTTTAGAAATTTTAAGAGGGCAAAATAGAGACTTCTAGAAAGGACGAACCATATAATCATTTTCCCTTCCTTTTGAAATTTAATCTGTTTAGTGGGATGAGAATTGCTTTTACTTTTTCATGAAAATAAACTCCGCAGTTGTTTGTCATCCCGTTGTTACCAGGATTTTTCATAGACAACTCGCAAAAGCAATAGAACAATAACCTGAGATATTATTATTTTGTCCTTGCTACGTTTTGCAGATGGACTCGCTATAGACACCAAAGGCATTATTGGAAGTGCCCTCTGTCTTCCGTTCGAATACACGCATGAGGAGAAATACAAATCACACTATACACACAGTGTTTCTAAAGGTCCTTACCCGGCCTTCGTTTTACAACCGTTTGTGATAAGCATATAACACCAGCTTTAAAATGTTTCAAATGACACAAGTATTTATGGTTTGGCATTATTAAATTTAAAAAATCTGATGTGGGCACCCCATGACATCCTTGTACGGCTTATTAAATTATACACACTTTTTGCTACATTTCATTTGAACGTTTTTCCACCAAATTCATTAGTGATATATTTCTCACTCAACTAAATCAGTTCTCGCTTCGCGGTAAGGCAAAAATACAAAAAAACTTCAAACTATCTTTATTAAAAATTGAAAAATATAGAAAAACATAAAACACCAAATACAATTAAAACAATTAAAAAAGCTATTTTCCCAATTAAATTCCAGTTTCTACGCAAAAACAAGCAATTCAGTTAGCGGGCAAGAAGGAAGATTTTTTGGTGCACAAAACTGAAAGATTACTTTTGGTCCCATTCGGCAAAAAGACACTGAATGTGCAGAAACTGACTTAATTCACTATTCTGCTAAGTTTCAAATGTAAGCAAATATGGCTGCTAAGTTAGGCTTAGACGCACTTAAATAGCATTTAAATAATAGATAATTCTACAACTATTGCTGACATATTGATTAAAGGCATAAAATACCTTAACAGGAACATAAAAACAACATACACAGTCCAGTCACATTAATGTGACCATCTGTCAAAAGCCAGAATAACCACCTTTCGCAGAGCGGACTGCTGCGAGACGTGCAGGAAGAGAGTCACATAGGTCCCTGAAGGTGTTCTCTGGGATGTTGAGCCATGCCGACTCTAATGCCGTGGCCAGCTGCGCTAGATTACGCGGTTGAGGATCCATGGCGCGAACAACTCGATCGAGATGGTCCCACAGATGCTCGATTGGGTTTAAGTCAGGTGAGTTTGCTGGCCAGGGGAGGACGGTAAACTCATCCTGGTGCTCTTCGAACCCCGCACGTACACTGGCAGCTGTATGGCACCTCGCATTGTCCTGCTGGAAGATGCCATCATCCTGAGGAAAAACAATGCGCATGTAGGGGTGAACATGGTCCGCAAGGACAGATGCGTACTTGTATTGATCCATTGTGCCTTCCACAATGATCAGTGAACCTAGAGAATGCCAGGAAAACATTCCCCAGACCATAATGCTCCCGCCTCCAGCTTGGACCGTTCCGGCAATGGTTGCAGGGTGGTTCCTTTCAGAGGTTTCACGCCTTATACGCCAACGTCCATCTGTCCGATGGAGCATAAAACGCGATTCATCCGAAAACGCAACCTGTCGCCACTCAGTGGACGTCCAGCTGCTGTACTGGCGTGCAAATTCTAGCCTTCGCCGTCGATGAACAGCAGTCAGCATAGGTGCACGAACCAGGCGTCTGCTTCGGAGGCCCAGACGCAGCAATGTTCGCTGAATAGTACTTTGGGAGACACTTTTGGTAGCCCCTTGGTTCATTTTGGTGGTCAGTTGCTCAACGGTAGCCCGTCTATCTGCCCGAACGCATCTCCGCAACCGTCGTTCGCCTCTGTCATCTATGGCCCGTGGTGCACCACATTTGCCACGTCGCTGATTTTGGACAGTCCCATTTTGCCATGCACGGTACACTTTTACCACGGCGGCACGCGAACAGTTCACAAACTCAGCCGTTTCGGAAATGCTTCCACCCTTGGCCCGAAAGCCAATGATCATGCCCTTTTGGAAGTCGGATAAATCGCTTCGTTTCTGCATTACGCCAACGATTGAAATGTTTTCTGAAGCCCTCACACACCCTTTATATACGCTCAACTGCACTGTGCTGCCACCTGCCTTCTGTGATTGGTTATTTAACTCTGACATGGAAAGTACGTGGTGGTCACATTAATGTGACTGGACTGTGTAATTAAACCATTTTTAAAGCAAAAAACTTACAATCTACCAACATATAAGAATAAAAAAATCTGAGTTTAACTAGTCGAGTAACAGAGTGGGTATATGTATAATATATATATACTAAAATCTCTTTTAAATACATTTAAAATCCATTTTGCAATCCGTTTTGGGAAATTAATCCTTTATTCTGTCCTTACGTACAGATGTCACTTAAGAACATCATTAAATTGCTTGCGGTAGCTGTGAAAATGGATATTTTCGTTGCAATATGATATCCGAAATTTTTCACGATTTTCCTTTACCTCGTACAAGGAAGTAAAATTCACGAAATCTATTAAGATTTATGCATGGGAAATTATGTTCGTTATAAAAAATAAAATGCCCACTATGTGACTATTATACGACTAAAAAATGACCTAGACATTTCACTTTAAAGTTCATGTTCCTTGTACTCAAATTGAACTAATGTTTGCATTTGTACGTAACTAAAAATAAAATATGAATTTAGAAAAAGAATTTTGACCTTAATAGAGTCTGTGAAGAACATTCTATGCATTTTGTGGTGAAAAGTGTTCATCAATATAGTTTTTCGGAAATCCAATCCTGGAACAAAGCGAACTTCGTAATATGCATAAATTCAAAATTAAAAATATATCTGGATGAATGAATTTTTTACACGATTACCAGATTATTTTCGTAAAGTGATAAACTTCATGACAGTATTAATAATATAAAATTCTATTATGCTAATCTAAGCAGTTATTATGAGTTAGATTTTTATTCTCACTTCTCCTTGCCGTTTCCCTACCGGAATAAAATCAGGTTTGAGATTGTTTTCCGATTGCAAGGCAGAATGTATTGGTCATTCTTGAGGCCATATTACTAGATTTCGTAGTTCTGAGAGATATAATTCTTCAGCATTGCGTTATAGCCACCGACATTTAAATTGTTACGCCAGTGAGAAGTTTTGAGCCAACTTCGCGTTCAATCAGTTACGTAGCCTTTGATCCTAGACTTAGTTTTCAATTTGAAACGGACTACTACTTTAAATTACATCGCCACAGGTGGTGGTTGATTTGTAAGCACGAGTCGTGCGTTTATATTCAAGTTCGGATTTAATATAAACGTTTATTTTAAAACCTTCCTATGATACTATAGTTTAACTTCAGACATAACGATAATTCGTTGTAAGTCTGTTAGAAATTTAGTTTATACAACCAAAGAATAATGCCAGTTTATACTACCGATGAATACCAAGTTCTACAATGTATAGTTAGCGATTAAAACATATAAATTATTTAAGTGTAAATTCTTTCAGCATATACCAGTTGTTAAATATCAAGGAAGTATAGAATGTTACATACTCATAAAAGAATATCAATGAATATTATTTTAGGGAAAG
>KK113752.1:45469-59947 GCA_000611955.2 Stegodyphus mimosarum
ATGTAATTTAATTAATCGATTCTTCAAGACAGGTGGAAAAAGACGTCAAATATCGCAAATTTTGAAGTTAAATAGCACGTACATTTTTTTAAAGATATTCCTGAATATGAGCGTGGAAAGCACCATATAAAAAGTTAGATTTCGTAGTTTTAAAATATGAAAATGCCAGACTAAAATTGAAATTGCAGGTATATATGTAAGACCAACGGTTGGGAAAGTAAAAGTACGCTAAGAACTTCTGAGGACACAATGAATAAGCTGAGCAAAATCAAACGACTTGTAAAATCATTAGATTATATTGATCCTGGAACGTGGAAAATATGCAATACCTTGCCGGGGCTTGAACTGTAGAGATCTCGAATACGCTTCGAGTATACTTCCAATTAAGACCACGAAGGCATGTGGAAAGGGGGAAGAAAATACCTCATAGACTAGCTGGAGAAATACTGAAGCGTCATATAGACGACATTATAAGGTTGAGGGCTTATCCTCAGTGTCAGAGCTGAAACTCCTTTCGCCATAGTATTTGTTGTATTGTGCTGTCTTGAGACACTAAAACACAATTTGTGATTCCTCATAAAGCAGTTTAGCAGAGACAAAAACAAAACTGCTCTTGTTTGTAACTGAACACGAAACTTTGGTATATGTACTGGCTTTCTTTTTATCCCATCAGTTCACGAGCATAACATCAATCCATTTTCAGTGTTATCTGAAAAGAAGAAAGGGTAGTAAAGAAAAAAGGATAACCCGTTCTGTTTGCTTTTACTATGAAGGATGAAAGAAGAAAGGATAAAAGAAGAAAGGATAGTAAAGAAATGACAGCTTCCTAATCCACAAGGACTTCCAAACCTTTGGACAGAATATTAACGAAATTAATTAATCGCGAAGTAACTACTTTGTTTACGAGGAATATTAAAGATGCGTACTAGTAGGACTAGCTTCAGCATGTATGCTGAATTTTTATAAATCAACTGTTTTATGTGTCAGACGTGAAAATATTGAAACTGCCAGGAATATATCAAATTAGATATAATCGCCCAAATTAGATGTCATTATCATTCAACCTTTTTCCTTTATTAATTTGTGTTCGAGAAAGTAAAAATGGTTCTCCTTTTTTCTTTACTTAATAAATGATCGCGCGTATTTGAATCTGTATTAACTATATGCAGTATCGGTTGCGAAACACGAAAAGAACAATATGGAGAAGAATATGGCTACTATGTGAATTGAAAGAGAGCAGCGATGTACCAGAAGCCCTTTGTCTGTAATCATTTCTACTCATTCATAGTTTACAAGGAAATATCTCCTTTTATAAGGTACTTTCTTCCTCTTTTTTGCATGCTTTCGTGGTGTAACTGTAGCACACTTGGTGCATATTCCAAGGTCGAGGCAAGCCAATTGCTCATTTTTCACGTCTCCTGATTAAAAAAAACCCTACTGATTCTACAGTGGCGCCCGAACTAAAGGATGGTTGATGACGATTCTTCACCATCAGGATTTGGCGATTGCGTCGCCTAATCCCCAGTCGCCCTTTAAAAGGGCTATTTTCTCCCTCCTTTCTGCATGCCTTCGTTATGTAACAGTACCACCCTCGGCTCGTATTCGAGATGTCTAGGTTCGAGTCCCGGCGACGGCATTGCTCAATTTTCGTGTCCCCTGCTTCAAAATGACCTAATGCCTCTAAACTTTCTCACTGCATTCTTTGTTCTGTGATTGAAAAGACGCCTTACGAGCAATCGTAGTGTACGCAGTATGAATTCCTGCGAGCGTACTGCTGATTTATAACGTTTTCAGCTGTAAAAAAATTCTAGAATTTTCTACAAGCAGCGCCAGCACTGAAAGTATAGTGGACGATACTTTGTCACCACCAGGATTTGACGACTGAGTCTCTTTCTCCTCAGTTGGCCTTTAAAGGTGCTTCTCAAATGGTACCTCAGTAATGTAAATGAAAGCTCGTGCGGCTAGTAATTGAGATGACCGGAGTTCGGATCTTAGGAAGCGCACTTCCGATTTTTTTTCTGTTCCAAAATAGTCCTATTGACTCTACAAGTTAAAGCGCGTCAAAAATTTACTTAGTAATAGCGCTATTAAAAACGTATTTCACAGAAAGAACATTAACGCTATTATCAAACACATATTGTTCAGATGATATTAAAAAAACGAAGATTGGAAATGAAAGGTCCCGAGATTTACAAAGAATTAACGGAAGAATTTAAACGCGTATTTTTTGAAGGTTTTATTTCGCTAAAGGGGTATTTATTCTGCTCGGCTATGATTAGCAGACGTAGCCTTTCAGCTCATTCACGATAATCAATATATTTTAAAACAATTAATCTATTCCTTTGCACGACAGTTCACGCTTTTCTATTATTAGAAAGGAAAGGTTTCAATAAAATAAACAGCTAAGCAGAAATTTCATTATTCCAATATGTAATTATGACGTATGCTGAGAAGTTCATAATTACATGTGCATTGAAATGGTTGAAAGTTGTATTAACAAGAAGCTTTTAATTATATTTATTATTAAGCCTACATACTGATTTTTCTTGAAACTATATGTGGTTATGAGAAATGTAGATGACTAAATATACTCACTTGCAAAATTCAGAGAATTTGCAAATTATATCTATTTTTACGAAAAGTATTGAACTAAAGGTAATAATTCTGCCTTTGAAAAATCATGCTCAAGTCAAATATATAAGCATATACGTGCGTGTCGGCGAAGCTGTAATTCTGGATTGAATATAGCGCACGAGTGGTTTTCGGCGATTTGTGTGGTCATACTCCTTCACGAGATTCTCTATGTTTCTCGCAAGAGCTGGGTATATTTTATACAGTTTCGTGGAAAATAAGTAGCCACGAACGTATGGATAACGGAATGAGATGAAAAATTATCGGCAGAACAATCTCAAGAGCAGGTGACTACAGAGCTCAATGTAACGTCTGCAATTTATGGAAAATGTTTCAGGACAATGGATTCATATCGAGAAGACCTCAGAAGTGACGACCAAGATCCACGACGATGAATGAGGATCGTTATTTGGCACTTTCAGCTCGACGATGTAGGACTGCTATAGCTTCACAGCTCTCATGTGAACTACATGCTGCCACTGGAACTCGATTTTCGTGATCTGCAGTTACCCGAAGACTTCATAAGATAGGGTTGAATGCAGATAAACTGCTTTTTGCGTTCCGCTTACTCCAGCACACAGGACAGCGTGTTTAGCATAGTGCAGGCAACATGCGCCTTGGACTAGACTTAAGTACGTTTTAAGATGAGTGGAGATTTAGCCTGGACGCGAATTTTCGGGGTACCTAGATCTGGAGAGGGTCTATAACATCCCTCTCTCGCACGACAACGTTCGTTCTCATAAGGCTCAGCAGGTCGACGATTACATGAAACGTTAAGGATAACAGAAGCACAGGCCGGCCAGCCAGATTTCTCGACCTTAACCCTATAGAGCAAGTCTGGGATGCTATTGGGAGGGCAGTTTCATTCGCCGTACCCCTTCGAGAACCGTACGAAATTTCAAGTTGCCTTATTGCAGAAGTGGGATCGACTGCCACAGGGACTCCTTAACTGCCTTCTGTCTCAACTCCTGCAGTCTCGCTGCTGGATCTGTGCGACTGTATGAGCTTTACGATAATTGCACGTTTTTAAAAAGACTGTTTAATGATACATCACTTTCTTTGTTATAAATGTGTACGCATACCAAATTTTATTAAAACATGGCCATTAGGTTTTCAGAAATTCGACATAATATACATTCAATTAATTTTGCACGTCAGTGTATATACAGAGCAGTTTTATTTTTGCCAGTTCAGGATTCCATATAACTAGGTAGTTGAAATCTTTCCTTAGTAACAATCTAGCTTAATAATATAAATATATACTAAAATATATACAAAAATTTTCTTGTCTTTTTACTAATAATTACCTGACTTCTTTCTGTAGAAGTTACATATTCCATTTCTGTAAGAAAAGTTCAGTGATTTAAAAAAATTACTTTTCATCGCATCTCTGAAAGGGTTAGTGGATTTCTTAATTGTTTGATTATCGCAAAGAACTCGATAGCTATCTGCCTGGTCGCCTTTTGGAAGACCTTTTTAAGATAAAATGGGTTTTTCACATATCAAATGAGAAAATCTATTGTCTGGTTGTAACGAAAGATTTCCGTCAAAAAACGTTCTTAAAGTTAAAAAAAACATGAAAGCAGTATATTTAGTGCGAATAGTAATCACCGCTCAAATCTATGATTTTCTGCCAACGTTTTGGTAGTTTCTCAAAGTCCAGGAACTTGGTTGCCGCGAGTCTATAAAAGATCAACCTCATTTCGGACGTCCTGTGCAGAATGGAAAATAACACCAGCAAGATGTAGCTGCAGGTGTGAGAAAAGGTAGAGGTCTGAAATAGCGATGTCGGGGCTATATGGTGGATGTGGCAGAAGATCCCATTCGCATCCGTACAGAGTCCAACCGGTAAATGCAGACACATGCGGTCTTGCATTAACTTGATGGAATATTACCATTTTTGCGTCGGAACTCAGTTAGACGTTTTTCATTGACAGCAGCGTCAACATGGACTAATATTCCTTACTGTCGAGAGTTTTACCTTTTCCTAGATCCTCTTTGTGAATAATACGACAGCAATCCCACCAGATAAAAAACATAACTTTTTTTTCAGTCAAACTGCGCTTTGCAACGCTGCTGGCAGGCTACCGGACGCCAACCAACTCCCTTTTCGGCCAGTGTTGTTGAAGTAAATCCATTTTTCACCACAAGTGATGATCCGGTCCAGAATTTTGTCCTTGCGTTGATATTCGAGCAGATTAGTGAAGGCCCGAACACGTTTGTCCTTATCTGCTTGAGTCAGCTCATGCAGCACCCAGCGACTGAACTTGTACATCGTGTTTATGCCGTGCACATCGCGACTAATAGACATGGCACTAACGTCTTATTTCCTTAGCAAGTTTTTGCAAGTTTTTGCAGGCGGGCCTCATCAGCATCAGTACGCCGGCCAGAGCGCTCTACACTTTTAATGGCATAATCCTTGTTTTTGAATTTTCGATACGAAACGTGTCATATGATACAACATCAGCATCTAAAGTTGTACACATGATTTCGTGACATAATGTAGCTGATTTTTTGCAACAGAACTGGAAGTAATGATGGTTCTAATCTGCTAGTGTGACAGTTCCATTTCAAGGCAATTTGTACTTAACGATATTAGTTTACAAATTTCACAGCGCAGTGTTCTAAAGTTTTTCTTTCAAATACGAAAAACCGTTTGATAAAATATGATTAAATACACCAACGCGAACCGTTTGCGCAGATGATATTTGCGGTGGTGGGAAACTTTCTTAAAAATTCTATGTTTGTCTATAAATGCTTGGTGTTTTGCATTGAGGCATTAGTCATCTTGCTTCCCAGTACTTTTGGATGTAAATATTCTTTACCCTTGGGTAGTCCAGAACCACAATGAGAACACACTGAAGAATTCCTGATTCTGATGTCAAGCAGATTAGCATAAAAGGTGTCATCGTGAAAGGAAACACGGGATGATTCCACAGCTGTATGGAGGATCTAGAACATTATGTGTAGCTACAGTCCAGAAGGCATTGCCAAGCCTTTGCACTAGCTTTAACGTACAAATCTGAATCACGGAACTTTCTAGACTCTACCAGTTTCTTAGCTAAACGGAAAGTCATTAAATTCCTGAGATCCTGTAGAACACTCGTGCTCACACCCACTGTAATGCTGTTCAGTAAGATAATTGGGAAGGTATCAGTCAATATACATTTTCAGTTTCAAATTCGGCTACTGGCAAGGATCTGAAATACAGAGTGCGAGAGGATGATAACTTTGGAAAACGAAGTTTTATGACAGATAGTATAAGATCATGTGAATGCTACCAATTTACCGTCAAAAACAGCGGTGTTGACAGTGACTGCTTTATAAAAGGAAAAATGTTAACTGTGTGCAGCAGCTTCAGAGCCAATGTCCCTGTCCTTCAATAACTGTCACCCATAAAGCAACTGCAAAGACACCCATATAATAAGCCTGTCAACGGAATTCATTACCAGGTCTAATTACCTGCGTTCAACGGTTTTTTAGTGGGCGAAGGGTTACTGAAATCACCAGAATTTATTATTAATCGATTAATAAAATCAAACACATTTTTTAACAGAATGGAACTCAGCCATGTGACTGACTCATAATAAACTAACTGTATTTAAGGTAGCACTGTTATGATTAGGAATATCACAAATAATTTTCAGAAACAGAAATAAAGGTATCTATGTAGATTACGAAAAAAATCAAAGATATGATCACAGCTTTCAGAGATCAAAAATGCTTCAAAAAGCACTAATATTTCACAAGAATACTCAGTGATAGAAATTTTTAGCTTTCACTTCTATAATCTATCTATCGGTTCGAATACTTGTTGGTTAAGCATTGGTCTGAAATTATGGCAGAACACATCTAAAGCATTTAGCCGTCTCATCACGGAGAACATATCATTGAGTACACCCTAGTGGAAGATAAATTTTACACCTGCAAAACGGGAAGGTTGTCAAAACTTTGATAGAGAACCCCTCGCGGGAGGATGGATGAGAGGGTCTCACGCTCTTACTTCTCTACCATCAAGCTATCGAGAAAACTTTCTGCTCGACACTATTTTAAGTGCCACCATGCCGCAAAGAAACAAAATTTATGAAAATTATTATATTTAAATATTTCATAATTAAGGTGCATTCGAGTCAGTTTCCTTTAGAAAAACCATCCACGTAGTTATTCCAGTCTTAAGGCAAATAGCCTACATGTGCATTGCCACAATCAATCTGCCAATATTAACCAACATTGTCATTAAAATCAATTTTATAACTGATACTGAAATTTCTTCATTTCCCTTAAAGTTTGGCTGGGTAACTTATATTTCACTTCTATTGTACTTGAAAATTCTTGCATTACAACCTTCCGGTATTCAACCTTCATTTTCTGGTAAATACGTATCTACAGAAAGTTGAAAATATGTCTCTTTGTACCTACAGTCATATGCCTGGCACTAATAAAGAATATTACCATATTTACAAAACTCCTTATTGGCCTTTATTTTCGCAACTTATTTCGTTACTCTTGGATATATCTTCAATTAAAAAGTATATTAAAAAACCTCTTAAATATTCAAGTTTTGCATAATTTTTGCAATACTATTGTGAAATTAAATATTTGTTGAATAAAACTTAATATATTTAAACCTAAAAGAAGTATTTATTATAGATTATTAAAAAATCATATTATCCATTTTATCATATAAATAACAAGACCATTCTAATTTTAACTCGCATATTTCTATAAAGCTAAGTGGCGAAAATACAGTTTACGTTTTTCGAAATCCCGTTATTTTAGGCAGATTTGTTTAACTACGAAAACCATAAAGATCTTATCTTTATTTATCAGAATAATAATTTATTTATACCATTAGAAAAGATGATATTTCTTTAAGAGAAATATATGTTTTAACAAGGAAAACTATTCTTTTACTTTCATTTTCACTTCTTATGTTGTAAAGACCTTTGCCGCTTGTTTACCGTAGAATAGTTTTAGGGACATCTATGCGCTTGTATCCAAGAAATAAAATAAGAAGAAAACACGTAAAATAAAAAGTCACGTTTCGGGAATTATAGCTTCTTTTCTTTGCAGCAAATTCCTCGCCCACGAAACATAGTAAAACTGAACATATTTTCTTTTTTATACATAACGGTCGCCATAGTAATACACAGCACCGAAGATCGTGCGCCGACAAATAGTAAGACTTGTTTCGGGCAAGTTTCCAACGTGCTATGGATTTTTGCCTTCAAAACAAAAGAGTTAACGTTAATAAGAAGGACATGCTACGGCACATGACAGCTAACTGCTATCAGCACATGATGGGACCTCAAACCAATCGCATATGCTTCGATTCTTTGGTGCTTAATTATTTCTTATTTTGCTGTGAGTTCCTGAGAATAATCTTTGGCTTCTGGTTTGTGTACGTTTGGAGTAATCTAAGTTTGCATAAGGAGTATGTAGGGTAATTTTTTTGCCCAAAGGGCTTTAGTCCAGAAAGGCAATTCATTTCGTTTTGGCATTTTGCGCCGAATCACAATAAACGGAGTATTACGTTTCAAATTATTGCCGCCAAATATTATCGCACTATATTATATTTAAAGAAATTAAATAGTGAAGAATCTGCATGAATGTGTGGATATTTCTTGCATTGTCAAAAAAGACAGTACCTAGAGCCGTGAAATTCTGAATAACGTAGTTTTCCATCCGAACATGGGCACCGGGAAGCCAGAGTTTTGAATTTCGAATTTGTTTTATTATGTGTTTCATATTTTGTAAACCTTTAACGAATTTTTGATTAACAGGATCGACGATTTCAAAGGGAACAGTGGCAACATTGGACTGAATAAAATACTTTATGTCCAGCGCGCGAGGCTGTCTATCGGAAATTCTAAAGTTATACTGTTTTTAAATATTTTAAAGCCAAATGAGCATTAGCCCGAACGCTGTCTAAACGTGCATGTGTACGTAAATGGAAAAAAAACGCCCTTTTTGACGTAATATAAGATCTGAAAGCTGTCAGAAGTTTTTTGTTTTATTTAACTTTTGGGTGGAGCACTTGTAAAGTCTGTAGTCATAAATAATGGTAAAGAGCTTGCGTGCAGTCATAAAAACCGGTCAAGAAAATTACTTTTTTAAGAAATACTAAAAAATATGCTCACATTTGCATACAAAGACTTATTTATTTCCTTGAACTGATACCGTCAGAGATTGCAACTAATAAAGTTAGGATGTCTACCGCTACAAGAAAGCACGCGGCAAAAAATTATCTATAGAAAGAAATATGGGTCTACTTGATACGTGCAGCTTCACATCGTACTTTAGTCATCAGCTCATTTCAATAATATCAGTCAGCAACATTAAAATCAAATTTTTTAAACATCAGAAATGTTTCTATTACGCAATTATTGGCATGCACATAAAAATTAAACAGGATGACACAGTTAAATATTTTTAATGATAATTCTTTACTAGTACAATTACTTTAAAAATAAAAACATTGTTTTGAGAGATAAGTACAACACATTTAATTTATTGTGTATCAATAGTCATGTATCTTTCAGAAAATTGTTTGGAGCTGTTGTTCTACTATAATGGAGAAGATCTATAAATTAGTTTACATTTTTATTTATAGTTTTGGAATGCCGTGCGTGGTTCGTAAAGGAAAGTAACTTAAAATACTTGAATTCTTTTTTCTTACCTGTATGCGAAAGAGTATAAAAGATTTTGCAAACTTTTATAGAAACGCACTCACATATTTATAGATAAGTATGTAAGATAAAAGTTTAATTGTAAACCAAAACTCTTAATTTCATTCGTAATTAGGAAAGTATTCCTTTGCTTTACATCTAGTTTCACCACATACTATTTAATTTCGGCTAAAATTTAACCGCAGTCATTAATTAGCGGCGGTAAAATATACTAGGGTAACGAAAATATTAATTGGCCAGTAACACTTGTACTTTTACTGGGCAGTATTATATGAAACATTTTAGAAAAAACGTAAGAGGCGTCCAACTTCCATTCCAATCACATATATTGGCTAAGTGTTTATCATTAAGAGTCCACATTAACGTTGCGAGAGTTCATCATTAACCTTGTCCGCTAGTCTTACTAGCGGTCATCTAGGGAGGAAAATTAAGAACTCTGTATTCATTTGCGGAATTCCAAACTGAAATCTTCTAATGCTTGCTTTTGCCAAATAAACATATCTTGCCTCCTCTTTTTATTGTCAGATACATAGAGGAATCTACGTCAAAAAATGTGATATAAGAAACGTGCAGCTCATCTTATACGCATATGGAATATAAGAGATAATGCTTTATCATCCCTGAACTGTACCCAAAGCGCTGCGAATACATCTTCCTTGAAATTTGAAATATTTCTCTCATTTTTATGTATGTCTTTCTTATGCCGCATCAATATTATTTTGTGTCAATAATAAAGAGAATGCTTCAAGATAAAATACGATTCTTCGTATAAAAAAACAGGACAATACACATTGAACAGCTAGTATTTCACTGCTTACAGATATCAAGATATCACTTGGAAAACCACTTTCCACAAACTTGTCAGCCTGGGAACATTTTTACTTTGCTGTTCTGCCCACGTACAAAGCGATTTGTTGTTATTAAAGAAAAAAGCTACACAATCTCAACATCGTGCACAACCTCGATATTGCGTACTATCCATGGAATAGTTAAAACTGCAATATAATGAAAACGAAAGAGGCATTTGTCTTTCAACATTTAAAAATAATTTTATTAAATACAACAAATAATAATCAAAAACACGTAGCCAAGGGATAAAAGTCCCGCAATTCCATTAATTTGAGTATTCAAAAAAGGAAAAGAAAAGTTTATCAGTATAATAGTGTCTAATAATGAAAGTGAAATTACCAGAATAAAATCATTTTCTAACAACGAAAATCACGAAAAGTGCATCGGATATCCCATTTTATTCTAGAATTACATGTCATTAAATAACCTCAGTCATATTGTTCTGTACTGTTGCCTACTCAACCCTCTCAAGTTACCTGCAGTCTACTGCACGTACATCAATATCATAAATTTCCTCCCAGTTATAAGAGAGCAGCGCTACGCTCATTCTTTAAATTCAGTGCTTTCTCTCATACTAAATTCCGTAATATAAATCTCTGTGCGCTTATTTCCTTGTTGTATCATGTAGTTATGTTTTCAACTCTTGTATATGTGTACATAAATTAAGTGAAATTAGATGTGAAACTGCAGTATCTTTTGTATAATGTAACATAAAAAGTTTATAGAGACGATGCTTTGCCGGAAAAAGAAGATTACACAGGCAAGTCTATTTAACATAGAGGTCTATCTCGGTAAACTGGCGAGATATCGCCAAGCTGGCTATGGTTTTGTGAATAAATTTGTGGCCAAATGTTGCGAGAAATCGCCAACGTCGCCCTACGTGGCAGCCATTGGGCGGCATTGGGTCCGGTCCTTGTATATATGTAACTGTTACTGTATTTAATAACTGTAATGGATCCTTATTTGTAACTGTAACCGTATCCATCTATTATATATAACTTTATATGCCTTTTAGTAATTTCGAGAAATGGAAGGTACGACATTTGTTGCCAATTGGGGAAAAACTATATAAGATCGGAGATAACGCCATCACCCAATCGTTCGGTTCAGAGTTGACTTCGGAGTATTGAGATATCTTCGTGTAAGTTTCGGCCTTTAGATGCGCTTTGCATTGTGCTGCGCTTAACTTGTTTGTAGTCTGAAGTGTAACTACTAATTGTAGTGTGTGATACTAGAAGAGCTTTACTAGTAGTTTTGGTGAAACATTCTAGAACTGTAAATTGTTTCTTTCGGTAAAAATAAATTTTATCAAACTATCATCGGTTTTGTGTGCATTCAATCTATTACGAACCTGTCCGTAGGCAACAATACTTATCTAGATGCCTTTCGTTCCTTCTGTATCTTCTCTCTGCTATTTCAAACATCATTATCATAAAATTATTGTTATGTATGTTTTCATTTTGCTTATTTGTTTACCATCAGCTGTTTAGATTATGCTGTCCTACGTAAGTATATGAAATTCTTCAATTTTACAATGTGAACATCACACTGTTACGATTTTGGCTTTTGCTTACTGCTCTTCTGTTAATTATCGTATGTTCTCATCATGAATCTTTTGCTATGCTATGTGCGTTCATATCCACAGAACTCATAGCATTGCTCGAACTTATTCCTCATAGCTCTAGAATTCCAACGATGTGTCATCTGGACTGAATATGGCTAATACTCCAAACGCATATAAGCGAACTTGTACACTTTAAAGACAACCACTCGAAACTAGCCAATGCCGGACCAGATAATCATAATGATTATTCACTCTGCCCACAATAAGATGTCACATTGCCGGAAGTTTATATGTTACGAAGTTTGTAAGCAGATTATAACACAAACCAACTAACCAAAATTATTGCAGTTGCCCTATGAATGGATGCACAATAAACCAATTTATCCAAATATGTTTCAATCTGATTTATGATATCTCTCACGATTAGAATATATTAGCAATAATACTTCAGAATACTTCTAGTAATTGTAAACAAACTTCTGGTTCTGTGACATTATCATTGTGAATGGAGTAAATAATGATGCTTTTCTTGATTGGTATTATTCAAATTTAAGCGATTGTCCTAACAATGTACAGTTTACCTATATGGCCCGGACGGAGACCAACTCGAGCTATCCCCAGTGTTTACATTCTGTCTACGCCACATCATCTACAAATTATTCTTACATATATAATATTTTTAAAACAGCAGTATTATTTAATGAAAGCAAAATGTTATGTATAAAATCACATATATTCATATTTGTAACAATTAATCCTGAGAAAGAAATGATTTTAAAAAGTCTAAATCAAAAGAGCCGGCATGTCGGATTTGCACTTTCAGGTGATATGTTTGTTTATATCTAGTGCTCGCCGAAGTCACTTTTTTCTCTGAATTTTACCCAGGAGGATTTTTCTGCTTGTTCTCTCTTTTGCAGTTGCTCGCTTTCATTTCTTTCGAGGTTTCGTTTTCATGCAGCTTTTGTTTACTTCTAGATTTTGCGCTTTTAGCGAATTTTGTCTCTACTGTTATCAGATTTTACACAATGCAGTGTCTGGAGACTGCTTTTTATTTTTGTTATAGATACCTTCTTTTTCACTTTGTTCTCACGCTTGTTAAATTACAGCTTAATGCATTCCAAAGCTCACGAAATTTCACGTTCTGGCGAGCACCACATATGTTTCAGTATTTTTAAATCCATTTCCTGATGCTGAAATCTATACTATTAAAATCTGTTCGCGTCTCTCTGTCTGTTTGTTTGGAGCATTATCTCCTCCGCAACGGCAGGATGTTGAGTTTCGAGAGTTTTCTCATTTTTCCGAGTGACAACAATTTCCCATGCTGGAGGTAAAAACCTGTTTTATTAGTGTTGCCACTGCTCGCTTTCAGATCGTAGAGTTCGTCAATAAAACATTTGTAAGTTTTACAAAATATAAAATAAAAATAGAATTGTAAAACTTTAAGCACATTATATAAGGTCGTATTCTGACGTTGAATAAAGCATGCGATTGCATGTGACGTCATTGTATGTCGAAAATCTTTCCTTAATCTCAGCATTTTAAATAAATAGTTGCTGTTAACAACATTTTTTTGTTTCAGGTTAGGATAACGGATGCGGTATCTTTTGCCACGTTAAGTCGTCTATTGATATTGAGAAAAAGGTGTTATATGACATTAAATTTAAATCATGACGTCATACGTATACCTACTAATCTGACGTGTCAAAAGTTTTTGTTTCCTGTTTTGGCAATGATAAAATTATTTACGAATGGGTTATTGCTTCGAAAGAATAAACTGATTCCATTTATACCGAAATGTTTTATACATTTTCATTTCAGGTGTGCACTGAACTTATACATTTTGTCTCGGCCACAGCCCGCTCATCTAGCAGACTTGCCCGCTAGTACGCAATAAAAATCTTTCATAACTGACCCCTACTTAACCTTTATTTTAAAATAACGGCACATTTGATGGTTTAAATTTAAACCTGATATTTAGGCCTGCGAGATAAAAAACTTGTAATGGGCTAACAATCTTAAAATTTAAATGTAGAAAGCATTTGTTTTATGCTTCTTCTGCGTAACGTAATAAGAATTATCCTACTAAAGAACCAAAGATTTATCGAGAATATAACTTTGTGCGAACTTATGCGTGGGTTTTGAAGATAGTGCCCATAATTTTCAAAAACAGTTCGCTTTGAAATATTTTACGTATATTTGTTTTGTTTGTTACCTGGGAAGATGTAACAAACGTCTGGTTCTTAAAGAAAGTTATTTTACGTCGCGGTTGGAGTTAATTTGCATTGCCGTAAATGTTCTTAAATGACGAAGATTCTCTTGCTTTTGAAATACGTCCAGCGATCGCGGAGAAAACAGCGCAAAGTGGAAACTTCGTTGTACAAAATAACGTAGGAAAAGAGAAATCAAAGAGAAAAAATTGCAATTTTAAAACATCGTTGTAAAAATATCATAGTAAAAAGGACATTGACAAATGATCGCAGAACGATAACATCGCAACCATGCATTTTTCAGGTTTTAAAATTTGCAAATGTAATGCGCGTACCGATTTCTGAGCGCAAGAGGGAATGAGGAATATTTTAAACTTTCCATTTCATATTTTTGGATTACTTCATAATTATTTGCTAAAATACAAGAAGGAAAACTGAGCTATCAAAAACTGAAAATGCAATATTAATATACCGATATTGCCGTAAGATATCAGCCTAACTTACTCGATTCATTTAAATTGGAATCATGATAATTCTG
>KK113752.1:59976-95173 GCA_000611955.2 Stegodyphus mimosarum
GCTGCCATAATCAATATGTGACTAGGTATCAGGAAGGGATGACATGAAGTTAAATAATAATTTCATTTACTGATGCAAAATTTAAAGAATTTTAAAATATAACTCACCACTAGTTAGATACGATTCTCAGATAATTCAAGAAAACTATTCCGCTTCCATCTCAGCATTGTTTACATGTTTTGATGAAATACACAGTCCAGTCACATTAATGTGACCATCTGTCAAAAGCCAGAATAACCACCTTTCGCAGAGCGGACTGCTGCGAGACGTGCAGGAAGAGAGTCACATAGGTCCCTGAAGGTGTTCTCTGGGATGTTGAGCCATGCCGACTCTAATGCCGTGGCCAGCTGCGCTAGATTACGCGGTTGAGGATCCATGGCGCGAACAACTCGATCGAGATGGTCCCACAGATGCTCGATTGGGTTTAAGTCAGGTGAGTTTGCTGGCCAGGGGAGGACGGTAAACTCATCCTGGTGCTCTTCGAACCACGCACGTACACTGGCAGCTGTATGGCACCTCGCATTGTCCTGCTGGAAGATGCCATCATCCTGAGGAAAAACAATGCGCATGTAGGGGTGAACATGGTCCGCAAGGACAGATGCGTACTTGTATTGATCCATTGTGCCTTCCACAATGATCAGTGAACCTAGAGAATGCCAGGAAAACATTCCCCAGACCATAATGCTCCCGCCTCCAGCTTGGACCGTTCCGGCAATGGTTGCAGGGTGGTTCCTTTCAGAGGTTTCACGCCTTATACGCCAACGTCCATCTGTCCGATGGAGCATAAAACGCGATTCATCCGAAAACGCAACCTGTCGCCACTCAGTGGACGTCCAGCTGCTGTACTGGCGTGCAAATTCTAGCCTTCGCCGTCGATGAACAGCAGTCAGCATAGGTGCACGAACCAGGCGTCTGCTTCGGAGGCCCAGACGCAGCAATGTTCGCTGAATAGTACTTTGGGAGACACTTTTGGTAGCCCCTTGGTTCATTTTGGTGGTCAGTTGCTCAACGGTAGCCCGTCTATCTGCCCGAACGCATCTCCGCAACCGTCGTTCGCCTCTGTCATCTATGGCCCGTGGTGCACCACATTTGCCACGTCGCTGATTTTGGACAGTCCCATTTTGCCATGCACGGTACACTTTTACCACGGCGGCACGCGAACAGTTCACAAACTCAGCCGTTTCGGAAATGCTTCCACCCTTGGCCCGAAAGCCAATGATCATGCCCTTTTGGAAGTCGGATAAATCGCTTCGTTTCTGCATTACGCCAACGATTGAAATGTTTTCCGAAGTCCTCACACACCCTTTATATACGCTCAACTGCACTGTGCTGCCATCTGCCTTCTGTGATTGGTTATTTAACTCTGACATGGAAAGTACGTGGTGGTCACATTAATGTGACTGGACTGTGTATAAAAAGGTATGATTTCAATTTCTCAGGAAAGTTCGCGTATTTTGCTAATTTTGTGCATGGTAAGTACAAAGACAATACACTATTTTGTTTGCAGCTTAAATGACATTAACTCTTTGCTTTCGGAAGTATTAGAAAGAAAACAAAATACACTGGTTTCTTTGATATTACAGATTCAGGTAAATTTGTTTTTATAATATTTTTCGTGATATGTTGGATTAATTTAAGTTTATCTAATTGGTAATAAATAAAATATGTTGCTGTAAGTATCACTGTGAATGAATATGGACATAGATGAAGCAACGGATATCTCAAACACATGTAAATGAAAACGTGTAAGCAGTGCTATATAAACGTGTAAATAGTGTAATGAATGAGTTTACAGTTACTTTGATTATTTAAAAAAACTCTTCGTTATAAAACCATGAAATGCAACAAAGCATTACAAATACGTCTCTGGAAAGAGAATTCAAAAATACGTTTAAATTATAAGAATGTTTAATCGAAGTTTAAACCTAATAATGTGACACGTATAATTTTGCCACTGCTATTGCACAATAAAATTTTATGAAATATTTTTATCTGGCTTTTGTTTGTTTACAATAATATCTGTATTTAAAAATATTAAATTCATCATTTTTAAATTATAAGAATTAAAACTACGTAATATGTAATATAAAAAGGAGAATGACCATGTTTGACTTCCTTATTTTCAATAAAGAATTCGTTTTCGGGAAAGATTCTCATATAAGAATATATTTTAATCTTTTCGAAGGGAAAAAACATTTCCTTGCCATTTGTTGTGCTTTTTGATTTTAGCTTCAAGAACTGTACAGAAAGCGCAAAAGGAAAAGAACGGTATAGTTCAAACATGCGTAATCCCATGACATAAGATTAAAGCGTCTGACGTCAAAAAATCCATCATGTTATCAGCTCTCATTACTTATTCTATCCTTCCAAGCATTCCTCTTTCGGACCACGGCCTAGATTATAATCCCTGAGTCGTCTGAGATATTTAACATTTTCGTTCTCCCCAAAATGCAACTTTTCATTTCCATTAAAGAAAAGCAATAATTTTCTGAGAAATTGCTGTAGTATCCTTTCTCACTTGTCTAACAGTAACATCAGCTCAAGCCCATAGATTTTATCGTAACTAGAAGCACAAGATTGCGCCTGTCGTTTGCATGGGCCTCGAGCACCTCTTAAATGCCCGTTCCTTGCCCTGTCTGTCACCATTTTGAGAGAAAATCCCTCAGGGAACGAATTCAAGGGCCTCCTACCATTCTTCTCCTTCCACCAATCTCTCCGGAGGATTTTCTGCTCGTCCTGTAACTTAAGTGCTTTCATGCTGCAAAGACACTAACAAAATATCCAGCCATCTCTCGAATTCGGTCCCAGGTCCAACTATGGAGCAAGAAACAAAGTTAAGCACTTTCCCGATCAAGTAAATCCCATAAGTTGTTTCAATTGTGAAAAAGAGTATCGATGAGTAAAAGGGGAGGGAGGGCACATGTAATCGAAGTTGTGGTTCTTGTAAACGAAATATTTTACTATTAATGAAAACGAATGAATCGAGACAGAAATGAAAAATCTATAAATTTAAAAGACTTATAAATGAGGTGCGTATAGATGGTGTTTTATGGTATTACCAATCTGATATCACACTCTAGTGTACTGCATTAACAATTGACAGTTTTTCTTCATGTAGAACACGGTAATCACCCAACGAAAACACTTGTAAGTTATGCTTAGCTTGTGATGGATGACATGATAGCTTGTGATGATGAACATCAAATTTTGAGCGTCCGGAGGAGGTGCTTGATTAAAGAAAGTATAAGTGCACACAATAGAATTTACTGTTTGATTTCTTAAAGAATGTGACCTTAATTAAGCTACAAAACGTTTCATCCATTTCCAAATAAGTGGATCTGACAGATAAACAATAACGAATTTGTTCATGAAGATATACACTGCACGTGTCCTACAGGTTTAAGTATCTCTCGTATCGTAGATCCCGCAAAACCGTATTCCTTCTACGTAGCTATTTTTCCCTTAATGCATTTTGTCCGCAAGAGTAAGTATATAACTTGAATGACTGATTGTTAATCCATGGCTTTAATTCAACTGGAGCACAGAACCGGGTTTTGTCAAATTTTGAGTGAAATTTCAACTTTAGCCGCAGCTTTATATACTATAACTGTGTGTTTTTAATATATTATTTTATTACTTGTCAGGCATTTAACTTAATTTACTAATGTTTTTATTTATGTCTTTACATTTTATTTCAATATTATTTAATAATTATTTAGTATTTTATTTCTTTATTTTGTTCACTGTTCTGATAGCTGTCCATACGGGTCCAATATTTCTAAGTTTAGAGACAAAACTCTTCATAAATCAATATTCATGACATTGTTAATTGTACAACCTTTAGAAATAATCTATATAAATCTTATGTATTAATTTATGTCGCGATGTTTGTGTTGTGATACATAGGGCGCCCACAAAGTCCCTGAAAATTTTAGCCTATTATTGCGGCAACTCTGTAAGTGGTTGTGCTGTAAAATTGCGAAGTTTTATTACATATATATTTATTACATATATAAGTGTTTTTTTAACAATTTCTTTTGGTTTAATATATACATAATGCAAGAATTTGGGGATCCAAAAAATCCTCATGTCACAAGGCAGTTGAAGCAGGATAGTCTGAAACTGAATGTTTGGTATGGGATACTGCATGATAAGATTTTGGGGCCATTTTTCCTTCCTGATAAAACAATAGAGCCGGAGTTTGGCTCGATACACTGATTTATCCACAGTTGGAGGACCGTCAGCCAGAAGAAATGTTTCAGCGGGATGGCGTTCCTCTCCAGAAGGACGTTGAACCTTGCTTGTGAAATTGTAACCAGTATAAAAGGTATAAGTTTTTCCATTACCAACAACAGGCTGTTAAAGTTGTTCAGGAACTCTGTGGACACGCTGTATATTTTGCAGTTTACTATATTTTTGTTTTATTATAAGCATACAGCATATAACAAAAGTGCTGCTTGTTAGTGTTTTTCGTTTATGAAATATCTCTTATGCTTACTTCAATTTGCAATCATTTAATGAATTTATTTCATTATTAGACACTTATACAGGGTGATGGAAATTGTATTACATGAAATTTTGAAAATCATTGTATTGGTAATTTAATCGAAAAAGAGAAATCACCCCCCCCCCATATATGTGGCGAATGCATTCTTACTCCAGAGTACGAGGTAGTTGCATGGGATTTACGTAAGTTTTCCCATATATACTGTAATTACGAATCATTTTCCTTAGAAAATCGTCCATAAATGTATCTCTTTGTCTAGAGAAATAGACACCAAATTTGTTTTGTATTAATAAATTAAATCCTTTTTTTCCCTTAATGCATTTTGTCTTAACCGACTTTTGCGTTTATTGGTTTGTCGTAATCAATTTTAACTTAAATCCTCTTTTCTATTTTCTTAAACAATTTAATCGTTTTGTCTTAATCGATTAGATCCTTAATTACTTTCCTATTTTCAACATCACTGTGATGTAAGTAAAGCTCAATAACGGCGGTAAGACGCTCAATACTAATATTTCGAGCCAGCTCAAATCTCGGTAAACGGCTGACTGTAAACGAGTTTCTTTCTCCACATGTAACGGGTTACGAAGGAACTCTTTGCCTTCAAAACGTCCTCTGTGAAATCGTATTCCACCTTAAGCAGATAGCATTCACCAATTTTGGCACAGTGATTAATCCTGTTCCTAATATTCATGTAAATAAACTAACATACAATATTAAGAAGAAAAGGTAGAAGGAAAAAACTCCTTACAAACACAGAATTGAGGTTATTCAAAGACATTTAACGAAACAGGGGAAAAAGGAATAATCCTTAATAACGTCAAGAAGAAAAAAAAACTAGAAACACTTTATGTGATATTATTTGCTGTTACTGCTGATATCATATGCATTTTGCTTTTCATTTTTGTATTTTCTACAGGCCGTTTTGATTTACGTTGGTGGTTTAATTAGTAGTGTTTCATTTTTTCGTGACTAAAATATTCAATCCCGGGTAATCCGATTAATCCTGTCTTGGTAAATCAGAGCTCAATTAATCCGCAATCCGGTTAATTCGCTGTTGGTAAATCAAAAGACCGTTTAATTACCAACCCGACTAATCAATGCAACACTATTAATTTGGTCTAGGTAAACCAAAAGCCCGATTAATCGACAAATCATTTAATTCACTTGTTGTAAATCAGGTGCCCGGTTAATCCGTGACTAGATTAATTTGCTCTTCTTTAGTTCCCAATCTGATAAGTTCGCTGTTGATAAATCAGACGCCCGATTAATCGGTATCGCTGTTAATTCATTGTTGGTAAATGAAGAGCCCAGTTAATCAGCAGCTCGGTTAATCCCTGTAATACGATTTAATTGCTCTTGGTAAATTGGAAACTGGTAAATTCACAAACTTGTCAATTCACTTTTGATAAATCAGAAGCCCGATTAATCCACGTCCGAGTTAATTCGCTTTTGGTAAATCTAGAACCGGGTTAATTCACAACCTCATTAACGTCCTCAATCAGATTAATACGCTCTTGGTAAGTAAGGAACCGATTTAATCCGAAAACTGAATAATCCCTATAACCCGATTAATCTACTCTTGATAAACCAAGGTCTCATTATCCGTATCCCGATGTATTCGCTTTTGGTCAATCAGGAGCCCGGTTCATCCTCTCTGGGAAATCAGGAACCTGTTTAATATGTTCTTGGTAAATCAAGAATTGACGGTATGTTGTTGGCTGTATGCCAAGTAATTACATGCTTCATAATAAGTCATAATTATACGTATAACTTTTGTATACTTGCTCATTAAATGGAGAAAATTATTATTGTTATGCCAAGGACTAAAGGGCAGACTTTCACAGCAGTAATTCGTGTCACTGCATCAATATGTTTTCCACTCAGAGTGACACTCGTGAAACTTCAAGATTTAAGTTAAGAATAAGCAATATGCAACTTTGCTGAGAATCAGATCAATCGCTAATCTCAGTCATAACATTATAAGTATTAACTTTATTGTATGTATGTAGAACCACCAAATTTTGAACACACCTAATCCTCTATCCGAACACTGGCACCGCAAAGCCTGAATTATGAATTTCGATTCTGTGTTTTATTTATTTCATGTGTATTCGAATTTACTGAATTCTTCAATTACAAACTCAGCGATTTAAAATTAATGTAAAGGAAGCAGGAAATAAAACGTTTTATTTTCCACGGGCCATCTTACTGCAATTCGGGAATAAATAAGTTATTCATTTTCCAAATTTAAACAAGAAACTTGCTTATTTAAAAGCAATGTATTGCCACTACCAGAAATAAAATCTTCCACGCACCATTGCGTTGCCATTAACAAAGAGTATGATATTTAGTTTTCGAATTTAATATATCTGCTACTGATTAACAAACTAAACGATGTAAAAAATATATGCAGTTATTAATAATATTTTGTTTACATTTTAATCTAATTGATGTATGTAAAAATGCCTGCATTCCATCATATATCTAATTAATAATTTTTATAGAATATTTTTAAATTATCACATATTTTTCTAAAGCCATATGGTACGTTAATTCGAATTAATTTCTTTTCGTTTATTTTATGTTTGAGTTAATATCAGTACTGTCAATATGTGGTGAAAAATGGAACAGTATACGAAAAGTAATATAAATACAATTCAGAAGATCTAAAGAAAAGAAGTGATTTGATGTATATTGAAATAGTTTCACACTCTTTTAGTTGTTAAACAATAAAGGTGCTTTTTTGCTCTAGAAAATAAAATACTTTAAAGAACTTTAGTTCATTTCAAGACTTTTCAGTGCAGAATTAAAAGCAGTTTTCATATTAAAAGGAGTTCTCATATTAAAGAAATTTTGCAGTGAGATGCAGGTTGTTGGATACATTAGAGTTCGTTTTATAATTTTTGAAGTCTAGAAACTTGAGGTAGTAACAATCGATTACTTTAATGTAACCAGAAAATCAGTAATTTTGGTGTCTTTTTAAAGCCATTAAGTATTTTTATGAAATTATACTAACTAGACCCAATAAAGTTAAGCAAACTAGATTCATTAAAATTATTATGTATATTTTTTCTTTTTTAGAAAAATTATTTTATGCTGCTGATTGCGTAAAGATCTAGTTTAAAAATATTTAAAATGATTATGGAAGAATTTAGATGCATGGCTCAAAAGGGAGCTATTAACCAAGCAATTTAATCTTTAGCTCTAGCCAGTTAATGTTATTGCTCCTTGGAAACGTTTTGGAAAGCTGGGAAACATCTTAATGAAGATAGCCACATGATGCTAGAGATCTTGATTCTCTGCTTTCTCCCGAAAGTAATTACTCCCAATTGACTGAAGATCTACGTCGGTTTTCTATTCAGAATTATTAGTTCTGCTCTAATTTCAAATGTGATACTACTAATAAAAATATTATTACGTGCTTTTAAGAATCCGTCACAGTCTCCTTCAATAAGCTAGAAGAAAAGTGAAACTTTAGTGAAAACAATTAAAAAAAAGGGTTAAATATTCACACAGTTATAACAAGCAACTATAAATAGCTACGATAGGATCTAGAGAGAAGAAGAAATTCTTAACACGCAAAAAATATTACAGATTACCAAATTCGCTCGCAGAGCGAAGTTTAAAACAGTAATTACCGATCCGAACTCAATGAATTCGCACGACTCTAAATTGAGTTACTGAATTACCTCACTGACGACTATTCACAGTGTCCTATTTATAAGGTTAAACAAAGTAGGTAAACATTTCTAGAAGGTTCTAGAAAAATCACTGCTAGGAATTAAAAAATGTGTTTGCTGGAAACATCCAGAATGTAATTAGATTGTCTAAATTATCTAAATGCTGCCATGTTTTCGATAAATTTAGTCACCAAATCCTCAGGACAATTTCTATCCATATATTCAGTTTTATTTAAGATGTCCTTATAATTCAAACGCTAGTCGATTCACAATTGAAAGATCTGCAATATGATACACGAAATAAACGCATGCAAACACACTGCAGTAATAAAAGCTAAATTATAAACACATAAACAGAATTACATATATAATTTAAAGTAATACGTAGGTTTCTGTATTGAAAATCAATCAACTGATTTTCACAACTCCTAGACTATAATATTTTTATTACTGATTACTGATTTTCACAACACCTAGACTATATAAACTAGCCTGTGGTTGGCAAGAGCCAACCACAGGCGCAGTTTTGCTGTCCATGCCACCATGAATTTCGTGGACTTGTTCTGATATCACTATCAGGCAAGTGGGATAAGCCACAACACAGGAATATTTTATTTTTTTTATCTGTACGTTTTCATGTTTAAGTGTATTTAATACCGTCTGGCCCTTGACTCCGAGATTATTATTATTTGGATAATATCTTAAGTTCGCTCATAGACAAGTTCAAGTTTAGAACAAATATAGCAAAGTCTCTCATGTAAATAACATTTCTGAAGAATTTAAAATAATAATCATTTTGAAACATAATTAAATAACAGTTGAACGTTATTTATAGTCATACTCTGTAAAGTGATCAATCAGCTCCAAAGAGATCTACAGTCATTTGGAGCTGTAGTTATTTTCGGGAAACTGACCGCAAAAGAAAAGGTTATAAAAATGCACTTTTCCTAGTATAATCTTTATATACAAATAACTATCATAAATTTTTCGAACTTTTTTTTCTGCAAGAAAAATCGTAGTAGGACTCGCATTAATAAACTGGAATTTTATTCAGTTCTAAAATCTTCCTTTGCGTTTTTATCTCTCTATATAATTTGCTTCTGAATTTTTCCCATACTTAGGATTGCTCCAATGAATTTTTAGCCTATCAGAAGCGTAACAAAATATAAAAATGTTCATTCAATATTTAAATAAATTACTATCCACACATATGTTTAACAAGCGTAAATAATCAAATCTGAAAAAATGTAACACAACAATTTATTTTATCTTATTATTTATATTTATCAAATCGTGACATCGAAACATAAACGATTTTTAATTAGAATAATTTATTAAAAATGCCTTTATAATAAATCAAATCTGATTGATAAAATATCTTTTGTGTTTCCTGCAGTCGTTTATTTCAGAACAAAGTGATTAATTAATAGAAATAATAAATATCATTAAATGCTCAGGATCCTTAATTTGGGTAATAAAAGGGAAATTTAATATCTTTATTTTATGCATTTTCCTTTCTGATTAAATGGAAACATTACCACTTTTAGTTTTTCAATAATGTTATAACCAGAAGGAAAATACATACATATTTTTTAACATAAAGTAATTTCCTAATGATAAGGAAAATTTATTATTCATTTTAATGTCATTTCAAGCTTTAATGAAGATTTGGAAAAATATTAGTGCATCATTATTCGCATCTGATATCTTATATTTACGAACATTTAAGCAAATCCTGATCGTAATAGAATTTGTTTCAATTTTGCTAGTAATTTAGTAGGTGAAATACTCTTGGAATTCGAAGCTGTTAGTTATTTTTCTCGAACAACTGTCCTCAGGTTAAATACTAAATATATTATGAAATACAGAAAACGCCAAATTATAGTTTGTGAGAATTATCTTCTTAAAAAATGAGAGAGAGAGAAGGAAAAAAATTGTGCATCGCATTTGCAGATTTTGAGGCTGTGAATCAGAAAATGATCAAAAATTCTCTCTGCCATAATGAATACGTTCCTGCTAAAAAAATATGCTACAGATGCAAAACACGGAGTAAAACTAAAACTGTTTAATAGATATGCGTAGTAACGAGTGTGATACTGGGTTGAAATGCATGCTTAACAACGGCGAGGTAGCTGATAATAGTGTCGTTGATCGCTTGTTGCGGAAGCATCGCCTATTCCTAGAGTAATGCATGTTGAAGCTCGTGGAGGGTACCTGGTGGCACACTGCGATCTGCTGTTCGTCATCCCAACATGTTCCACATATGCTGTATGAGTTAAGGTCCTTTGATATAGCAAACCATGGCAGATGTGGAATGATTTCACTTTCCAAATAACTATACACCACTCGATGCGGGCGGGCTTTATCATCTATAAATATCGCGTAGGTGTAGTACAAGAAGTACAAGTAGTACAAGAAGGTGTAGAATTTCGTCGCGATATCGGACGGCTATGTGGAACCGCCAGAAATCATGTGGAGGTTATTGCGGCCGTTCATTGCTCCCCCTCCCTATACAAATCAGTCTCTTTTCCTGAAATGGCCTCTTTCGACGATGTTTGACGCCCAATAGCGTGTACCTGGCTCTTGCTTTATCATTACCCTTCGGGAATCGTTCTGGATGTTAAATCAAGACTCAACCGTAAAGGTACGTGACCCCACTTTTCTAGTATCCAATAGTATTCGCGGGCCTAATTCACCTCGTTTTGACATGTGATGGAGGCAAAGGAACATAAACCACAGGGCGTACAGTCGATCTTATGTAGTTGATGCCACACATTTTGAAGGGATATGGGCTGTCCTGCAGCAGGAGAAACACGCGATGTCAGGTGTCGAGCTCTTAGTATTCTAAGACCTTTTGCACATAGCAATAGAAAGCTATCGTCTGCCGTTGTGGTAATCCTCAGACTTCCAGATGCACGTCTTCTACAGAGGTTTTAATCATTTTTGGCAAAGATTCCGCAGAGTATTGATTACACTACAATGCACATTCAACTATCTCGCAACAGCGGATTACCTTGCATCAAGTTGCAACATCTCGACAGTTCTTCAGTGCATTTTATACTGAAAATAGTGTTCTAAGCTCATGCTCTTCGCTTTGGCTATCTCAAATTACACGGAACTATCTCTGCTTGCGAACTGGCGCATTAGGTTCGGCATGCCCCTTTTTAAAGCGTTGTGGTGGGATACAACAGTCAATCACATGAGTGTTTCAAAAATTGTAAAAACTCCCGAACAGATATTAATGACAAATTATTTTATTGGATAACTCCGCCAATCCTACTAAATGTAACATATCATAATACATGAATTGAAATTCTGGTAGCAGTTTACGCTGTTAGCTTTAAGAACCATTTGATGGTGACAACGTTTAGTTTGCTTTATGAAGCAAAAGCTCGCGATGGCTGTCTGCTTAAGGGGAGGAATGCCTTCGTGGAGGACTTTCTAAACAATGGTTCCAAACTGGAATCTAATTTCCCGAAGCAGATTCAACTATCAAGATTCAGTGTTTAATTCTCGCCGTCGCTGTGGACAGATATATAATAAAAGAAGCATATTTTTTATTTAAAATTAAAATGAAGCATTTATCGATCTCAAGCAATAGGATACAATTTAATTAACAATTAACGTAATAATATTTTAGTTATTAAATGTTTATTGCAGATAAACGGGAAATTAAAGAAAAACACTATTAATGGCTAAAACCAGATATGTGAAAGGGATAAATATGAATTACGTTACATCAGGATAAACACAGTGTTGATATTCCAGTTATTTAAAGTTAATTTAATGCTTAAATTGTAGACTATTTGTGCCATTAGTGTCATTGTTGTTATATTGTCTGACAAGTGACTGTAGATAGGTTTTTTTTAAAAAAAACTTTTAAATCAAGTAATTTAGGTTTAGAATTACGTAACATTAACTCACATTGGAATTCCTGAAATTTACCTGTTGCAGTTAGAATGGCCAAATTAAAGTTTTGTAAACGCTTTTAAAGTTTGGACTATAATTTAGGTATTTTACACTCAAATTTCATGAAATAAATAAATAAATGCATAGATATTAGTATTTTATTGTGAAACAAAAATAATTGCATATTAAAGTCTTCTTCAGGTTTAGAGGAAAACTGATTCATACTTTATCAAGCAAAACAAAATACATTATCTTGATTTAAAAAATGTTTCTTTTCAAATGAAAGGAACATAAATAGTTTCATTTATTTCACTTGAATTGAATCTTGAGAATTTTCGTTTGCATATGAGTTCATCAGTGGCCTAGCAGTAAAATCGCTAAACACTGGTATGTCAGACTTGGGTTCGATACCAGGCAAACGAGCTGCCTACATGAGCGTTTTTGTGGCTTTCCCCATGTGGAACGTGTGTATGAGCCAGATCCCTTAGAATGTCCTCCACGAAGGCCCCTTTCCTTAGACAGATAAACCAGTGAGCTTTGCCATAATCAAATAAAATCTTTTGCAGTTGGTAGCATTCCGCATTAATTTTTTATTGCTAGGTTGCGGGAGGCTACTAGAATACGATAGATAGATCGATATTATTTTGATTAAATTGGAATAAATTTAATGAAAACGTATTTTCTAGTGAAAGAAGCCAATTTTGCTACATACCTTTTCAAAGCCCAAAGTATTCAACGAGGAAATGGAAATGATGTAAACATTTTGATATTTTAAAGAAGTCGATGAGCATTTTATTCCGTGGGATAAAATACTAATTTCTTTATATACATCATTTTATTTCGAAAAAAGACATAAAACTATGTTTAAATCTGTTTGATTCCACATTACTTCAGATCAAGAACATTTTTATCTTTTTTAAGACTTTAGTTAAGCCCTTTTGATTCATCTTAAAGTTTTCAGTATTTAAAATTATCGTGTTTGACTTCGCCTTTTTTCTTTAACTTCCCTTAAAAGGCTAAATGTGCTAAGTCTCTCTTAAATGCACGAATCACTTTCAGAACAGCTCTGATGTACTCCACAATTTCTTCGAAGTAAATTGTGTAACCTCATTCTCTTCTCTTGCGGCCAACTGTCGGTGTAAAATTGTCACGAGAAGCTAAAAATAGCATCAGCACGCGAGAAAGATAATCTTTCCTTCGACCTTAGCACGAAATGGCGGCAAAAATTGCGTTATGTGCCGGTTTAACAGCATCAGTTGTACCGTTCACTTTGTTGTACAACTTTCGCATGACGCACGAGTCGCAGAGTTTTTAAACACAGAAATTTTGTTTACTTAAAAAACTATGCGTCAGCTGTGGGAGTTATATTTTACTAAGTATCTACGCCTATATCTATATTTGCAACTGAAGACAGATAAAATACCGTCTACATTGCAAAACCTTTTAAAACGTCTTTCAGTTTTTCTTACACATCAAGCATGAAAAAGAACTCTTGAGCGGCATCCTGTTTATGCAACAGCCGTTAAGGGAAGTGTAATCATTGACGCTGCAGTAAGTGTTGAAGCTGCTGTTTTAAGCAATGCCTTGTATTTCGTCTCGTTTTGTAAATACTCATACGGAGTTCTGGCATAATGAAGCGTTATTTGGGTTTGTGATAGTTCTAATTATGGAACAGAATATTTTCTCGCTAAATGTAAGTAGAATATTGCTAAAAAACCTACTGTAACCAGAAATATCCAGACTGCTCTGTATAAAAAACCGTTATATAAAGATTCCTTAAAGACGCAATTTTTTTCTGTCAATATTACCAGAATATGTGAAAAATGTTTCGAGTGCATTTTTCGTTAATATTACTGTAAAATTTTAAATGTAATAAAATTTAATTATCTGAGTGTTACTTTGAATAACGAGTTATAGAATTTTGTGACAGCAATGTCTTTGTGGAACGGAATCACTTAAAATTTGTGAAACCAAAAGTACTCTCTAGAGGTTGCTGATAAAAGAATAGGAATGATAAACAGTTAAAATTCTTGCTCTATGCTGATTTCTAGTAAAATTCGAGCGAAGCTTCGGCATGTAATTTTCGTGTACCTTGTTTAAATCAAATTATTACATGTATTTAGTAATTTAGAATTTAATGCTTCCTTTGTGCCTTACCGATATTTGGATATCTTTCTTTGTGCGAACGTCCGAGTGGCTCTCAAGATCGCTACAACATTAATATAAAATAAAATAATCCTAACTGCAATTTGAGTAGAGCTCTGTCCAATTTCAGCAAAGCGTTTTTGCTATGGTAGTGAATTCAGTAGAAGTTGTGGTGCTTGGTCTTAAATTAGAGATGGAACTCTAAACAGTTTTCTCAGAGGTGACAGGATCGGAGTCGAAATCACATTATTGCTGTTATTGCTATAAGAGGAAAAATGCTTTCTTGTTGGAAGCGAGGAGAAACTTCCTCCAAGCCCCACCCGTCTTCTTTTATCCGTACACTCTAACTGAAACGTTAACACTACAAATTCTATTGTATTTATGACCATAACAGTAATGTTTGGATAAAGTTCGTCTAGACTAGAGCGAATCTGTAGTCAAAGATGTATTTTTGCTAGTTTTCGCCAATTATTATGATGATTATCCGTTTGCTTGCTAATGAACTGCATAAAGTTATTTTCTTGAAGTACCAAGATTATGTTTTGCTTTTTATTATCGATACTGTGGAAGCAGGGCTTGCCTTTGGTTTTTTAAAGAAGAGTCTCAGAGAAAAAGACAATTTTAACTGAGAAAGCGGCATTTTTAAAATAAAAAAAAATTTCCTCCTAAAACGAAAGAAAACTAATTTAGTTGATAATTTAATATATTGATTTAACGGCATTAGATCGTAAAACATTGATAATTTGCCAAAATTTTAAAATTAAAGTATACAGCTTGAAAAAGTAATTAAAACAACCTTGCAGTTGTATTTAATATTTATTTTACACTTACGTAATCATTATGCACCTTTTAAGTGTTGTTATGCAACTGACGCTTGAACTATGCGAACATTATGGGGCACCATCTTCTCGCGCACATTTAAATCCACTTACAACTTTTTACACTTCAAAAACTTAATACGTTATTCAGATCAGAACCTCATGTTAAACAATCAGTAGTTTAATTCATATTATCTGTGTTCATATATGTCACACGCTGCTTTGTTATGGTGAAGAAAATCGTGAAAATTCATGAAGCACAGCTCAATCATATTTATGTAAAATATTTTACCTTAGGATACGCACTTCAAAGTCATTTTTCCTCTTCGCTTGACTCATAAACGTGGCAATGACAGCTGCGGAACCTAGAATTTTTTCCCGCTTCTCTACCATGCATAATATTCTGAAAAGCGTCCGAATGAAGGCTGATTTAAGCTACAGTCTCAAATATGCAGAAGAATACACTGACTACCAATAAGTATTTGGACACCTATGCAAATGACGATATTTGCGGTCCTAAGGTACGTCACCGACTCCGCCGGTATATATCGTGTAGGAAACAGCATCGGCTTTAGTCGCATGCAAGATGCCTCACAGTTCGGAGCTCTCTGATTTCGAGAAAGGTATAATTATCGGGTATCACAAATGTGGCCGTTCCTTAAGGGTCATATCTAGCGACCTGAAGTACCCAAAATCGGCAGCGGCCTATGTGATTAAGAAGTGGAAGGTGAGCGGTGATTGTCGGAATGTGCCCCGAGTCGGCAGACCAACGAAACTGGGAGATAGAGACCGACGAGTGCTGGCCAGAGAAATTCGGAAGAACCGCACCCAACCGATCGCCTTCATCCGCGAGGAGTTTCAACAGGCATCCAGGAGTATTGTTTCAATGAATACTATCCGTAAGGAAGCACATCTGCTTGGTTTTCATGGTCGTGCTGCTCCCCATAAACCTTTGATCACGAAGTCCAACCGCGCTGCTCGGTTAATGTGGTGCAAATCACATCGAAATTGAACCGTAGATCAGTGGAAACGGGTTCTTTGGAGTGACGAATCAAGGTTCACCCTTTACCGTTCGGATGGCAGGGTCTGGGTCTGGCCTGGAGAACCCGGAGAACGTCTCCTGCCAGAATGCATTGTGCCAACAGTCAAGTTCGGAGGAGATGGAATTATGGTCTGGGGCTGTTTCTCCTGGTATGGGCTCCTTTGGTCTCTATTCATGGTAAGTTCAACTCCGATGCCTACTGCACTATTTTGGATGACAATGTGCTTCCTACGTTGTGGCAGTTTTACGGGTTGGACCCCTATTACTTTTAGGACGACAATGCCAGTTGTCATGTTTCGGCGTTAACCAAGGCTTGGTGTGGTGCCAATGGAGTTCATCGAATGGACTGGCCTGCCCAGAGTCCAGACGTGAACCCTATCGAGAATCTCTGGGACAAGTTGCATCGCCCGATTCAGGGGTGCACTACCCGTGCAAAATCGGTGAAGGAACTTCTATGTCTTCTCTAAGCCGAGTGGAAGAAATACCACTAGCTGTCATACAAAGACTTGTGGAAAGTATGCTGCGGAGGGTCCACGCTGTAATTACCTCTCCTGGAGGCTCTACCAACTATTGATTTTGAATAACGTTAGTTTTTTCTTTCTATCACAGGTGTCCAAATACTTATTGGTAGTCAGTGTATAACTGCAGTTTAGTAATGATCAAGGTTACTGTATTAGAAGGTTTGATGTTCTTGAGCGAGGTCAAGCAGCGTGATGACTTCGGCGGGTTGAACCAAAGTAATTACTCGCATGTTTTGATTTCTCCCTTTTTTGTGAGTAAAATTACGTGAAGGAGTAGACAGATACGTCACTGTCTAGAGTAAAGAAAGACTTCGGAAAGAAAACGGTTTGACCTTGAAAGAGCAATAACTTTGTCTATCTACTGGCCTTAGTAATTAAGCTAAACTTTACGATCGCAACTAAGAGACTGTTGTAAATCCTTAGAAATACCTATTTTAATGTAACAGACTGGAACGGTGCCTTATTGTACTCAGAGTTTTACTGCAATATATTTATCCCACTTTTGGAGCTCGCTTCAATAAAATATTAATATAACTTCCCAAAATTCTTATACTTAAATAATGTCATATATTTCTTTACCACGTAATATGTCTCAAGAGCAGTTAATGTGCTTCTTAAAACAAATGCTTCTCTCTCGTACATCCGAGAATTATTTACCCAAGTATTGCCTAAGGGAATTCTGTAGATGTTTAGCACCGTTTCAATCACTTTAGTTAATGATCCACTGCCCAAATTTAGAACAAGCTGTATTGTGAATCTCCGTAGCGTAATTGCTCTGTGCTGCGTTGTCAGAGAAATTACATCCTTTTACCTCAGAGACCCATTTAGATTCATTACTAGAGTCGTCGTATATATATATATATATATATGCATGCGACCGACATCTTTAATATATTCAGTCAAATCACAAAGTTATTATTTTTTTTTCAATACTTGTTTCAAACCATTAAATATGTATGTAGTAAATGTGCACATCGTGTATAACACAGTAGATGTAAAGCAAATATGAAGATACTTTGATAGTTTAAATTTAAAATTCATCAAGGTAAAACTTTTCCAGACTAAAATAATAATTTTCTTTTTTTTGCTTTTGTGTTTATCAACATATTCACTGAACACTGAACTTTATTGTCATGAGTTCCACCATTAGCCATGTGTTTAGAACCGCTGAATACTGATAATTCGAACCTGGGCGAGTCCGCCTAATCGGTGGCCGAGGGGGTTAAAGACTGCTGAATACTGGTAGTTTGTTTTATTTTTAGAACCCAAGCAAACGAACTAGTTGCATGGCTAATTTTTCGGTGTTTTCTAATGTGTAATTCAAATCAGAACCAATTTCTCGTAGAAAGTCCTCCACGACGAGATACTACCTGGTATCCAAAGCAGCCTTCGTATGCTTTGCCATATTCAATGATCTAAAACGTATTTAAATCAGGTTAACGGTCTAGTTCCGTAGCTGGTTTTCATGATTTCCCTACGTGTAACTTGTATACGAGCCAGTGTCCTTAGAAAATCTTCCACGAAGAGATTCTTCTCTTAAACCTAAATCCTTTCTACTCTTTGCACAATCAGATAACATAACCTAACCTTTTTTCAGGTCATGCACATTGAAAAAATGGCGAGACAGGCTTTTCTGATCATAAAATATTTCTAAAAAAGAAGTGGTGAATTTTATGAAAGAAGTTACGATCTTTTAAATAGAAGAGCGATTTAAATACAAATTTTTACGTTTTCTGTTTTCATATAGCAAAAATTCTAATCAACAAAATATGTTTTACGTTTTTAGAAATAAAACCCAGAAATGTTTCAAATTAATGATCCGGGTGAATATAAATCTGCTGATTTACATTACTTTTTAGTGCATATTTTAGATCAAATTTCGAGGTTTCGGCCAAATTCCAGGAGCTACTCTTAAACAAAAATTACTTTTTTGGCAATTAACTGTTCCATACTGAGTAAAACAGCTTAAGAAGAACCCCGATATTAAGTAAATCCTTCTCAGCAAGACAAGAAATATCGAAAATTTCATATAACACTCACAAAATAAACTCTAAAACATACTTCGGCTATTTTTGAAGTGACATTCTCGGAGATTATTAACAGATGACTCATCATAAATTTCTAATTTTTCTATGGTGATGCAGGAGGTTTTCGAAGCTTCCAGAAAAATCGATGGTAGAGGCGTAAAAAACGCGTTTTCCTGAATATTCCAGAAAGGCGCCAAGTTGGAGAGAAATCCTCAAAGGACACCAAGTCCTGTCAGGAACATTCTGCTCTATATATCATTCTAGTTGAGCTATTTTCATAGTTTAAACGTTGTGGAATTCAGAATTGAAAGGTAAGGTTTGCTGTTCTGTTAAAACTCTAAATTATAGCATAAAAAGCGTATCGGTAACACACAAAATAAATTCTTGCATGATCACTTTGAAAATCAAGAGACAAGTAAATCACTAAGTAAAACAAACACAATATTACAACAATAATCAGAAAACAATGCAATCAAATCAATTTAAATATTTAGATATTTACAAGGATGCGCTTTATTTTTATGCTTTGCTGCAATGTTAATAATAGCGCAATAGAAAATTTTGATTCCCAGAAAATACAAAAACCGGCACTTATGTAAATGTAGATATTCATCATCAAGTAAATGCTTTAATTTTTTACAGTTCCGCAAATGGTAAGTGACTTACTGAATGAAATTTGACTTACGCTATCTTGCCATGAAAAATTGGTGTATAACAGAGAAAACGGGTTCTCCACAACTGGGTGGTAGGAAGTATAATTTCCGGTTTACCTACGCTTGAAATTATCCTGCACATTAAAGTTATTATGGGTGTAAATAATCAAATAAAAACCACAATAAGTGAGGAAACATAAAAGAATTTTGGAAATCATATAATCATATAACGTTGGGAAACAGAAGGAATAAAGATTCTGAAAATTTTGAAGAACTTCTAATGTAAACAAGGAAACAAAAAACAAACACAACAACAAAAAAAAGTTTAAAAAAAAAACTTGAAACTGATTTTATTCTCAGAACGAAGCAGAATAAAGTTTGAAAGAATACAACTGGAAATAAGTGAAAAACTCTCAGTGCAGTAGATCATATATTGTTCAAAGAATGCTGGGCTTTATAGGCTATATTATATGTTGTCCATTGGTAAGATAAAAATATGAAAGCAAACTTCTAATTTTAATTGGCTATAACCGCTTTTATTTTTTATTTAATTTGAGGACTTTATCTCTCTGTCTTAAAAATAGCGCTTTAAATCTAAACAGCGTCATTCAAATTAATCATGCGATCCTATGTAACGCTTAATGCAGACACCTCTTGTCCAATCAAATAATTGAAAACCAAAACTTTTTAACACAAACTGAAACTTTTGACTCCTTTCCTTCTTCCTCTGAATTCATACGTCACTTTTCGCTTCAACTTCTGTGCTGCGTGCATGCTTCGCTATGCTTGCTCTAGCGCCATAGTATCAAAAATGTAAGTATGCTGGAAATAGGCATGATTGGAGTGCCAAGTGAATTGTGGCCACAAATGTGAATTTAAATAAAAAAGGAAATTAATCTCACCGGATGTGTTTCGCTTAAGAGCAACTGGAGAGTATAAGTAAGTATTGAATAGTATAAGAGTATAAGTAACACTATAAGAGCATAAGAATCAACTGTAATGAATCAACTGGATCCAGTTGATTCTTATGCTCGACCAGACGCATGTTCTACGTACAAATTTGAAATTCATAGCTAAAACTAACACCAGTCAGTTATAGCTTTCTTACCCTTTGGCTGTAAATCATTAAAAAGGAAACAAGTATTTATCTTAACAAACATATTTCTTTGAGGAAATTACGCGACATTAATTAGAATTACGCAATTAATTAGAACAATCAGCTAACGAAACCTGAAGATCAACTATCGGTAATTAAAATTGTGATAAACTAAAATACGTGATTTATATTATTGTAGAGACAATAGGTATTGTTTGAAAGCAGGAGACATGAAACATGTGCAGTGCCACCACCGGAACTCGATCCTCGGATCTCTCGAATATGCGCCGAATGTGCGAACCATTACACCTCGAGGGCATGCTAAGAAGGCAGTAGAAATACCTTATATACTCCCCCTTAGAGACGTGAAAAAGGAGCAATGCTCTCGTCGGGACTCGAACTTCGGACCTCTCGAATACCTGCCGAGTGAATACACGCTGATCAGATTTGCTGAAGGCTTATGTCCAGTAGCGTAATTTCAGATATGTTCTCTTACGTCTACTAACCTACATTGTTTAAAATATTCACGCAATCCTTTTTGGTCATGATATATCATGCATATAAAAAACTAAGTGTACGCTCTACCGCGAAATGCAAGCCCCCAACACGTCACTGAAATCTCCACATTTAACAGCTTTTCGTGTACACTCTGGATTACATGCCTGGCCTTTAAGTCGGTGAACAAACTGTTTATCATGTATTCCAAAACAATTTATTTTTGTTTCATTTATACAGATTATATTTCTCGGCAATTTCTTAAATTGTTTAGGTTGATTTCTGTATGATACGATGTGGTAAACTGCACGGTCTTTTCAATAAGTTTTCGTTTCAAAAACAACATCTTTTATTGTTTCCAAGAATATATCTATTTATTCATCAGTGTGTATCGAAGGGCTCTGTTACCATTACATTAGGGCATGTTAGGATTGTTACATTAGGAGCAACTTCACTTTGAATTTCTTTGGCAGATAAAAATGGTTTGCTTCTTGATGTGTGGAGTTAATTTTTTTCTCTAATTAATCTTAATTTAAAAGGTCTGTTTCTATGCTCAAGCAAGTTTTCCATGGACTGCTGCAAAACCATTTATGGGGGAATATATAACCAATTTAGTGAATTTCCTAATTCGTAATACGCTGCTGAGCGTCTCTAAAATAATCTTTAATTCAGCGCCATCACAATAGTATCCTCGATACATTTTTTTCTGTACAATCCACGAATGAAAATCAATTGTTTAGTGAGAAATTTTCAGCTGAACGTAAAGAGTAATGCATTTTATAAATCATCCATTTGTTTGTAAAAACAGTAGCAAATATTATTTCCTATTAAAGTGATTCAATTTTTTGTCCACCACATTTTGGGATAGTTCAGAGTAAAAGATTATAATGCCAAAACAATCGATAATCGATGATGATCGGTGCACTTCAACAAATTTGGGATTTCAAATACCAACTTCTTCATATGCGCTGAACACGATACACCAGAACATTCCTTAAACAGCTGTCAAATAATAGGAAGTCTCCATATCAAGTTCTCGAACAAGAAACCACAAGCATTCAGCAGATATCTAATTAAGGAACAGAATCTAATGCGAAAACTCTGCAAGATAATGAAATATATTATGCTGCATAACAATATAATTCAAAGTTTCAATAGACATAACAGCATTTATTTTGCATCATAACAGTGTTTTCTAAGTGGATAATATGCAAGTTAGTGTTACGGTTCCTACCGAACGTTCTGTTACTGAATAATGATGGACGTAGAGTTAAAAAACCAGACTGATCTATGATAAATAGACGGCGTCACCATCCTCCGTCAATAGTCAACAAGAGTATGTTCCAGGATGTTATGACTTAAACAGAATATCCTAAGGGTCTTTTGTGCTATGGATTTATGAAAATTATATAATACTATGCTGTATTATAAAAGATAACTAGATAATTACATCCTTTAACACCATTATACGAATTACAAAATGACAGTTGCCTTCTAATTTCAGATTATCTCAATGAATTTTATTAAATCGATATAAATCCACTTAAAGGAAAGTTACTCTTTCAACATTTGCTAAAATTAGAATTCTAATTCCACCCCTGTTAATTTTAACTCACGATTAGGAAGATCAATAGCTTTGCTTTTATCATTACTCTTGCTCATCTCTAAAACTAATATGAAGGATTATTGCAGTTAGTTGCAGATAAAGTATTATTCTCTTATAATAGTAGCTAATTTTTCACTAACCTCAGCTACTTTCACAACACCAGGTTCATTGTGAGCCTTCTCACTTACCGTCTCAACATATTGAAATCCAAAGTTTAGGATATATTTCGGTGCTTTAAGATACATTTGGAAACATAAGGACATTTTAGGATGTAATATTATAGATATACTAAGCCATGAATTCAAGTTAAGAACAGTAGTTCATTTCAATAAATCACAAATTGATTGTTTAAGCATTTTAATTTTAATAAATGTAGAGACATTAGGTTATTTAAGCAGGAAACATCAAAAATGAGCAACGCCTTCGCCGGGAATCGAACCACGGACCTCTCACTTACGCGTCGAGCGTGCTGACCACTCACCACGAAGCATGCGAAGAAGGCGGGAGTAATACCTTATATACTCCCCCTTTAAGGGCGACTGGGGTTTTCGAGACCCAATCGTCAAATCGCGGTGGTGGAGAATCATCATCCACCACCCTTTTTAGTTCGGGTGCTAGTGTAGAGACATTAAGTTATTACGAAGCAGGAGACATGAAAAATGAGCAAGGCCTTCGCCGGGAATCGAATCACGGACCTCTCAGTTACGCGTCGAGAGTGCTGACTACTACACCACGAAGGCATGCGAAGAAGGCTGGAGTAATACCTTATATGAAGAAATTTAAAATTGACTAGCTGTTCTTCAGATGCATGTTTATCCGTTTTTTGAAGCTATTTGTAATCGGAAATTGATTACCATTATTGAAGATAAAAACTTTACGTTACCTCTTAGAGGTAAAAATGGCAAATACCTGAGCACTGGAATTTAATAAGTTCTAGCTGACAAAAATCCAAATTTTATAACCTGCAATTCAAAAGAATAGTCGAGAAGATGTCGCAGCTTTTGGAAAAAATAATTTTAATACTTGATTAAAAATTTCTCTGTTTACATTCAATAGCAACTAAATATTAATTTTTATGACCTGATTTAATTTCATCTTTATGGAAGACTTGAAACTGGTGCTTAATTAGAGATGTATAATTTTAAGATTTTGCTAGCGATTAGCGTGTTTCGCTTAATTAACCATCAATCCTTTTTAACTTGCACAAAAAAGGTGGTGAAGATAAGTTGCAGAAAAGATAATAAGCCTAAATTTTTACACTGTAAAATTCTTTTCCTTTTCAGAATAATTCTTTTTATACGAGATGTGAGGAAACAAAGACCATGTGCACTACAAACGTTTATAAAGAAAACAAAACATCATATTTAATCATAACTATAAGCAAACATAACAGTTACTTCCTTTTTATTGATTAGTTAGAAAATTACACATACTTTATAAAATTAATTTTCGTAACGGTTTTTATTCCTACCAATAAAATTCTCAGCTCGATATTGAAAAAATCCATGTCTAATGTGAACTCTTGGGGTATCTACTGTATTCTTTGCTAAAGTGGCTTAATATATATATGGATCAAACTACGATATCCTTGAAATTTCGCAATAAGAAGCATAGGACGCATGTTAAGAAAATAGGAGTCTGTATTGTCGAAAACCGCTGGTCAAAACATCCCATTTTCTTTTTCTCTTCGGCCAAATTATTCCAAAACATCTTTTGTGAGGGAATTAGATTTTCTAGAGCCGTTTCATATTCGTAAAAAGTTTTCAGAAGGTTAATGAGATCACTTCAAATCTAACTTCACTTTCAGCTTTTCAAGAAACTATTCCATAGATGTTTTCACATTTGTCAATAGAGAATGCCAGTGGATTTGTTTTTGATTCTTTAATTGGATCTTTCTTAAATATTTTATCTGCTGTTATCCGTGAGCCTCTGTTTAAGTTTTACTCCTGCAGCTCAAGAAGAAGATTCTTTTTAACCTTTGAAACTATAGTCTAGAAGTTTATACACCTACTTGAAGTTCTTGTTGCTAAATTTAGTGTGTTTAACATTTGCTTAATCATTGACAACTTTCTCTTTGTTATCAGTACTGTCCATAACAGATTTGTATAAGTTTATTCTATAAGCATTGAGAATTTATACAGTTATCTATCTGAAGAACTTAAAGTCATCAGTACAGCTTTCGACAATATTCAATTTTCAAAAAACATGAATCTGTAAATCTAAATAGTCAGACGATTTTCGTAGATATAACTAAAACAGAACACAATGTTACTGAAAGGTAATTAATTCTTTATATTTTCATTGTCAGGAAAAAAATAATATATAAGTTCATCATATTCCCTCCCTAGCCATATGCTAATCAGAATGCGTAATTTCATATTAAAGTTTTCAAAACTTTGTACGCTAATCAAACATTTTAGTTCATATGCAACCTAAATTCCTACTTCTATGATTTCAAAACATTTAGGATGTTGATCCGCATCTTGCTTAGTTATGTTTTTCTCTTCACATATTCAGTGCCTTTTATGTGACAAATAGTAAGCCTCCGACTTCCTAACGAATCGAAAAATGCTTTAAATTAAAATGACCAAGCAACGTAGCTGTGCACTACGTAACGCTCAACCCTTGCTTTCAATCTTCAATGATTTGTCTCGAAAAACTTTTGATGTTTTAATATTGATGTTCTCGCCGAGTGCACGGAGAGAACTAAATTTTTTTTACTGTTCAGTGATCTCTCTCAGATTGTTTTTGATTACTCTCATTTTCGAAAACTATACTTAAACATTGATCAGTTGATGGAGTCCATGCCACTCACATTTTTTATTCGCTGCTTTCTTTACTTCCTTGTACTAAGTAAAGGAAGTGTTGTAATCAGAAAAACTTCGGGTATTACATTTCAACAAAAAATATCCATTTTGACCGCTACAGAATGCAATTTTACGATGTTTTTGCCTCAAATCTGTATGTAGGGATAGAATAAAGGGCTCTTTTTTTTCAAAAACGGGTTATAACATGGATTTAAAATGGAATCAGAAAACATTTTTTCGTAAAGTCTGTATGTACATATGTATGTATTTCGCATAACTAAACGTGTGAACAGTGAAATTTTGTATATAGGTCTGCTATAACATGTAGATGTAAACCTACTATTTTGGTTCAAATCGGCCGCACCAAAGGTACGTAAATATATATTATGTATTTACCCACTCTGTTGCTCGGCTCGGTAAGCTCAGTTTTTTTAATTCTTATATGTTGGTAAATTGCGCATTTTTTTGCTTCAAATATGATTGCAGTATGTCATTCTTACGTTCCAGTTAAGCTTTCTATGTCTTTAGAATAGTTGTAGAAGTAGCAACAATTTAAAAGATCTTTAAATGCGATTAAGCCTAATAGAGTAGCCATATTTGTTTGCATTTGAAACAACTTAGCAGAATAATGAATTAATTCAGTTTCTGAAATGTGTCTTTTTGCAGAGTAGGATGAAAAGTAAACTTTCAGTTTTGTAAACCGAAAAATCTGCCTTCTTGTCTTCTGGCCGAATTACTAGTTTTTGGCAGAAACTCTAATTTTAATTATATATATATATTACAGTTTTAATTGTATTTGGTGTTTTATGTTTTCCTATATTTTTTCAATTTTGAATGAAGATGTTTTGAGTTTTTATGTATTTTTGGCTTGCCACGAAGTGAGAACTGAATTAATTAAATGAGAAATGGTTTTTAATGAAATTCGAGGAAATAAGTGCAAACGATATGCAGCAAAAATTGTGTATAATTATCCAGGCCCTATAAAGAAGTCATGAGATTTTCCCATCAGACTTTTCTTTACCTGTTTTTTTTCTTCGACTTTCTGAATCACATTCATAAAGATGCTGATGTCACTGCTGACGTTAGAAATAATTGCTAAATTAAAGCAATATCTTAAGTTCGCAACTCATGCTTAAAGTGTATTCATCTCAAATCTTAAAACTAACATTAGCACATTTCACAGAATGCAGATCATAAAATTAGATCATTAAAATAAAATTTATAACATCCTATTGATCGTGTTATTAGAACTTTAAAATTAACAGTTTTAAATATATAAAAATAACACCTTAACTGATTTCAGAATAAACGTTTTAAAACTTAAGGATTCCATTTTAAATTCCTTTACAAATAGTTTCCATATAAAGCTTAAAAAATAATTAAACTAAGCATTTTGATATTTTCCAGTGTTTTTAGATACTGTATTGGTATTTTTTGCTTGTTAACAGTTCGTATAAGCTTCGCAAATAGACATACCAGAAAATCAAAAATATTAAACAAAAATTTGGATTTTTTTTACAACTCAAAGCAATGACAAGTTTTACAGATGAAGATATCGGGAACAAATCGTTCGATAGTTTCATCGATTTACATCCCAAATATAAAGAGTGTAGTGAATATAAAAAGGTCTGGCAACACTAAACCCTCTATAAACCTAAACAGTGATCAGCTGACTGCGTCCACGGCACACACATTCACATTTTCTAATATAAGATCTTCCTCTTCTACTGCACGTATGTTATCAAATATGGCAAATTATTTCTCATTTGGCACAAGAAAGATAATTATTACCTTCAATTTCATTATATTTTCCATGCTATCAAATTTCGTATTTCCAGAATTTTAGAGGATTCCACAGAAACGAAAAACTAATTTTATATAAATTTAATTTTACTTAAATTATGTTTATTTTATTAATTCTATTCCGTTAAATGCATTTAAAGAAAAAACAATTTACGAATTTTCGTTCTAGCCTAGCATCTATCTACAAAATATTTGTGTAAAGACTGTTCACTAAAAGTCAACTAAGTGGAAACTCCACTGAGCTGACTCGCTACTTCAACCTAACAAAGAAAAATGATAATTCTAATCACCTTTGAATGCATTCATCGTATATGTTGAGACCCTTCGAAATTGATTAGATTTACGTAAGTGTTCGGGGTGATTAAATTAGAACACGATCTTAATTCCCAAAGGAAAGGAAAATTGCTGTTTACACACTTTTATTATTAAATTCAAAGTTTTATCTGCTGATTGGAATTTAGTTCCAGGCTTTCCGTTTACATTAGGCAACTCAAGAATCAACATTTATCCCTTAAGTGGCTTCGTCGTACATATTTAATTTAAAATGCGTTGACTAGTAGAATTACCACTGCAAACTGAACTGAATTAAAACAACGTCTTTTAGTCAATATGCGTTTGATCCATTTACTGCAACTTAATTTTGTTTCAGCATTTTGAAATACGATGCAATCAAATGCTAAATTAAGTATAAGTAACATTAATTTGCAGCTTTCATTTAGTTTTACTATTTAACATTCAGATAGGTATACGAAGGAACGTTAAGTAATGAGAATTTTGCAATTACCAGAATTCAAAGATGTTTCAGTATTGACGATAATTAGCGCATTTTAAGATTTTACATGGAATTGGTGTTTTTAAATGAAAATATGTAATTCCATCATAAAGTTTTATCTTTATACTAAAAGTTTTATTTCACTGGCCCCTGGCGCGACCAGCCGCCTAAAATTGTTGCTATAAAAAAGAAAAATAGATAATGCTTTTAGTGTGTCTAGCTAGCATAATTTCGTGTATCTGACTAGTAACTAATAAAATAACTAAATAATACTGGAAGTTGTAAGGTTTTAGTTAAACTAACCAAGTTTTATTTTAATTTAAATCTTTTCTATCTCCTCTCTGTTTCAACTTCCTGTCAGAAGAAGCGCGCGTTTTTAGATTATGCTAATTTTGAAGTACGGCCAAGTACTACTATTTAAGCCAGAGGTAGAAACCTCTTAGCGTGTGAGAGCTTAGCCTCAGATCACGGTCACGCCGCTCAACGTTCGTCTGACCAGTTAGCAGCTTAAATTTTATAAGCCATAGTGCTTACCACGTGATTGCATTGTAAAACAAATTAAAGTGCGGTAGTATTTAGTATACCTTGCTACGCACCCTTTTCGGTAGAGGCCAACTTCCGCGAATTGCTCTGCGAAGCAAAGTTTAATTTAATTTCTATTTAGGTATTTATTTTAATTTATTTGATTGTTAAGTTCGACCCAAGAGCGGTCTTACGAGTTGGGAGTATTTAATAGTGATTGAATAAAAGAGGATTTTCAAATCCCTTCACGTGCAGTTATTATCCAGCCCAGCAGATACATCAGAACATAGCGTACCTTCCGCTCCCTGTTCCAGTTCAGGACTGAATATTGGAGGTTAAGAACCCTTTACAGAATTTACCATGTTTCCAAAAAGGATGCACAGAACACTAAGTCCTGACAAAGTGAAGTATTGATTAAATTTGAAAGCAAAAGTAAATATCTTATCTTTTAGGGAATTGCAACAGATGTGCTTTTGAAACATAAAAACACTTTACTTCGAGTAGTGGCAACACTTTTCTTTAAAATCGCTGAATTTTTTGACTAAATGTGAAAGGTAAATATTTTATACTTTGCGAGTGGCAAAGCATTTCTTTAAAATAGCTGAATTTTATGGTTAAATTTAAAACATAAATATTTTATGATTTTTTAAGACCCAATATGTTGTTTTTAATCAATGAGCTTGTTAACTAGAAATTCATTTAATTACAACAAAATGAGAAATAAATAAAAAAACAAATTCGAAATTGAAAGTTCGGGTTTCGTGTGCTGATTCGGCTGAAGAACTATGTGTGTTTAAAATCCGATGAATCAGAATGCCGCTATTTTTTCACAATGCGAGGAAAATACGTAAACACATACATACGTAATACATACATACATACGTAATACATACATACATACGTAATACATACATACATACGTAATACATACATACATACGTAATACATACATACATAGATCCACATTCTTCATTATTTAATAACAGAGATGACTGAAATTTAGAACTAGAGAAAGAAACTAATTATAGTTCCTGTTCTCTCTTTTTTGCTTTATTATCGAGCAAAACTTAATTAAAGTGCAACCTTTTCAGAAATATTTAGTTACCTGATAGCTGTATGAGTTTAAGTATTTCTATGTAATTCCTAAAGACACCACAAGGTTTGTTTCTTATATGTACTCTGCAAAGCGAATAAGGGAAGGCTTCATAAGAGGAGAGAAACCTTCGTGAAAGATTCTCCAAGATAATTGTCTCATATTCCTGTCTTGTGTATTGATAGGCACTGCAAGTCACTCACATTTCAATTTGGGATCCGGGATTCAAACCTGGGTCCATCTAGCTATCAGTGTTAAGCTCTCTGAAAATTAAGTAATTATTCAAACTTTAGTGGGCGAAGAATCTGGTAAAGGTTTTAGATATGTATTTTCCCTTTTATGATGATTTTCATTGTTATTTTACTCATAAAACTTTCTTCAATAATATTAAAATTTCTTTATTTCCAACAGAGGTAATTTTCAGGTTGTTGTTACTTTTTGTTTTCTTGCTAAAAGGATAATTTGAACAGCCGATACCAAATCAGCAGATGCGACGGTAGGATCACAAACAATCTCGGGAACGTGAAATTTATTCAAAACCGCTTTTTTACTCATATTACATATCCCGAAATTTAAGATTTTAGCACGTGGACTGGGACACTCTTTTCTTTACACTTTCCGTCTAAAAGTTTGTTTCTTAGGGAAACGTGAACATGCATTCGGGATTTAGCATCGAATTCCTGGTCTTATTTATTACCCAAATAAAAGGTGACGAGATCAAAAGAATTTTCTGCTGATATTGTGATTCACTTCCAAACATTAGGAAGGGCATGATGCCATCTTATTTAGAGCTCAGGTGCGCTTTCCTTTGCATTTTGACTGCGAAACAGAAGTAATGGTGACGGGATCTAGGGAAATATGCGACTGTTAATTTAATTCATTATTCCCTCCATTTATAATATTAAAATTTGTGGTACTTCCTTATTACTACCCCCCTATTAAAATGGCAGATCTCTGCTGCTCTGCTTGTTCGTCTTGAATGATGTCGCCCATTTAACCTGTGTATACAAGAAAATAACGATGGCAATTAGCTGAACTTAGTTTGGTATCAACATCTTCCCGTCTTGCCAGTTCGCCATCACGATTACGCATTAAAATATCACACACATATATATTCGTTTATTTGAGGTTTAATTGCAATGAAAAAGAAAGGTGCACAAATACATACTATTGCAGTCCTATATGCAAAATTTCAACGCTTTACAAGTACTCATTTTTGAGTTATGCGAGATATATACGTACGTAAGTGCGTACAGATGTTACGAAAAAATCTCTTCTGAATAGATTTTATTATAAGTTGTGAGAAAATGAGGCCTTTATTCTGTCCGTACGTACAGATGTCCCGCAAACACATCTTCCACATGAATTCGACAGAGGTCAAAATAGATATTTTCGTTGAAATATGATACCCGAAATTTTTCGCGATTACAATACTTACTTTACATCGTACGTGGAGGTAAAAAACTGTTAATATTTTATGGGAAGAAGACAGACAAAGCAGTAAAAAGTTAACAGTAACATGTGCTCTTCGCAAAGCTCTTCGTATGACGAGCAGTGCACGTGTTTAGAACTACCGGCCGTTTGGCAGAAGTGTGTAAATACTGACGTATCGAAAAAATGATAATCTTGGCGCCGTTTAAAAATTAGAGAACGTAAAAATAAGGAAGTACGTTGAAATCTCGATTCACGAACTTTATTCGCTACTGAGGGCTGTTCGTCAACAGAAATGTTGATACACCGAAGCAATTTTCCTATTGGAATTAATGTAAAATGTATTAATTCTTTCCTACACCACTGACGATTGCTTATTTAAACTTTAGAACAGAACCTGGCGCGATTTTGAGCTATGAAGGTCTTCATAATCCAAAACCTGTGCATGTCGTTAAATATATATAAAGATGAATACAATATTAAACAGGTAAAGTGGGTGAGAATTCGATTTAACTTTGCTGTATCCAGTCAAAGGAGGTGAACGAAGAAAACAATATAAATGAAAAATGATGAAGAAATTTTATTATCTAGATGCGAAAATTCCTTCTAAGTCACTCGACTCTCTTGAACTGCTCTCTGTTTGTATCAAAATCGTTCCAGTTTTTTCCCTGTTTTAAAATATTTTGTGTTTCTAGAATGAAACATGGCATCATCATTGTAAATGTTAATGTTGCAGTTTACTACTGTTTTAGGATGGTGAATATCGTTATGTGAAAATTTTGCATCTTACCCCATTTACCACAAATTTTGTGGGTGAGAGAGCCAGGATCATTTGTTGTTGCCTTTTGTTGTTATTTTGTTAAATTATAGTAATTGTTTCTTGCTGAGTTCATTTTTATGGCACTTTAGTAACTTCTCTATATCATAATTGTTAACCTCCTGGCCAATCTTTTTGTTTAGAGACACACCATCACACACAACATAAAAGATCTAATTATAAAAGTTCTCGAAGTCTTTTTCTGCAACTCAGTCTAGCCATAATTTCTTCCAGGCCTATGTCATGCTCCTTAAGTCACTTGCTGTCACGTCCTGTTAATTAGATTTAAGTAATGAAAAATATTAAACTGATTTGCATAGAAGGTCTAAGAGTTAATTCTTAGGCCAGGCAAACTCAAAATATTAGAACTTCAAAATAATATGATATCGACCTGAGTTTTCCTAACTCGAGGTACCGTTCGTAATCCGAGGCTGTTTTCATTCCAACAATTTGTTCATGAAGTAAGGTGTTTGGGATCTGAGTTTCTACTGTACTTACCTTTTGCATTCATTACTAATTTCTATTTCGGGAAATATTAATTTTTTCAAAGAACTTCGTTTTGAACTATAATATTCTTCATTTCTATTATTAGTTTGTAAAAAACATTTTATTTTAGCATGCTGATTAACTTTTTGATTGTGGAACTTGCGTGTTCAGAGAGTTGTATTTTGGTGTAAGAAACAGTTGGAAATATTCAGGAAAATATAATATTATGAAAAATAATGCTGCATGTACTGAGACGTAAATATTCTGATTCAAATTTCTTGTTTATTTTCCGGATTTACATGAATAATATCTTTGAAGTGTCAATGCCTGTCTGAAGGAACAGAAATGTAGTGCACAACTGACGAACACTTTTACGCGATTTATTTTGATAAACGGTTGAATTAGCGCAAATGTCTGAAATTAACGAGATTAAGATAGTTCGGCAAATGACAGATTAGATGGAGATAATTATCTTGGAAACGGAAAGCAATTTTGGCTGTTAAAGATTAATATAGCACATCAGAATTTAAATTCTCGGAATACTAAATTTAGAAATTAAATAGGGATTGCTAAGACTGAAGTTACTAAATATTTCAACTAAATTTACGATATTATATGAAGTTGCAAGTTTATTATGACATATGATGGATAGTTTCAAACTATCGCCTTTGATTCAAGAATACTGGAGTGCTAAAAAATCGAAGCAAAAATTTTCTTAATGTCATTTTACTGGAGTTGTTGAGGGGTGAAACAAGGAAAGAGCGGATCTTACATTCGTAAAATTCTGTAATGTTTTAGTGAGTGATTAATATCTTGTAAGAAGGAAATGTTCTTACGTAGACCATCTAAGTCCTTACAGACATGAGCAAGAAAAGGCAGAAATTATATTTAATATTAAGTTCTATATAGGCTATAAATTTTTGAAGTCGAGTAAAGGACGATAAATAATGTCTCTTAAATCAGAAGATATATTCTGGTAATAACCTATATATCATGTACAGAAACTAAGATAAACTTAAGAGAAAGTTTATCTTAGTTTCTGTACAGTTAAGAATTAAGAGTTAAGAGAGAGAATTCGAGAGATAAGTTAAGTTAGAGAATTCGAAATGATAAGTAGATGTGTCAGGACAACACAATCCTTCTCTCCCCCCCAAAAAATAACACGTACATGTAAACATAAAAACTGCAAAGGGGAAAAAAATCTGAAAGATTTCAGATTTTAAATTACGTCCAAAGGGGTGTTTATTTAACATTTTGTGTGTTACCTTTATTTATTAAATACCAGGTTCTTCGCTCCTAAACCATAAAATTCAGTTCAAGAGCAATATCGTAAAATAATTTTAAACTGAGCATATCTTTAGAATTCCCGATACACAATCTCACGCGGTGGAGATAAAAATGCTTTTTTCTATACAACGTTGCCATTATTTGCTTCGAAATCCTTGAGTCTGTTAATCAAAAATTCGTTAAAGTTTTACAAAATATGAAATCGATAATAAAACAAATTCCGAATTTCAAATTTGGGCTTCCAGATGCCCATATTCGCAGAAAGATTGCGTCATTCAAAATTCGATGGCTTTAGGTACCGCCGTTTTATCACAATGCGAGAAGCATATATACATTTAAGCAGATTCTTCATTACTTAATTTCTTTAAATATAATACAGGGCTATAATATTTAGTGGCAGCATTTTGAAAAGTGAAACGGGCATTCAGAGCGAACCGACGCAAAATCGCAAAACGAAAACAATAGTCCTTCAGGGACAAAGCCCCTTTGGACTAATAATATGTGAATATATAAACACACAAATAATTCAGATGCAGAAAGAAGGACATTCCGGGGGATGATTAATTTATAATAGAGCTTCTTATATGTAACTCGTAAAAAATTAAATACTCGTACTTCTTACGGAGTTTTCCATTAAGGTAAACATGTCAATACGAAGAGGTAAAAGCGTTTCTTACAGTCAGCGTTTACATAGAATGCAGGACGTAAATTTATGTTAGTAATCATGTAGTCTATTAATAACTTATCTCTTTGTACGCATAAAGAATTAAACACGAATCCGCTGAGATTTTATTATGCGTTGTCTCTTATTAAGGTCGCTCTGTCAGATTCACTCGTGCGTTTAACGTCTGATCTTCACTGGTGTAGCAGAACAAGATATTCATTCTGGGAATTTTATAAAATTTTTTCTTTCAAATATGAATTATTGGACTTACCAGAGACCGAGTGATTAAAGCCACTGAACCACTGAACGCTGGTAGTTCAATCAGGGGTTCGATTTCTGGCGGACAGGCTGTCTGCATGGGCGTTTTCGTGGTTTTCGTCATGTGTAACATGGATAAGAGCCAGTTTCCCTTTAAAAGTCTTCTATGAGGTATCTCTCCTTTTCCTATAGTGTCAAATGGCGAAGAATATAATAAATAATAAAAGTCAGGTAAATACGTGTGATTTAACTCTTCTACAGCGAAGTCGACCTTAACGCCCGTGCGTTTGCCTGCGAATTTTTTCTACTTAATGCTTTCCCCATCACATTACTGCACGGCTATTGGTTTCGGGACTTGTTAAATGACATGCCAATCATTCTTTTGAAGCAACTAAAGTTGCTCTTTTATTTGAATCGTTCTCTCAGACCCCTTTTCCTCACTCGAGAGGATTCACTATGTGTTTTAAGTGTTCTCCTGCTGCAAAGACACTACAAACATCCATGTTTTCTCCGTCACTTAGATGATTGATACAGCAGCCAGTATCACTAAACCTTATACCAAGCAGGGCGGCTTCTTTTAATTTCATCTTTGTATTGGAGAAATCCTGTTATTTAGTATCATTAGAGCTAGATCAGGCGTATCATTGTATCAGGAGAGTATCATTGCTATCAGTAGCATTGATATCAAGAGAGATTCTGTTATTTAGTATTACTATTTATTTTATAATGCTAGTAATATATATATATATATATATTGT
>KK113752.1:104339-115739 GCA_000611955.2 Stegodyphus mimosarum
ATTATCGAATATTGAAAATGTATATGAAACACTGATGATCATCAACTTGATAAACAATAGAACAAAGGAAACAAAAGGCGTAAAACTGTTCAAGGCCATGAAACAGGCCATGAAGAGACCAGGTTTACAGTAGTATTAACATGCATGCAGATGGAACAAAGTTAAAAACCTGTGGTTATTTTCATATGTTCAAGAGGGAAACTACTCCTAAAATATGCCAAGCATTTTCGCACATTTCATGAAAAAGGAGATGAATATCTTGGACGGGAAATTGTGAATGGATGGCAGAGTCGAGCAGGTTCTCTACGAAATCACTGCAGTATATTTGTATGAGATATATTTAGTCAGTCATGTTACTGACAACACTAAACTACATTAGCATGAAACACACGGACTGCATTAACATGGAACAATACTAAGATTTCTTTAACTAAAAATTTGGTCCTGCTTCTTTTAAAACTCCATTTTAAACTCCAAGCAACTGAGCACAAGTTTTCTCGGTTATGATTAAAAAGGGAACTGGTGCATTCTCTAACCGAACTGTTATCTAATATCAAATTATCTCGGACGAACTGCATTATTTCATCACACATGCATATATATATACATATCTCTAAAACCTTCAGAAGATTTGGTAAGAGATTGCCACATTTAATGTTGGGGAAATGAGAGAAAGGAAATCTCAAAAGTTTTAATCTGCTTTGCACGTTCCGTAAGTACTCAGAAATAATATAATTCTTTGCTAAAAGGGAAATATTAGTAATTGTGTTTCTTAATTATTGTAAATTGCTCCCACTTAAAGGCAAAATTAGAAATTTTTATCTCAGGACAGTTAAATTACTCGTTGTTGCATAAAATTAGGAAACTTATTTGCCCTTCCATAGTGCGTAAGTTTATAAAATGTTGGAAGTGAAACATTAATCAAGGTTTAAGAACCAGACTATGTCTGATATGGGGAACTTACTATTATTTTTATTTAACTTGACTGCTTTAAGAAAAGCATTAATACTAGATAAAGTTTTTTCCTCACCTTTCCTTTCAAAGTGGCGTAAAAAAAGATTTTACTTAAAATTTTGACTAACTTTTACCTTTCAGCGAATTCTCTGATTATGTAAAACTACCCCTGCTGGCTTTTATAGATTTTATTAAATATTTACGTAATAGATTGTTTGAAATTTTATTTTTTTTAGTTTTCTGGAAAGCACGGAATTTGTAACTGAGAAGAGATCAAATTTGTCTGAGCCGAAGGAGAAATATTGCAGTGAAAAGTATTATATGACTCGTTGTTTTTGTCAATCACTTGTTACACTTTCATTAATTAACGTAAACCGGTGGTCTCAAATTTAAATTATACGCGACCCGAATGCACGATTTACAAGCAGCTGACGGGCCGAATTTTATTTTTAAATTTAAAATTAAAAAAAGAGGTTAACAAAATTTTTTAAAATAAATTTTTAATTTTACTTATTAAAATTTTATGTACAGTAATAATAATGGTCCCACGATAAAGTTCGAATTTATATTTATTTTCTGTCTGAAACCTAAAGTTTGGTATCTGCAAAAAATTGCTATTGCGTACACTTTGTAATTCAAAGGTACTGATAGTTAAACATTAAATATTTAGATTGACATTTATTTCAAATAATTATATATGTTAAGTTATCATTAAATAATTTACTTTAATTTTAAATTAATAAACTACGAAAATTTTCCAAGTGATATAAAATTTGATAGTAAATAATGACAACCAATTATCTTTCTTTTATTTGTTAAATTTTTCTTTGACGCATGGAGAAAAAATGTATATACACTCACGTTTGTGAAAATTGCAACACCAAGAAGGAATCGTCATAATTGAATGCAATTTAATACACAGTTGAGTGGTAGTGGTACAAATAAATGATTAAATGTTCAAAGCAAACAAACAAGAACAAGAGATCAGAATCAGTATTTTGTGTGGCCACCACGCACCGCAATAAGTGCTGCTACACGACGTGGCATGGAGTCAAACAAAGTTTGAATGTCTGACTGAGGAAGAGCATTCCATATCGTTTGTACGCGTACCCAAAGTTCGTCTGCAGACGCAACAGGACGAGGATCACGAGCAAGACGCCGACCAATGACATCCCACACATGTTCAATTGGCGACATATCCGGGGAACACGCAGGCCAAGGAAGAAGCTGTACCTGCTGCGCTGCAAAGAAGGATTTAACAATCCGAGCAGTATGAGGGCGGGCATTGTCCTGTTGAAATACAGCGCCTGGCAAGCTTTGAAGGAAGGGAACAGCTTCGGGCTGTAGAACTTCACGGATATACCGGTTGCTGTTCAGATTGCCCACAATTCGTAGCAATTGAGATCGTCTATGATATGCTATGGCGCCCCAGACCATAACTCCGGGTGTTCGTCCACTGTGGCGTTCGATAATGCACTCCGGAAGGTGGCGTTCACCGGCATAGCGTCTGACACGAATGCGGCCATCATGGTACCACAAATTAAAGCGGGATTCGTCAGAAAACACGACATGCTGCCAATCAGCACGCCAGTCTCTATGCTGATTGGCCCATTGTAGCCGCAGGCGGCGATGGTCGTGCGTTAGGGGGATCCTGTATAAAGGAGTCCGTGCGCGCAGTCCACACTGCAGCAGACGTCTACGAATTGATGAAGCACACAATGAAACACCTGTAGCTATTGACCACAGTGCTGCCAATTGTCTAGAGGAAGCTGTACGGTCCGTCCGCGCCATGCGGACCAGGTGTCTATCATCGCGAGCTGACGTCACATTTCGGGGTCCACTCCCGGATTTCCGAGTTGTCCGACACTCGTCCGTCCACTGCTTCCAAACGCGCATCACTGTGCTGCTGTTACGCTGCACACGAGAGGCTACTGCACGATACGACAATCCAGCTTCACGAAGGCCGATGATTCTCCCTCGTTCAAACTCTGTAAGTTGTTCAAATCTCGCTCTCTTTCGTCGACGAGGCATAAGTACAGATTGAGTTAACGTTTACCACTAGCAGATAACCACCGATAACCATACACGCCTCGCTACAGCCGTCTATTTATTCGGATCCATCAGCCGTTCAGAGGGCGCTGCTCAGCATACGCATGCGCTACGGATTTGCAATTCTAATCATTTGCATATCATGCGCTACTTTGCATTTCCTGAAAATTTCAGCTCACTCGCGTAAGTCCTTCATGGTGTTGCAATTTTCACAAACGTGAGTGTATTTGTAAGTAATAATTATAAACGTCTTTATATACAACTCTCAGCTACAATATCGCATGACGTTTCGATTTCGACAAAGTTTCAAAACTCGGAAAAAATAACAGAAACTGTCTTTATCACGAACTGTATTTGCTCATCGGTCAGTCTAGTACTTTATTTACATTTATTTTCTTTCAGCTTCGAAAAAAATCTGTTCGCATATTCCCAAACAAAGCGATTAAATCGTTATTGCAAAAATTCATAACTGAGGGTATTTACCGTTTGGCAAGTGCCAAGAAAAAGTTAATTAAATTTGTATCTTCAAATATTTAAGTAAGTTTTATAGTACAATGTAAATTAATTTGGGTTCTAGTGTAGAAAAGAATGCCTTTTGATTTGACGCCAAACACCGACGCTTTAACTGGTTTTCTGTTCTATTCCCTTAAGGTTATGGCAACCATTTTTTTGTTACAGGCCAATGTTTTTCTTAAGTGTTATCTGATCGCTACTTCTTGGTTTAGTGATTGAGGTCTTCGTGATTTGTAGTACGTGTATCATGTATTATAAATAATGTTTTTGAATTTTGACCGTATTTTGAATTATTAGAATTTTAATTATCGTTAATTGACCTTTGATTTTCATTAGCTGGCTAGTTCTAATTAATCACTAACCCATCATTTCCACATTTGATAAGATAAGCAATCTTTTTTCTCATAATTTGGAGCGAAACGTTAAGAAATCTATAACTGATTGGAGTATAAATGAAGTTTTAATTAGTTCTCACTATGAATGTCAAGTCTGCGAAAGATACGCGTCTGGTCCAACTTAAGGATCTGTCGAATGGCTATTAACGGGCTTGTTGAGAGAAAGGCATTTGAAACTGGCCCTCATATGTATCAACACCATCGGGAGCACGTGGAGCCACATCAAGTGCGATTTGGTGCAAACGGGGTCTTCAGCAGACCCGAATGACATTTTGTGTTCTTACTTTGCGGGGTTTATGCGGCGTAGCCAATACCGCTTGACGATGATTAATTTTGGGACTACTTTATTTGCATTACGTATATGCAGCAGTTATCCGACGCTGACGATGAGCCGTAAGATCACAAAAGTTGTATACTTTAGTTGTTTTTGTAACATACATTTTTGGTATTTTTTTGGAGGACAGCCATCTCGGAAACGTTGCTTTTAGTTGCCATTCTTGGCTTCATAAAAATCACCAAAAATATCAAGAGGCACTCTATTGTAAACAATACTATTACAATGATTTGCCCCATTTGTTTATTTTCGGTGCGATTTCTCAAACCCATTTTTAATGGTAATGAAAATAATGTAAATTTCGCTAAAAATCATTAAAATTTTAAAGCTTTTCTCAAATTTTTATCATAATGATTAATATCATAATAATGTCATTAACTTACGGGGCATGTTTTCGTGGACCGCACAAAGTTACTTTGAGGCCCGCAAGCCGCCCACGCACCGCCACGTTGTTACTACTGACGTAAGCAATTATAAAGTGTTAAACAGTTCAAAAGCGTTATTAGTCTCGAAACAAGATTTTGAGTTGTTCCAATTCTGATCCGAGTCTTTGCCATTCGAAAGAAACGTAAGATATTATTCTGTCATGTTTAATCTGTCCATTATTAATAGGCAGATTAAACGTTTAAAAGCAAGAGTTGCAGTTCTCAAGAATATATTTTTTTTCCTTTTTATCTGATGGATTTAAATAAAATTAATTTAATTCATGACAAATTTAATTAAAAATCACTAAATAATTTTACAGAATTACATAACATATTTATTCACTTTTTAATTTTTAATTTTTTTATTAATTTTATTTTTATTCAATTTTTAATAATTAACTGGAGCTATACAATGTAACATGTTAGTCTAAACGCATATTTATCTAAATATCTAATACTGTTCTTTCCTATTCCAGGTGAGCCATCTCTTTCGATAATTTCTACTGATAAACCATATTAAACTTCTACAGAGCCCTTTTAGACGATAGTTGAAATCTGAATCTTTTCATATTTGCTTATAAGTTTGTTTTGAATTTATATAAATGAACATGTGGATTCTGAAATTACTTTTTAAGGTTTTCATATATGAGCAATGTAATGAGAATCATAAATAAATATAATTTATATTGTAAATATGGGTACTTACGTATTATTCAGTTGACCATCCATGTAGCGTGGTTTAGCGCCAATTACGGATGACCTTCAAATCTGAAGTAACGACTGGCAACCGTTGCTGAAATTTCCGATAACAGTCGACAGGATAATACATAAGTACCTAAATATGTATAGCGCTTTTTATATTATATTACATTGTACTTAGAGATTATTAGCTGGTCGAATAAACTGTAATATTTCACAACAAAATATAAATTACTCATTTTCCAATTTATATATTAAAATATCAAATATTCTGTCTTTTAAGAACAATCAGCGACATCTTCTTTCTGCTTTCTTGCGACAAGGAAAAGTTAATGTAAAGTAATTATGAATCGCCGATGAAATTTGGTTAATAGATGTTAAAGGATATTAAAATTGTTTGCTTTTTGAAGTTTCGAAATTGCTTGCTACATTATAAACATTCTATAACATTTATGAATTCCTGGAAGTAAATATTTAAATTTTTCTCAATTCTGATGAAATAACGAAACTTTATATTTCCTATAATGTTAATTATAAGAAGACTTTAAAATATATTTTTGAAGCATTACTTAATGCAAGTATTTCCGTCTATTAGCGGAAAACACGCTTAATTTTGAACCCAAAATTAGTATATTATATTTATTTGATCTTTTCAATAATGCATTATTTAATTCGAAATTGAAATTCTAGACAGGCATTGTTCATGAATAGAGTGTTCTGTTGAAAAATACGCATAGTTATAAGATTTCTTACAACCATTTAAGTGGAAGACTAAATTAGGAATTTTAATGAGAAGTCCCAAGTTTTTAGCATCAAGTACTATTTCGGGAACTGCAATGCATCATCGAATGAATTAAAGGCACAAAATGTATTTCATAGAAAACTTCCAATAGAGATTTCATAATTTCGTTTCACACATTTTGTATGAAAGATAAGGTTTGATTTATTTGATTATGCAACGCACTCGAGGGTTATTTGGCTAAGGGAAGGGATGCTTTCGTGGACGAGTTTCTAATGGAAACTGGCCCTCGTACACGTAACACATGGGGAAAACCACGAAAACGCCCATCTTGTCAGCCTGTTTTTATTAGGATTCGAACCACCTTCCGAACTACCAGTGTTCGGCCGCTGATGAGCCATGAAGAGAAGAAACTAGTAATGTCAACAAAGAAACAATTACCGTTTAAAGTGTACTTATTGTGTTAGACGACAACTTATATTTTTTTCCCGCAGATGTCTATTGTTCGGTAAGCATTTTTATCTATAACGCAATACTGGATTTCAAGTATGTGTAATACTTACATTCTTGAGTTGTATTAGTTTTTTTTTGGCTCTTACGTACTATGGCAACCATCTTGGCGCAATGACGCGATTTTTTACGGTTGAAAATGTAAAAATTACTCACCATGTGCAAGTTGGTGGTTTTCGCGTCTTCTTTTTTAGAAAGATTACCAAACTATTAACATTTATAGTAACTTTGGTAAACCTTATCAACATAGGAAAAAAAAAACATCCTTTAGCAATTTAAAATGCAAATTTGAATTATTAAATAAGGATTATGTCATACATTAAAAACAAATACTTGCATTCTTTTCTGAACCTTTCATAATTTTTTTTCGTCATTCTTCTTCCGAAGTACACAGCGATCTGTTTTCTCTTAAAAAAATCATAGCATTGCGGAGACTCGGTTTCGTGCAATCTTTGGCAACAGCGGCTATTTAGAAAAAGCATTTAGTCGTTGTTCCCTTCAGAACATTTTCAGCAAAATTCTGTATTACTGCTGAAATTTTACCATAGTTTGTTCCACTTCTGACGAATTCCACAATTCATACTTTAAAACTAAGCTTAAGGCAAAAAATATCACAAATTGTGTATAAAAACCTTTGAAACTAGGAATTCAACAAAATAGAACACATACGAAAATGGTGGCTAAAACGATTATTTATGAGCATGATTGCCTGAAGAATGGTTATGCGCATGCTTGCCAGAGTTTGGCACTTTCTGAAAATTTGGCCTCTTCTACTAAGATAGTTGCGACAGTACGTAAGTACCTTTTTTCGTATGATTTTCTTTTGTTCCAAAGCTTGCATCCAAAAGCACCTGAGGTATATAAGTAACTGTTAGCGAAATGTTAATAAATATCAATGAAACAGTTAAGTGATCGATATCTTATTAACAATCTTGTTCTCATTGAGAACTATGATAATATTTCTTTGCATTGTTAAGTAATACATTATTATAATTTGAAATATACAGTTAAAAACCTTACGGTTTGCAATAATTTAAGACCTTTAAATGTTTAAAATTAAAGTTTTAAAAATTAAAATATAAACTCTGAAATATTAAAAATTAGGTACTTACGTATTATCCAGTCGACCATGAAAGTGTCACCAAACAATGCTATTCAGCGTTAGTTGCGTATAAGGGTGACGCAACAACACACTCATAGCATCTGTGCTTTCGTTTGATATAAACCCGACTGGTTGTCGGTGAACAACCACATGTTTTCATGAACAGAGATATGAATTAGCTGTTGCATCTTTTTCTTGAAATCTATGAAAACGATTAAAATTTGGTACCTGCGTGTTACAGAACAGCAAGCAAAGGATTTTTTTCAAGGTTATGGCATCCTATCATAAAAAAGTGTTTATTAATGGACACGATAGTGTCAGCTGAATATGACCGACAAAATAGTAATATATTGGAATAGTTACCAGCTTAGAAGTCTATATTCACAACGTTCGAAACATAACTTCCGTTAAAATCGGAGAGTGTAACAAAATAGTAGAAATCGACAAAAGTAAACGTAAGTATCCATGAAAGCATCGTCGACTTAACATTGCTTGCACATTGCCTTCAGCAGCTGCGTCGACTTGTACTTCAGCAGCTGAAAAAGAAAGATATGTAGTTTAGCCAAGTAAATCGATGAAACGTCGGTAGAATACTGATTATTTGTTACTAATAAAGAGATTTTAATACATTAAGTACCAAAAATCATATTATTTGAAACGTAATTTGGTGACGGGTTCAAGATTTCATTTTAACAACTGAAGCAGTTTTAAGTTAGGAAGTTACTATAGGCCTAATTTAACAGTAAATCTACAGAAGTTACAGGTATAGAACGTAATATATTACACTTAAAATAAGCTATTAAAACAGTGATTCTCCATCAAAGATCGAGCCCTTAAAGACTGTTGAATACTATTAGTTCGTCTCGGGTTAGAACTCAGGCGAACTCACCCATGAAGAGCTGCCTTCATGGTTGGTTTTCGTGATTTTTCCGATATGTAGCATGAATAAGAGACAGTTTCCTGCAGAAAGTTTTCAAGGCAGGCGTACCTTTTCGTAGCTTTTTTGTTTTTCCATAATAATATTAACCTGGAAACAACAATGAAAAAAATCATGGAGAGAAACGTGTTGTATTATTACCCGATCATAACAAACGCCATGAGGAGATGGGCGTTTATTTAATGAAGGAAAGGCTTAATTATTCAAGATTTAGTTGTGCATTATTTTCCGGGGTAACTTGGGCACGAGTCTTACAGTAAATATTTCGCTTAAGTAACAATATTTTATATTTTGTCAAGACACAGCACCCGGAAACTGAAAGCAGTGAACTGTTCGAACACTTTGAGATTTTTGATAATATTTTGAAAACTTAAACAATAAACACATTATTACGTTGGATACTGAAATGTCATCCCAGGAATATTTTTGGCCCTATTTGTAATGTTACACTAATAGGTTTTGAAATCTAAGCTAAAATAACACGTCCGGTAACGATTATTTGAGGATTTAAAGCAATAAGAATTATAGTAAGAAATTTGCAGATGTAGTTTCGAAGGTTTAAATATTTCGATTGTCTTAGGACATTTGCTGTTCAGCACTTGAAAAAGAATGTTCTATATTTAAATCTTTGAAACTAATCCCTCAAATTTATGAATATTTCCCTAATTCCTATACCCTTAACACCTCCAATAATTTTCGAAATATTACGAGAATTAGCAGAATGCGATAAAAGATACCGAAGCTAGCAGAAATGATTGGCAAAACGGCACTAATCGATGACTCGATGCAGGATTGCCACTAGGTTCTGATTTATAAAAAAATGGAATATTTGATCAGAGTAATAAAACGATGAATGTCTCTTGTAGATGTTTCAAAGATTAAGGAAGCAACACAAACGGCAAAAACTAAATTCCTTGGAATTTAAAATTTATATCAGTTCTGTTTTTGAAAAAGCGGTTGAAGAATCCGCAGAGACTTACATTTCATGTCCTAAGCAAGATTTGTTCCGTTTCTGAGTAAGACGGAAGTGCAAAAGGACAACCCCTCCCGGATATATGGATTGATCGAATTTGTGGAGCGGTGAATTTTACCGTCCTTCCGAGGAGACGAAAATTGATGAATAGACCGGAAAAACAAATTAGGAATCCGGTATCCTCTGATGGGCTTGCTGCTTACGTAATGAAAGGAAAACGAGATTTCCAATCGAATTGGGTCGCCTTGAAGGCGTCTCTTCCTTCTCTTAGCTCTTGTTTTGCAGTTTTGATAAGACGATTTGACAAAACACGACCCTATAGGGTAAGACACCGGAAATCTTATTACTTATTGGAATGGTTATTTGAAAAGAGCTGGATGCTATCCTGTTACAGTAGCATAGCGATGGACAGTTAGCAGAATTTTATAACATAAAAAAGCGAAAATATACTTTATAATATAAAGCCGTAAGGGTAGTGTCTTATCGGTAAAGGTTTGTGCTGACACTCTGCGAAGCGAAATGTTTTTATATTTCAGATTTAATCAGAAAACTAGGCGACATAAAAGCGTGTGTTGCCACTCGCAGTATATTTGGCTTTCGAATTTATTAACAATCTTAATGATTCTAAGGAAATGTGTTGCCCCTGCCTGTATTGAAATAGTTTTATCTTCCACGCGGCAGTGTGTTGTACTTCAGGAAAGCGTAAGATAATATTTAATTTTTCTTTCATATTTGTCATCCTATTAATTAACCAACAAAGTAATTTAAAAGCAACAAAAATAGATTCATTTCAATTACTATTGATTACTAACTGTGTCCGTGGATTCATTAAAATCCCTTATAGATGTCTGTTTCTTTTTTGTCTGTATGTGATTCATACAAGTCTACTGTTTATTCCGATCTTTCGGAATTCCGCAAACTTCGACCCTGAAAACGAAGGGCACAGTTTACATAACATTTCGAAAAATCCACTCACGAGCCACACTCAGGGCATTTATTCTATAAAAATGCGCTTACATCACCCATCATAAGTCCACGTTACCGATGTTGCTTTCCCGCTATCAGTGGAATTCATACATACCAAGCAAGTAATTTATAATTTTTCTTGAAAAAAAATATTCATATTTCTGTACAGTTTCAGTTTTTAAATCACATTACTCACCTTAGGTTCGCGTCGCCACTGTTATGTTTCCTCTATGAGTTCTTATTAAAACCTTTAGATGGCGGTGTATTCGTTTGCTTCTTAGAAAAATGTGTAACTTCGCTTTACAACAAAGAGCATTTAAATTGACATTTACGTGGGCTTTCCGTATCCCATTTTTCACTAGTATTTGGAAACCAGTGAAGAAATCGTCCAAATTGGATGGTGATTTTCCGAAATCTCATTTCCCCAAAACGCAAAACCAATAACAAATCAAGTACCATTTCTTACTAAAACCGTTACGTGCCCCTTGACCTCTAAATTATTCCAGAGTTGAGCTTGGTAAAATGCTGCACAATTAACCTTGAACAAAAATAAAGGAAAATTCCTTGTCTACCTGAGATTTACCTTACTAAAAAACTCCGCACACCCTCCTAAATTAAGCGTCTTCCCTCTGAGTAAAGCCTGAACAACGCTGGGTTCTTCCGCTAGTATGCTACTATGGTGCATTGCAGAGAATATAAAGGTAATTGTAAATGTATTAATGAGCAGTGTTACGTTACAATATGTCAAGGCACCAGTTGTTATGTGCCAAATGTTAAATACAAACTGTTACAATAATTTCCCTA
>KK113752.1:117930-143956 GCA_000611955.2 Stegodyphus mimosarum
GAGAACTCTGTAACTCGCATACAAGTAATTGATTCAATAACATAAGCAATACAATTCGTGAAGAAAAATTTAGAATAAGCATAAATTAATGCATATAATTTACTCACTCAATAATTAATTAACAAATAACTGCAATTAACTACACATTAATCCATAATTCTAAACTAACCAAAAATCACTACATAACAGCAGTTTTTTGGTAAAATATATGTTTCGGAAAACACATATCACAATTTTACATACAATTCGATACTATAGACAAATTTAAAACTAAGCAAAAGTAAGCCTTAGATTTAAGAAACTGTCCCTTCTTCTGCAGAAAAAATTCATACCATATCCACAAAAGCATCGCCGGGTTTTATTTTCACAACTGTTTGTCCAAACTGATATTTCCAATTAGAAAATTTGTATTTGAAAGTACCTAATGGGTACACGGGTAAAAGAATGCGGAGTACTAGAATTTAACCACTAGGCTCTGTTCAACAGCGGCAGAGCGGTAAAGTCGCTGAGCATTGGTGGTGCAACTTGGTTTCGAATTTAGGCGAACGGGCTGGTTGCCTGTGTACTTTGATTGTTTTCCCCATGTGTATCGTAGATACGAGCCATTTTTTCTTAAAAGAAGATCCACGAAAGCATTTCTTTCGTTAAGCAGTTAGCCCTCGTGTGGTTTGTCGGAATCATATAAACCAAACTATCACCTGTAGTAACCTAAACTATCACCTGTAACACATGTAGTGCCTGTATATCGGAGAACAACCTAAGGGGATAAAATCCAAGGGTTTCCCATTCCACTTCATCTACCACCAAACAACTCGACAGAACTTTCAGCGCGGCAATATTTTATGTGCCCAGGTACTATACATTTACATACATCCATTCATTGTTGTTGATTCAAACCCGAGGTTATCAGAATGGCTGCTCACGTATCTGGCGTCGAAAGTTTTACAAAATGAAATTTTAATATTTAAAAGTGCCTAAAGAGGAGCATTTGCTATATTTAAAGCATTTTGGGGTATTTACATATCGTCTCGTGCACTGTGAAATTGTCGCTAAACAGTGCGATTTCTCCTGATTCGGAAGATGAAGAAGCTCAACTAGTTATACCTCAACAAAGAAAAGTACAAATCTTGAAAGAATATCATGATTCGCCAACGTCATGTTGCTATGAATCTGAAGGAACCATTTTATCGAATAGCAAAACAATACGACTGGGTTGGAATGAAAAAGGATATAGCAGACTACGTCAAAGCTTTCTCGAATGCTGTCGCCTCTAATCAAAAGCCATCTGGCTTACTTCAAACTCCTGTCAATGCTTAACGTTTTGAGACCTTAGCACTTGATCTTTTCGGTCCCCTTTCTGAAACACCATCTGGTGAAAAATGGATTTTTACTGTACAGGACTGTGCCACGAAGTGGACAGCACTATTTGCTTTAAAGGAAGCAACGGCCAGAGAATGTGCCACTACTCTTTTGGAAGAAGTCGCCCTTAGATTTGGGTTACCCAGGAAAATAAACAATAAGTATTAATGTTACCTAGTTCCTTAGTGCTGTTATGCAACAACTATGCTATATCTTAAACATTGATCAAAGTATTACTCCTGTCTATCACCCACAATCTAACCCAGTTGAAAGGAAGAATAGAGATCTGAAACCGCGTTTAGCAATACTTGTCAGTAATTATCATCAGTCATGGAAGGATAAACTGTCATTAATAAAGTTTGCTTTGAATACAGCCAAATGTGATTCAACGGGACATTCTGCTACATTCCTCCAATTTACACGAGAATTACGAATCTTAGATGATGTAAAACATGATATAAAAGCGTAATTGAGAACGATAATTTTATTCCCGAAATTACTCCATACTTGAAACGTTTTGCAAGACATGTACAACAGGTACGAGAAAGAGTCGAATTACATCAAGATAAGCAGAAACGATTTGCGGATAAAAAACGAAGCGAAACTTCGAAATTTGTTCCTGGAGATAATGTTTGGGTTACTCTCTACCCAATCAGCAAAGGTCCAGTAAAGAAAACTGCTAAATTCATGCCTAAGCGAGTTGGTCCCTATGTGATAGTGAGTATAAGATCTCCAACCACTTACGATATTGCCGATCCTAACGGACCACACAAAATTCCCGGCGAATATCGTGTTTCAGCCTTGAAACTATATCAAGATCGAAATAAGTTTCAGACTTCAGCTCATATAACTCCAGTTTTACTCTTAAAGAAAAGAGAATTCCGAAAACGTATATTAGCAACCGAACCTATATCCGTTGCAAAAGATGTTCCTGAATCTAAGACTACTGCTCTTCAAACCCGAGCCCATCCATCGTGTTCTGCATCCACTACACAACGTAGACAAATGTCAGTTGCTGACTTCTTGCCGAGACGTCTACGAAGTGAGAAGGAAAGATATAACAGAACTATTTAACTGTAACCGAATTATTTTACTGAACGCCATCTAGTGGCGAAGTAGAACAATTTAAGACAGTCGACCTCCAGTCGCGATGATGTTAGGTTAGGATGTAATTAGATATCTCTGTAATTCAAAGTTTAATATTCCGTTTCGTATATGTTTTATTTTTATGTATGTTTTCTTTCTACCCGTTCCTGTGTGCTCTGTTAATAAATACATTTAGAGCTAGCTGGTGTTTGTGTTTATTCAGGGACGGCTACATTACATTACATAATTTAGCACCTATTTGGAGACTGGTCACCCCATTAACAGAAAAGTACTTTACAGTCGGTTGTTATCTCATTTGCGTTTTGAAACTTACGACAGATTTACCTCCACTTTTCTGAGCCACGGATACATGAAACCACGAGTAATGAATCAACTCAGATATATTCAGGAATATAGTTTACTTTCTTTAATACTAAAACTTGGTAAGCACGAAAATTGATAGCATCATTAATCATTTAAATTGCAGTTAAATCGAACAACAGGATCTCAGTTGTAATTTAAATTCTTTGTTGTTTACGGACCACAGTCTTTAATAAGTATATTTATTTTATTTAAATCTTTACACCTTTCGTTTTAAAATATCCCAGCAATGGCCGAACGGTTAAAGTCCTCGAACACTGGTAGTTCGGTCTTCGGTTGAATCCCGGCTAACGTGCTGGCTGCATGGGTGGTTTCGGGTTTCCACATGTGTAACGTGTATATGTAAAGCCAGTTTCCCTTAGAAAGTCCAAGGCATTCTTCCGCTTTGGCAGATAGCCCTCCAGAGCTTGGTTATAATTAATTAAACCAAACCAAAACCAAACCGTTTAAAAAAAGTCAAGTTTTACTTGGGCGATGTATCACCGATTCTAACAGCCAATTGTTAAGCTGACGTAGAATAAAAGTTTGGACTTTATAATGCAGTGCCATACACCATTTATTATTTCCTAAATTAGCTCAATTAAGGCGTTTTATAACTTAAGCTGACAATGCATACAAAATTAGATTTTTTATTAACACTAAGTACAGAAAAATTCGTAAAACGGAATATGTTGTGTTTCTAAAAAAAGTGTTGTTACTATGTAAAGAAATGGGGGAAAAGATAAGAAGAATTATTCATAATAAAATTAATTAGACAGAAATAAAAAAGGAAACAGAATTTTCATTTCGCCCAGGTAATAGTGAAATTCTAATTACGTTCCAGTCTTCACAAAGCTAATCTTACGTGGGCGTATTTCTGAAAGCTGCCATGCATGTGTGGATCTAATAACTTAATTTAAACCATAAAATATTTTCTTTGAAGAGCAGCATCGAAACTCTTTCATTTCCAGATTTGTTGTTCGCTGCATATTTATAGCTAAAGTATTCTATAACCGAAATATTCTGTTAATTATATTTAAAAAAAAAATCTGAAAGATTTCAGATTTTAAATTACGTCCAAAGGCGCGTTTTTTTAACGTTTCGTGTGCTACCTTTTTTTATTAAATATCATGTACTACGTACTCAAACCATAAAATTCAGTTCAAAATCAATATCGCAAAATCATTTTAAAATGAACATATCTTTAGAATTTCCGTAAGTCTCGTGCGCTGGAGATAAAAATGTTTTTCTTTTTCCGTACAGTGTTGCCATTGCTCGCTTTGAAATCATTTAGTTTGTTAATCAGAAATTCGTTGAAATGTTACAAAACATAAAATCGATAATAAAGCAAATTTCAAATTCAAAATTAGGGCTTCCAGATGCCCATATTCGCAGTAGGATTACGTCATTCAAAATTCGATGGCTCTAGGTTTTATCACAATGCGAGAAACATGCATACATTTATGCAGATTTTTCATTTTTTTAAATTTAATGCAGAGCGATAACATTTAGTGGCAACAATTTGAAAAGTGAAACGGGCATTCAGAGTGATTCAACGCAAAATCGCAAAACGAAAGTAATAGTCCTTCGGGACTAAATCCCTTTGGACTAATAATATAGCCTGTAATACTTTTTTCTAACTTTCTCGTAAATTGTGGAACTATGTAAATAAATACAGCATATTGGATTCTATTTGTACACTTCGGCACCTCAGATTAATGATTTCTCTTATATATATATATGTATCAGTAAAGACATAAAGTAAGAAATTTAGAACTGCTTTTTTCACAAAGGACTAAAATTGAAATTCATAATTAATAAATTTCAAATAATCCTATAAATGCAACAAAGAGTTTTTAAAATTGTTAAAACCAAAACTCTTAAACAAGCATACCCCAATTAAATTTTTTTTTAAATTTAAAATATTTTATGAAATTTAAAAACTCAAAAGAAGAGGAATTCAAACAATTTCAATGCCAACTCATCAGGGGAAAGGAATACTGAAACCAATTGAAATCTCTCTTCTACAAAACTCCTTGCTTTTCTGTATCCAGAATTAATCGATGAACAATTTCAGTGTATCTTAACTGTAATAGTTCACTCGAAAATTCTGGCCCTTCCCAAAAGCAACCAAAAGGAAGCAAAATTTTAATTAGAAACTTGTACCATAAATAAAGAGAATATCATTTCATTTAACGAAAACGAAAGTGAAATAATAAAATACTTCAATAAAGAAAGTAAATCAAAATTTTACCTTTAAGCATATAGCAAATAATCCAATGTATTTAAAACGTAAGTGAAATTATAAAATTTAGTTGAAAAGGCGCAATTAAAACTCACCATAAGAAATCAAAAACCTCGAGCACTTTCATTATACTACAACCGAAGCAAGGATATTTTGTTTCAGTAGTAACGTACAGGTTTGCTATTTTGGCTTCATCGGCGAAATTGAAAAACCTTGGCGAGAAAGTAATCGCTCAAAAGTCTAAAATTAAGAACAAAAGATGCGATTTTGAAACTAAAAAAAAACTTTAAGATATTAAATGAAAAATTCTTTTAATTCTGACAAAGAATAAGATTACTTGTGAATTGAAAGAAGTTAAAGTAAATTCTTACTCTTTTGAAACGAAAATGAGAAAAAAGAACATCATTCATTGTAAGACTTATATTAAATTTTAAAATCAATTATTCTTTAAAAAAGTGCCTAAAATGGTCAATTAGATTTTAATAATTATATTGTAGAAATGAGAGAAAAATCCATAAAGTTTAATTTTAGATTTAAAAAAAAATTACAGAAAAAAGTTAGAAAAATTTTTAATAAATTTACTTTTCTAACAAAAGTTATTCTTTTATTTTATTTGCATTAATTATATTTAATAGCCGCCAGGAAAACACTTATACGATTAACAATAGTCGATATTCCTCTCTGAAAAATATAACTTTATTTTATCTTCATTATAGTCTATGAAATTTCAACTGCATCTGCTTTTTTTTTAAGAATTGAAATATGTGACTCTTAAAAAACTTAAGAGCATATTTATGCATATTTTTTACTTAAATGAAAGCAACTGAACTCCTGGTATATTTATCGCTTCAAAAACACTAATACTATTTCTTAAACACTAATGATATGAATTTGAAATGCTGCTTTGCGTGTCAGGTAGACTACACATGTTTAACTAATAAGTAACTAAAAAACTTGTGAATACCAAAATGAATTTTCCTAATTCACTTTAAAATAATATTCCTAAAATTTGTTTATGAAGCTAAGAACTAAGTAAGTTACAAAAAATATAATAGCACTGCATTTATCCTGGGACGCAAACCTTTGAATATTCATAAGGTCACATAAAGGTTAGGTTGCCGCGCAACCGGTATAGTGGTTAGCATCGCTGACTGCCATCAGCCCCGGGATCGAATCCTGGGGCGGGATCGAATCCAAAGCCGGGATCAAATCGGGATCAGACCATGGGATCGAATCCCGGAGAAGGTATGGATGTTTGTAAATGTATAGTGTCTGTCCAATATAGGGACGCTCTAAATATTCGGGGAACCGAAAGTCCTCTCTGATGTTGGTGGTAGGGAAGAGGGATGGGAGATCCTCAAACCTCTCCCTTCGAAGTGCTCTCTATCAAAATTTGGGGCGGAACTAAGTCGCACTGCCAGCTGTAAGGTGCAGTGTTGCCAACGACGCGCGTAATCTTGCGCTCCTTCCCACGAGGAATTCCGTGGGCTTGTGCTGACTATACGTCAGACAAGTGAGCATTAGTTAACAACAACAAAGTTTAGGTTCGGTTATGTTATGTGCTAATTGTCGCGTCACCAGATGTTAAGTGCTAAAATCGCGGCACCAAATGTTCTGGTACCAAATGTTAAATACTAACTGTTACAATAATTTGTCTACAATAATATCAAAACCATAATTCATTGCGTTGTGTATTACTAACCCGAACAACCCCTAAGACCAAGCAGGAGTACTGGTGTTAAAAACATTCACACAAGTCATCATAAGAAAAACTCTGAATCAAATATATATATATAACCAAGGATATTTATTGCAGCATTAAAGGAAGACACTCAATCTTTCAACTTAAATCTCTAGATCTATGGTGTGTTCAGGTGACAACTATTTAAAATAATGCATTTAGAATTATAATATATATATTGCTAATTTCAAATATGCACCGAGATGAATTAATCAAAAATTTACACCGTAAAAATTAATATTAAATTTTCATATGCAGTTATCAAACTCTGCTGGCCAGCATAAAAATACACAGGAATTTAATGAATCACCGAGCATGGTGTCTTTACCAATATTGATAGAGATTACTTAGTTCAAGAAATTTCTTAATTTACTCAGGTAAAAATTACATACATAAATTTAGCAAATCCCTTAGGCAGTTAGAAAATATTACATATTCAAGTAGACCCGTTGGAGAAAAATGATTACATTTATTCCTACATTCAATTACACAATTAAAGGTAAAGTAGAATTTAAATTTTTAATCGTTCCTTAATTAGCAAAAGTTAAAGTTAATTCTCAACCAAAAATAGTAACAACTTAAAGTAAAAAGGTAAAATTTAGATAAGTTAACAAATTTAATATCCTGTCTTAATTCATTATATATAAATTTTAATTACATTCCAAGTTAAGGTTAAAAGTCCTAAATAGATTAATAGTGCAGCAGTTGCTTAAATACACAGCCTGGATTTAAGATCCAGCAGAAAAACCTTGACTAAAAGTTAAATAGAATTTAATTGGAAATTAAACACACATATAATTACTCCTTACATTAATAATTCATCACTGGAAAATTTACTTCAAATAATCAAATCTCTTTAAAAAAATTTTAAATTACCATATTACTTAGGAAACATGTTCACGGAATTTAAGTCGCAAGCTGTACTAAATTTCAGGTGAAATTAACAATCAAAGGGTTGAACTCACTTTTAGTTTTATCACTAAAATTTAATTAAGCATTAACTCAACTTATAGATTTTTTTTTTCCCGGATGTCCCATTCATAACAGGTGTTGAACAAGGCTCTGCCGAACCAGTCCTTCGCAGATGTTGAACGAGGGAGTCCGGCAAGAAATCTGGACACCTGGATCAGACACTATGAAGATGGTAAAGTGCATTCGTGCAGCAAAACAAGAGCTCCTAAGGGTTCCTCCCTTTTCCGTCTATTCTCATTCATGCGAGTTGATGGTAGTACTCGAGTTGATGGTAGTAATTCGATGAGGAAAAAAACAACATTCTCGACTCCAACACGGGGATGGTAAAGTGCGGAGGAGTAAACTTCAAGTGATTTTTTTTTTTAGATGTTCATCTTTATCTTATTTCCCATCTCCGGCTCTTCCAGAGGAAGAAAAAAATAACGTGCTTCTAACGCTGCGAATCCAAGGCAAAAAGGGCTGAGCATGGCCTTGCATGACGATTTCAATCGTCCAGGCTCCAGAATTTTCGAAAATCACCAAATTTGGTGAATTAGTATGCAAATCTCGCCAAACACAAAACAGTGCTGCGAAAACTTAGTTTTTCCTTCTTCACACCAAAAAAAGTTCCACCCTCGCCACCCCCTTCGCCAACAAGGAGGGGTGAGGGAAAGAATGCGACAAACCTATCACTCCCCTGCCACGCAACCGGACGCAGTACATGACCTTGACGAGAAAAGTGCTCAAAACGGCGCTTATAGCAGAATAAATTTCTAGACACGAAATTCAACAATTTTAGCAATTAAATGGGCATAATTCTCCAACGGGGCGACGTACAGTCATGAAAGTAGGTTCATAAGAAGGGTAAATTTTTTCTCTTTAAGAAGTATAAATTTCAACCATGTGAATAAAAAGGAAGTATTTTTAAATTCAAATATTACGCAGAAAGCAACCGATTTCCCATTGTCTCCTTCTCCCGAAGGCTAATACTGTCGAACGCGTAATGTAAGAACGAGAACTCTGTTTAACTCGTGTAAAAATAATTGATTCAATAACATAAGCAATACAATTCGTGAAGAAAAATTTAGAATAAGCATAAATTAATGTATATAATTTACTCACTCAATAATTAATTAACAAATAACTGCAATTAACTACACATTAATCCATAATTCTAAACTAACCAAAAATCACTACATAACAGTTATTTCAATATGGCGAATAACACTTGGGCTCTTAGCCTTACAAATGGAGAACACCAAAAAAGACTACCATTCAGTCAGCCTGCTTGTTGGGTTCGAACACGGGTTTTAGTGGATTAATATTTAGTGGATTTAACTACCGGTCACTGGTGGGTCACAGTCTGATTATGTAGTTTCCTGTAGGACGGGAGAAGAAATATGATTTTATTTTAATAAGGATGACAAGCAACTTTATTTTAACAAAAATTTACAATACTCAAAAGATTAATTTTCTTATTATACCACATATTATGCTATAAATATAATACTTAGAAAAGAGGTGAAAAGAAATAAATAATGATATTTATTATTAAGAAGACCCAATTGCTTTTTTTTTTGGCAAAATATTCAATTTTGCTTTGCATTTTAAAATTATAAGTGATTATGGTTATCTTATATTTTAACAAGAAACTGCAAATAGAATTTTAATAAATTAAACTGCTTGTTTAAACGAAATATAAAAGTTTTTAAAAACTATATTGATATTTTGGTTTTAAAGTTTTGTGCATTTTCTTCAATGTATTACATTAATTGCATTGCATTATTTTTTCTCGTATTATACAAAATTGATATTAGATTTAATAGAAAAATTTTGTTATCATGGCTAGTGAAAAAATGAAAAACATCTAATTAGTTTTAGTTTAAATATTAAAAAATTAAACGTTAAATCTGCACACTTTTATCAGAAGTATAATAATAAACATGTACAAAAAATTTGCAATCCCTATCTTAATTGGGAATAAAAAATAATATTTTTAAAACATAGATATCAACAAAAAGGAAAATCAAGAACATCAGTTTAGTATTTAAGTGTAAAAGTTGCCACGTTTAAAGGAAACCTGTCTAAATTTCACTTTACTTCAATCATCATTTCAGTTTACTAGCTCTATGTGGTAGGAGCAAATAAAAAAGAGGGTGGCGTAGAAAATGTCATACCATTTGTTTTGTGTATTACCCTTTTATTTATTGCCGAAATATTACAAAATCAGTGTCTAGTTAACTCTGTGAACATGAAAAATGAGTTTAGTGCAGAATGTGATCAATTCAGCCAACATTTTATTTCACAATATCTTACAAAGGAGCCTTTGTATTCTCCACAACCCTCCGACATAAATATATGAAATTGCAGGGCATCATTTGCACGCTAAATGCCTTCAGTTAAGTTACATTTCTAGGCTTCTTTGAGAATTTTCACTTGCCCAGAATTAAACATTTTAATTATTTACTACTCCGTTTAAATAAAAATACACCCATCATTAGTCATTTATGTGTTTTGCAGAAAGAGTTTTTTTGCATTTAGCCCAAAGGAAACTGAAGCCTTCGTTCCAGGTCCTAATGGAACAACGGAATATCAAAATGCAGAATCCTCGAGATTGACCTGCGAGATTGTTCCTAACTCAGCAGCCTTTCTTGTGTATTAGCTGAGATTTCGTGTCTAAGTCGCGATAACGCTTTCCATGTTTTCTTGAGTGTGGATACTTGATAGGCATCTTATAGTCTTTTGCAACACATGACCAGTGCCTTTCAGCTGCTGACACAATCTGTGAATGGTATGTTTTCAAGAACTCCATTTCAGCAAGAATCAACAATCAGCGACCTATCTTTGTGTAGAGACCAAACTATTCATTTGTGCTAAAAATCTTAACCACTTCACCTTCTGTTTGACATTCAAATGACCGTTATCATGCAAAGTGCTGTTTCGTGGCAAGGCAAACTTGAGTCCAGTGCTGACTTTGCCTAAAACCTTCCGGACTTTTCATGAAGCGAAGCACCATGACACAGGTTTTAACATATAATATTAAAAATTTCATGGGCTGATTGAATGAAATCGGTGACTTGCGCCACCTGCAGTTTGATATTCCATTAGTCTTTTAAACGATAGTCTGTTGCTTTAGAATAAGCTCTTCATGGCCATCCTGCTTTCCAAAACCGTGACTCATAGCCATGGCAACGACTCCTGAGAAAAGGTCGAATTCTCCAATTTCTTAAGAGTCCTCTTATTCCTCTGCGCGCTGATGATGACCCACGTGACCATCGGATGTGAAAAAAGGTCGCTGTTGACTCTGAGGTGCCTCTTATAAATTAACAGATTATAGCAAGTATTTAAAAATATTTTTTCTTTAAATTACTGTCATCGAATATGAAACCATAATGACGTTTTAAGTACTGAAAGTACAGCTCTGCTTTCAGACCCCCTACTTTTAGTCATGTGCCACCTCAAAATATTTCAGTCGCGTATCTTACCGATTTCCATTCGATGAGTGGCAACATATTGCAAAGCTATCTGACAATGTCTATTAGGAAGATCTGGCATTTGAATACGCATTTTGTTTCATTCAGATAGGCTTTATATAAAAACATACTGTTTTTGTTATAATACCATTAAGTTATTAATTTATTTTATTTCGAGATAAGTTATACCTAACATGTTGCACTCTTTCGTAAAAGAATTCCATATTCTGATAGAATATGTATTTTCTACTGCTTATCATTTTATCACCTACCCTACATGTAAAAAATTTCTCGCACTTTCATCTATTTGAACTCAGTGATATTCTTTTATAATTTACAAGTTGATAAGATTATTTAGTTTATAACTTTATTATATGTGGTATGCCAGAAGCATTTCCTCACAAATAATGTGTAAGTTTTCAGATGGTAAACGAAAAGTATTAATAATTTCATGGAATTTTATTAGTTTAAATTCATTACATTCACTGCTTGCATTTATTTCACGATGATTTACTTCCTCGTCTTCTGTTTACCTGCCGTTACTGCCCCATTTACTTCTATTACTGCTACATTTACTTCCACTCCTACATTTGTCTCTTGTTCATTCCTGAATTCAACACGACCATTTATAAAATTTCTTGTGATCTGCGTGTGTGAGTCAAGACCGAAGATCTTTAAAATTCGTGATAAGAGAATATATCCCGTACGGCAAACAGAAGTAAATAAAAATATTTTCAATAACATTCCATTACTGAGATAAAGACACCAACTATCAATTTTCGAAAGCCAGAATTATTATTAGCACTAATTTTCCCTCAGTTTGGATTTTTAAATACGTTTCTGAAATTCTACACAGCCGTCTCTTTCATTATTGGAGCATCTTTCACTCCGTTTTCGTCAAAAGCGTGAAGAACCTAATTGGAGACCTACATTTCTTCTTTAGATAAACGCCCCATCAGTAGCCGAGTGTTTAAAATCCCTGAATACTGGGAGCTCGATGTGGGTTCGACTAAGGTGAACGGATTGACTGTATGGTTGATTTTCCCCATGTTTAAAGTCAATGCAGGCTTTTGTATGCCTTTTTCATCTTCGGATAATGTAGCCTATCTTCTTTCGACAAAACACTGCAATTTGTATAGTTAACTCTGCGAATCGTACAACTTTTATAATCGTACGACTTCTAGAGTGTTCACCGTAACAGTCACGCTTTGATAAAGTTGGAGTGAAATGCAACAAAACAGCAGTCAGCCATAATTTCTAGCTTTAGTTTATAACTTCTACTTTGAACTTCATCATTTGTTTATTATTGAAACGAAAATTTAAATTAAATTTTAAATTTATTTATTTTGCTCAATATTCTTTGCTTAAATTTATTTCGCTCAATATTCTATCTCCAGAATTTACCATATTTTCGAAATGTTTAATTTATCCTCTCTTTCTGGCATATTTACAAATCATTTTCAAACAGTGAATATTTTGGACCTAAACTGTCTGTATACCAGGCGTTGTAAGGTATTTTATTTCTCCTTTCCGCATGCCTTCGTGGTGTAATTGGAAACATTCTCGACCCGTATTCGACAGCTCCAAGTTTCGAGTCCCGGCAAAAGCATTGCACATTTTTTACATGTCCTGTTTCAAGGAAAAAAATCTAATGACTATATACAGTAATAAGAAATTTTCCTCTTACTTCCGGGGTGACTTCGTGTTTGTAATTGTAAATAGGTCTACTGGCGATTGGGAGATCTGGAGTTCTTATTAGCCAGCAATGGTATTGTTTTTTTTTCCTGTTTATTCTCCGAAATAAACCTGACTTTACAAGATGTCTTAAAAATGGTCTCAGTTTTACCATTTTGGAGTACATAACGTAAAAGTGGTGGTATAAGATTTTGATTTAAATAAAATGCTCGTTATGACATTGCTTTGTTATTTACGATTCCGGCAGCATTGGGTAAGTGTAAAATAACAAAAATTATTTACTTGTTTCATCCTTACTTAAAACGCATGAGCCTGTTACTTAGTTACCGCCTGCAGATATAGTCTGTAGGCCTTTCTTGCCCTCTCCCATTAATAATGGTAACACGTGTCGTCACCTCCACACAACCTTCATTTTCTCCACCTCCTCTCGAACATATCCCGAAGCGGAATACGCTAAACGGAAAGGAATACGGAAGAAAACAGTTAGAGAACTCGGCCTCTGCCGCGAGTGTTGTTATCATTATTACGGCGCAAGCTAGGAGGACAAAAATGACTTCGAATTGCTTATTCTACGCAACACACTATAGCTAAACTGACAAGAGTAGTTCTTGTAACAAACAGGTAACAGTTTATTTCTCACGCTTGTCTACAAATCGAGCGGTGCTACCATGAAAGCATTAATAGTTTCGAAGTTATGTATGACTGTCTTATAAATCGTTAAACGTTTTTCATAAAGTTTCAATATCATATTAGTGAAAATCAGCATTTTATGAAGGAAAATAATAAAACATAAAAAAAACAGACTATTGAAGTTTCAAGATAACTTACTTAATCTTCTGTCAATCATCATCACATCTGTCAAATTCTGTTGAATACATCAAGCAGAGGTATAACATTAATAGATAATTCTTAAGAGAGCATTAATCAAAATAATTCAGAATCCAAATCACTCAGTGGCAAGCTCACGAGCAATCAACTAAAGTGTTGTGTCATCAATCGAAAAAGGCTAGGAATCTCTGAGCTTAACTGTTGCCATAAATTGCGAACATTAAAGCACATTATTCACGTGCTTCGTAATTTTGCAACCAGATGTTTTTTATGCTACGAATGACTTTTGTTGCCTCTAATTTTGCAAATATTGATCCGGCACTGTTGACTGAACAATTTCTCAAAACTTTTAAAGAGCGTGGGTGTAAATATTCTCGTACTTCCTCATCCGTCGATACACTAAAAGCGATTTTTTGCTATTTCATCTTCACTGCTCAAGAAAAAAAAGGTGTCGAAATGGAAAATATCAAAGCTGAATAAACTGCTACGTCACTTGTACCCGTCGATTTTGGTAATTGTTGGCAGTAGTCGCATTAGCAATTTTCGTTTAAATTAAAATTACGGTGAATTCTCTTGTAATCGGCCATATCAGTTAAAATGATTTTGGTCTTTAAAAGACGTTGTCTCTTTAGAAAAGCGCATTTAATGCGGATGTTTATTTATGCATTTAGAAATGCTGGTCATTTTCAGAGGTTGACATCACTGATAGATTCACTTCATAACTTAAAAAGATTAAGTACACTACTGTATAAAGTGATTAAATTAGACTATGAAGGAAAATAGTACAGAACTACCAGTTTTCAGCGACTTTTACCGCTGGTCCGCTGGTGGGCCATGAAAATTGAAAGCTTCAGGAAAAGTGCATTTCGCGCTAACTTCCGCAATGGTAATTATTTCCAGATTTTAAGAGATTTTCCTCTTTTTTCCAAAGCTTAAAATTAAATTTTTAAAGACTTATTTAATATTTCTTATTTCATGCTCTAACCATACTTACGTTCGGTATTGTGTAGCAAGGTCTTCCAACTGTTTTGTTTCTTCGCATCGCCTTGGTTTTGACTGTTTTTACCTCATCGCTGCGTTCAAATCTCTTGAGCACATTCCACATTCTTGACCAAACATGCACAGTTTCCTGTCATAATACCCTGCATATTCATAGTTAGAGCTGCTGGCTACCTTATCGTTGGGCTTTGTTTTAAGTTCCGAAAAGGCCTTTACGTTTCTAATAGTCTTATTTCATGTAGTGACGCGCGGAACGCTACGAAACATTTCCGTAAAACGCCTTTCTACTAGCACTAGTTTGATCTGAAGTTTCTAGCTAGATCAGCCATCTGCTGCGAGTACGTACATGCAACATTTAATGAGGATTAAGAGAAATGCTTCTCCTCAGTCGTTTCGCGTAGAAGAGGAAAGAGAGACTGTTCTTCTGCGAGGTCTTCCGAAGGACGACAAATCAGATTTCCTGGACAGGAAATTTCCCGAAAATGTTTCTGTAGGCTTACAGTGGAGGATAGCCTGCTCTTCTGATAGCGGTGTTAGTGTCTATAGAAGTATTTAAACTAGTGCCGAGATGAACGTCCTTTCGAGAGGCTGGGTGGCAGAGACAGAGGGAAGGGAGATCAGAGATTCCCCGCGATATGCATCATCAAAATCGGGATGGAATGGTACAGTTAATGCGGTGAGACTATGCCTGTAAAATCATCAATTAAGTTCTGGCGTTTCTCTCAAGGAAAGCGTCTAAACGGTATATGGTTATTTCAAATACTGCCGAGCCGGAAGTTCTCTCGAAAAGCTTGGTGGTAGGACAAGAGGGGAGAGAGATCCTCGGATCTGCTCCCCGCCCCCTCCCAAGGTGTACTTCCTCAAAATTTTTACGGAACCGTACACGAAGTACGGTGGGACTACTCGAATAAAACCGTTAGTGAAGTTTGGGTGTCTCGCCTCTAACTCCCTGTCTTATCCTCTCTCACAGTATGCCTTAGTACGATAATGCACACCATTTCCGCAAATTTACTTGCAAATAAAAGTTATCCTAACAATAGTACACTGGTTATCATAAATTGAGGGAAAATCACAAAAATAGCGATAATTCCCTCAAAAATAAGCCAAATCGTGTAAAATTTGAATATGTTGCCAAGTAAGAGTAGCTGAATAAAACTGCAATAGGCAAATTAGTGACGCTGCACTCGAAATGCGTCATCTGCGAGAAGCATAAAAGTCCGTGTTTGAGAGCAAGCTCACATATTTCATTGGGATAGTGACATCAGAAATCTGAAATAGCCAATTCGTAACAATGATCTCCAGGCATCATTTGCTTGCAGAACTACGATGGAGAGCCATTGGGAGACTAGAGGCAGGGGAAAGCCAAACAGAAGTTACCAGCTGGACAAATGTAAGTATTTCTGTGGTTCATAGACATTGGAGGCAATTTCAAACCACAGCTTCGGCATCTAGGAACTTCAGCGAAGGACGGCCAACTGCTACGACGAGCGCCGATGACCGATATTTGTCATTATATGCACGCAGGAATAGAACCGCTACCATGACTCTTCTTAAATCCTCCCTTGCTGCAGCCACCGGAAGGTTGGTGTCAGCGTCAACTGTGCGTAAAAGGCTTCTCAAAGGTGGTCTGTATGCGAAGCGACCAGCCATTTGCGTGCCGCTCACGTAGCGCCATAGGAGGGACCTTTGCAGTGGGTACGACAACATGTCCACTGGATTTCTGATCAATGGAGGGCTGTTCTCTTTACGGATGAGTTCAGGTTTAGTCTACAAAGCGATAGTAGGCGTTATTTGATATGGAGAAAACCTGGAACCCATTACCATCCGTCAAACATCCGTGAAAGAGATGCACAGGGAAGAGGCAGTGTTTGTGTTTGGGGTGGCATCTCTTTGGGTGGACGCACAGACCTCCATGTCTTTCCAAGGGGAATCGTGAATGCTCACGTTTATAGAGAGGGCATTCTTTGATGCTTATGTGCACTCATATGCTGGGGCAATAGGTGATACTTTCCTGTTACAGGACGACAACGCAAGACCACACAGGGCTCGCATTGTAGATGATTATCTTCAACAGGAAACAATTATGCGCTTGGAGTGGCCAGCTCGATTCCCGGACTTGAAGCCTATCGAGCACGTTTGGGATGCTTTAGGAAGACCTGTACCTGATCTTAATCCGCCCCCTCAGACACTTGCCGCGCTTGCAACTGCTTTAAAAAAGCAATGGCTCTCGCTTCCTATGGAACTGATAGACCGCATAATTGAAAGCATCACACATCGCTGTATTGCTTCTAGAGGCGCTCATATTCCATATTGAAGGTACTTTTTCTATAGCAAACTGACACCTTCGATTTGTTCATTTTATACATGTGCTAATTTCTATGCTACCATAATTGTCTGGTAATTTCGTTTTGTGTTATTTGATACTTTACTATGTGTCGCATATTGTGGGTAAGTTTCATAAAATTCTATTGTAACATTTTCAGTAATCGTGATTTTTGTGATTTTTCCTTAATTTATGATAACCAGTGTATTTAGCAGATATTTTCGTAAGAATACTTTAGCTTTAAAGCATTTTCAACAATGCCTGTCATAGCTCATGCGCTAATATGTAACTGTACGTTTTAATTATCCAAGCAATGTTTCAAAGAACTAATTTTCTACGTCGACGTACGAGAATAGGAAAACAGAAAGATAGGAAAGGGACTTGTTTAAAATCTAAAGTTTTACACTAAGCCATAACATGTATGACATTTGCAATCAGCGTAAAAATATATTGATTATCATTATTCGTCTTTGAAATAAAGCACTGAAATGAAAACTGCTCTCATTTTCAAGACCTCTGTACGCGACGTCTTTCTCTCTCTCTTTCTTCCTGAATACTGAACGAATGAAGGCACGCGAATCATTGAATAAAGTGATTGAATGCTGTAAGAATGGGCGATAAGAGAAAAGGGGATTCCAAATTAATCTCGCGTCTTGCACGAACAATGCGAGAAGCTTTGGAAAAGCAAAAAGATTACGAAGTTAATGAGCTGGCCATTTCCCCCGGTTCAGTTTTTGCTGTCATGATAATTCCTTTTCATCACATAATGAATCTATTCTTCCAAGTTCTGCATTATATATGCCATGTATTACATATGAAACGCATTCCTTGCCAACATATGTTACACGATCCGCTTAATAAATTATTTTAGTGCTGCCTTAATAATTGGGCGCTTGGCGGCCTGATGTGAGTGAGTAACGGCTTGGTTGAAAATGGTTTGCATTGTGGATGGTTTAAGAATGATGGTTCAAGCTGTCTTGTATTAATTATTAACACGGTTCTAATTTTAAGCGAAACATAATATAAGTCAAGATTCTTGCTTCCTGAAACCGGTTTTATATGCAAATATAATTTTGTGAAGCTGATTTATTACTGTATTATAATCACTTAAGCAGGTGATTTATGTAGTGGCTAAAGCTTTAAGCGTAATTTAGTTAAAACTATTGGTGATGAAATATTAATATTTCATTAAATATATTTGTAACAGACAACGGGCGAGCTAAATGCATAGAATAGAAAATTATAGGTTCTGGTTGATTAAGAAATTCAGTAAATGCTGTTTTACAATAGTGTCTCATAGAATTTTATAAAAAATTCATTGTTAAATTTCATGCCCACTAGAGGTCGAGCGATTAAAGTCACTAAACACTGGTAGTTCGGTCCAAGTTTTGAATCCCGCGAACTGGCTGGCTGCATAGGGGGTGTTTTTGTGGTTTTCTCCATGTGTAACGTATATACGATCCAGTTTCCCTTAGCAAGTACTACACGAAGACGTCCTCCCCCTTAAGCAGATAGACCTAGAGGCTTTGCCGTAATCACATGAACCAAACAAACCATTGTTAAACTTCTCTGGAATTCTTTAGAAAGATGGCCCATTTTTATTTCCATGTGAGACGTAAAAGAATCGCGAGAAATTACGGATATCATATTTTAACGATAATATCCATTTTGACCACTCTCGAATCCGTACTCCTAAATTTAGTTTTAAATGTCTTCAGTTAAAATTAATGAAACTCATTTAAAGAAGACTCAAGTTACAAAAAACATTTTTTGATAAGTTTTACGTGCCAAAGTTGCTTTGAATTTTGTGTATATTATGTTAATTCAAATTTAAAATTCCACATAAACCGCGTAGAAATCTGGATTTTGTTTTTAGATAAGCTGCCAACGTTAAGTCTTGAAACGCTTCCCAAAAGCCGTCTAATTTATTTTTAGAAGCCCTGGGATTAGAAGTACATATCAGTGATCAATAATTAAGAAATTATGCTGTTTTATCTCTTTTACGGAAAACTCCGTAAAAGTGTACGTCAATATTAAATTTTCAGTCTTTTAAAATACACACGATGTCCGTAAAAGATATTAGTTATATGGTTTGCAGTGTCGCAACTATTGGTTGTACATTTATATTTTCAAATACAATAATGTTATAAGGCAAAAGTATTCGTCTTATGGTATTTTTACGTGTAAAAATTTAATTTTTAATAGTTACGAAATCTACCTTTCATACGTCCACGGTTTCTGAAGTTTGTTTTATCATTCAAAGAAATGAAACCCAAAATATTTGACTCCGTACGTCAAAATCTTGCCGAAATATTCAGTTTTAAAATTTGCGATTATGTTGAGGGATCGTATAGGAATTAAGAGCAAAATGTTTGTACTTTTAGTGAACAAAAAATGAAATCAGCTTAGAAATGTTTTTTATGATGTTAAAAGATTAAATTACATTCATTGCTATGCAGACTGTCATGAAAAGTATTCCCCAGTATGAATTTCTCAAAAATGGAAATAGAAATCATATTCATAAAATATTTTAAAACTTGTCTTCTTAAAACAGTGGTAACTTTTTGGATTAAAAACGTAATTTAAGTTATTACGCTGATTCTTCGTGTTTACCTTCTTTAGTAATATTAATAACGTAGTTTTTGCTCTTGTAAACATATAAATTATTTGTATGGAAATGCGACCAATGTACCGTATTAAAATAATTATAAATTAAAGAATTTCACATGCTAAGTAAAGCTCAAAAGTATATCGCTGAATACTATGAAATCCTTAAATTTCAGCTCTTCGATCCGATCACCAAAAGCGAGGTCAAAAGAATTGTCGAAAATCCTATGTTTTGAAATGAAATATTTATGTCAGTTTTTATTGTACGGGAGTCAAAGTTCTTATATTTTGTTAGGAGTACAGGGTGAATCTGAGCAAGTGGGCAAAACTTTAGGACGTGATAGCAGGCAGCTATACGAACAATATTCGTCATAGAATGTAATGTACGGCGGAACGAAAACGATGAGAAGTTAAAGGGTAGTTTTCCACTGGCACATTTAAAGAATTACCACTGGAATGAGAGGCGATACTTCGGAAAGCATTTTTTAATAGGAATGTAATTGATGTACATTCTCAATGAAACTGCTGAAAAGACCTTCCGTCAGCTGAAACAAATTAAAACAAATTGCTCTTCAAGATTTCCCACGACCACTTTGTAAGCAGTTTCTTTACTAAACATAATATCGTGAGCTATCTTTCAAAAAGGCATGTGACTATTTCCCACCTACGGGATAGGGACTGACGAACATTTGCGAAGACACCACGCATTTCTCGAGTATCGCCGACAACAACGGCGATCCTGGCGACTAGAGCCGTATTGGTTTCAGTGGGGTACTCGTAGATTAGGCTTTCCACAGGAAAAAGTACAAACACGAGAGATCCGGTGATCTTGGTGACCAAGCTATGGGATCACCGTATGAGCATCGTCCCTTTTTATACCATTTACAATGTCACCTAACGGCTCGATGTTTGCGATTCTGTCCATACATTCTATGACGAATATTGCTCGTATAGCTGCCTTTTATTCCCCCCTAAAGTTTTCCCCACTTCTTCAGATTCACTCTGCTAAATACAGGCAGCGAGGGACCGTTTAAAAAGCTTGATTTCGTAATTTTGAAATTAATTTTTAAATTTCTGTACTAAAATGCCAAGCTGTGAATATTTATTTCATTTAAAATATTTTTGTATCTAGAAATACATATCCACGATAGACAGTTGCTAAAATAAAGGCCGTATAATGGCGCGGTGTATTAATTAACAGTATGACATGATAAGGGAAATAAACCAGGCCTATTATTAGTCTCATTTCATCATTAATGTAAAAGATATTGTCGATCTCAAACAAAAATGTAACATTTGTTTCTTCATTAGTGAATCGAAATCTTTATTTAGTAAGTTCCTAACAAGAAAAAGAAAATTAAGTAAGAAATTATTGCTATCCTTTGTCCGTGGGAGTGCACGTATCTTCCTAGCATGTGGAAGACACGTGGCTCGAATACCGACGAGGGCGTTCTGATTTATTACTGTTTTCTCCTTAAAAAGGCTGTAAATAATATAATGCCGCACAAAGTAAAATGTGGTGGCCGAAAATCCGTCAGCACTTGGATTGTGTTGATTGAGTCTCGTACCCTCTCCCCAATTGCCCTTTCATGACAAAGAATATAAGAAATACGGCATTTGCATGGCTATATGTTTATGGTACAGATGGCTGAATTATCCATCTAGCAAATGTAAGAATCAAGTTTCGAATCCTGGCAACAGCGCAAGTCAGTCTTAATGTTTCATGCTTGGGAACATTTAATCCTTTTCTATGTGTATATATATCTATATCTATCTATCTATCTATATATCTCTATCTATATATATAATTATTGTCATTACTTGGAATGAATAATGACATAAAGAAATGCTACTTTCTTTCCGTTCTGCAATCAGTACGTGAGGAACAAATTAAAACAAATTGTTTTTCAAGATTTTCCACGACCACTTTGTGAGCAGTTTTTTTACTAATGATAGTATAGTGAACTATCTTTCAAAAAGACAGGTGACTATTTTTCAGCAGCAGTTGTCGAACATTTATGAAGTTCTCCTCCGTTCGGGCTCTGAAATAGCGACCACTTTTAAGATCATTATGAACATCTTCACGACATCACGAAGTCGGTCGTTTAGCAAACGTTAGAGAGTTTTGACTTGGATCCCTCTTGAATTTTGCAGACTCTCCGTATCAATATGGCAAAATAGGTGGAAGTTTCAATTAGGCAAATGTATCATCAATAGATTTATCAAACAGTTAAATTCCTTTTTTTAACAGGATGTTGAATTCAAAAATTATTGTTTTTAAATCCTCGTACGAACGCGTCTATGATCAAGAAACACCTCTGCTGGCGAACTATGTCTCGAGTAACGAGTCGGCAATATTTGATTTGCAAAGATGGTTTGAGATGACTATGCCACTTAATTAACACACGGGACGTTTTGGAAATTTTATTTTAATATTTTCTGCTATTTAACTTGTGGGGTTCCACTCTTTTATTTAACAGTTAAATGTGGGGAACCTCTTACACAGATATGCGAATAATCGCTTGAGTGTATGAATAGAGACGTAAGACTCAAGAAGGATTAATTATTCTTTATTTCTCAAAATAAAATTTAACACAGTCGGCTCCTATCTGAGAGCATACCGCAAAGCATCCACTTGAGCTTGAACTCAAAGTAATAAGACCTAAAGCTTAATAAAAAGATCTAGCCGAAGCTATCAAGATTCTAAGTAGTTGGCCCTTAAATTTCAATTAAGTAGGCGAAGCTATCAAGGGCCTGAACTACGGCCTAGCATAGTAACAGCTTAGAGAGAGAGACGTAGCCCAAAAGGTGAACGCGCGCTAGTCAGAAACTGGTTGTTCAACGAAGTCAGTGAAACTTCGACTTAAATACTACTCTTACTCAATTGCATTAGACGCAATTCTGAAAACACATTCTGGTAGGAAATTGTAAGCTGAAAATAGAAAGGGTAGGAAAGTGGCTTTAACTAAAGATAAATTTAAGAAAACTTAGGATAAACCTTACAAACTCTCCTTAACAAAACACTCTTGGAAGAAATTGACATACAGGATCGTAAAGTCACCCGAAGGTATTGTGCCTAGAATGTGTTGGAAACAGATGCCTCGAGGAAATTGACACATATATCTATAATATTTTTTCGTAGGTAAAACCATGAACGAGGAATTTAACAGTGGACACTTGGAAAATTTACTATGTGACCTAAAAAATTTTACAAAAAAAAAAAAAAAAATAAAATAGATTTGAAAAAGATTTGAAAATGAAAAAAAAATGTCGGTTTTGGGTGAAAAGACTTCAGAAGAACTGTAATAATTAAAAATGTTCCGATATCTCAGATCTGTGAACTTTTTGCAAATTGAGTTAACTGCAAAATCTTCAGAAGAAATGATGTCTCCCTAATAAAGCAGTAACAAGCGATGGAATAAGAATTTTCCATGACAATGCCATGTCTCAGCTAAAAACTTGTAAAAATGCAGACAAATATAAGCCACTCTGAACATATGTTAGGTGACACAGGGGCCCAGTTTATCTCCAGCAGAAGTGTCAAGTGGCCCTTAGAGCCTAAGTAAAGTAAACGAAATTGCCCCATAAAAACAGTTATCTGATGTTTTTATGGAAAGGGACTCCTCATCCAAATAAAAACACTTTCCTCATTATTTTTTATTCAAGCTCTCCGCTACCGTTCATACAGGTATATAGCAACCATAAATTGAGTTTTTGACAATTTGATTTGTTTAAAGCTGTGTTTATTTATTATTTGTTTTATATTTAATCATTTCCTTTATTCCAAATTATGAAAGAGCTAGTTTATATAAGAAATCGCGTGTGTTGCTGAACGGATTAATTCATTTAGTATTAATACCTGTAAGGAAAATAGTTTTTGGTTTACGAACATTTTGTTTGACAAACGGTCCTTAGAATTGAATTAAATTGGTGAACTGAAGTTTCACAGAAAATAGATCTATGTATAGGCATCTACATTACGTATTCTTTTAATACTTTTATTTTGAGTGCATTCTTCCAGAATTTTATAATACAGAATTCTAGCTAATCAGCATAAGGCACTGTGTCAGTTGAACGAGCAAAATTAAAAAGCATGGAAAATGAAATGCTGATATGCAAGTATGTTATGAAATATTTTGTGCCATCTTTCTGCATGTCTTCGTGGTGTAATGGCCAGCAAACTCGGAGCGTATTCTAGAAGTCCAGGTTCAAGTCCGGGCGACGGTATTACTCATTTGTCTCTTCTCTGCTTCAAAAATACCTAATGTCTCTATATTAGCACCTAACTAAAAGGTGGTGGATGATGATTCGTCACCACCAAAATTTGGTGATTGGGTCCTCTTATCCCCAGTATCCCTTTAAAAGGTAGAGTATTCTCTCCCTCCTTTCTGCTTGCCTCCACGGTGTAATGGTCAGCGCACTCGGCACGTATTCGAAAGGTCCAGGTTCGAATCCCGGCGAAGGCATTGTCCATTTGTGTTTTCTCCTGCTTCAAAAATATCTAATGTCTCTACAATATTTCCAATTTAATATACCAGTCCAAAGTTTTAGATGTGATTAGACGTTGCCAGGATTGGATAAAAACAACAGACAACAACTTACAGAAGCCTGTCAAAATCATTCTTCAGAAATTCTGTACAGCTAGCTTCTATTTCGGTGTCATAGTTCCATTTCTACTAAACAAACTAGCCACTTATTTGAGTCCAGTAGATAAAATCTTCTTTAGCCTCTGCTTTTTAACTTTGCTTCAGCCAACAAAGAAAAAATTGCAGAAACTAGATCGAATTTTGAGGATAGTTCATCAGTTTACCTGATATCACATTACTGACTAATTTACGTTACCATGTTATTGGGATGTTTGCCTGCCGCTGTGCAGTTTTGTTGTAGTAAAGTAAACATTTCTATAAGTGTGAGGAATTTTCTCCTTGCTTACAGGGTTCCTTTGTGGTCTAACTGGAAGCACGTCTGGTTGGCAGTTGTAAAATCCAGAGGTCGAATCTCGGAGAAGGCATAATTATAGTTGATTGTGTCTCTTCATACAAAAAGTTCTAAATAATGCTACGCATGGCCTCGAACTGAAATCTGGTGGACACATTGGGGCAGAATAAATAGAATAGTGCATAAAGTATCACCACCAGGATTTGATTACTAGATTCTTTCCTGTACAGTTGCCTTTTAAGTGAAGCAGAAGGTAACGGCATGCCTACGTGGTTTAATTGCAGGCATGCTCTGCCAATTGGATTGATCTGAGGTTTTAATTCCGGCGATGGATTGCTAATTTTTCATTTCCTGCTTCGCAATAAAGTTAGTTACTTTGGGAGGATTATTAAATTTCATGTAATTTTTACTATCACTTTTTTTTTCGTTTTCCCGCCAGAATGCAAATTCGTTGACGTGTATGTAAGTGAGGATTTGAGATTGTTAGACAGAACGTGCTCCACTTCTTGAAGGCCACTTTACTAGGTTTGTTATTCTAAGATAAGAATTCCTGTCTTTGATATCTGTGTTCTATTTACCAATAGTTAAATTCTCACCGGAACGTCCTCCGAGCCGTCTTTGCGATAAATTATTCTGTATAGCCTTTGGCTATTAGTATTTAAAGTTAGCAATATGTTTGGATTTCTAATTTGAGGTCTCGTCATAAATGCTGGCTGATTTGTGAGCAAAAGTTGTGCCTTCTGTCCTTTTATTTTGGTTTAAAGTAGAGAGTCTTATACACTCTTCCCAAGTCTCACAATTTACAGTAATGAAAGGTTTCAATACTTACAAGTTCAACACAGTACTGCCAGTCTAAACTGGCAGTACTTAATAAGAATAGTACTTAATAAAACATTAGAATACGTGAGAGAAATGGAAAGGAGGTTCTTATTTCAAATGCTGTAATTAAGAAGAAAACATTATATTCAGAGTATCTGTGAAAACAATGTCCTGTTATCAACACAAATGCCCAGCTTAATTCGCCTAAATCAGTAAAATATTTAGTGAGTTCATCAAATATTTGGTAGTAAGTCTGACCCAACAGTTCGTTAACATTTGAAAATTCAATAATTCACTGAATAATGTAGGTAGAAATGTAAAACCAGACACATACATGCTGTGATGGGGGTTTTATTAAAAGTAAAAAAAAAGTGCTTAAAACGGCGGCCAACAGATGGCGCTTCATATGACAACAAAAGCAATAATCAGCACAACAATTAATTTTTAACAAAGACTCTGTTCTTTATAACAAGTGTTCAACATGTTGGTCGTCATTCATCAACAATACATGTAGTCGAGGAACAATGTTATGAACAACACTGTACAGCACATCTGAAGGTACGGTGAGAAATTGCCGTCGGATGTTCTTTTAGTAGCTCTTA
>KK113752.1:143982-179092 GCA_000611955.2 Stegodyphus mimosarum
GGAAGATCACGGTAAACTTGCGATTTCAGGTAACCCCACAGCCAACGATCACATGGATTGAGATCTGGAGACCTGGGAGGCCAAGCACGACGGAAGTGGTGGCTCAGCACGCGATACTCTCCAAGCGATGTATGCAAGATATCTTTGACACGTCTAGTAATACGGGGTAGAGCACCATCCTGCATAAATGTTATACCTTCTAATAGGTATTTGTCAGACAGTCTTGGGATGATGCGATTCTGTAACTTATCAGCGTACCTCACACCCGTCACATTGATAGTTTGAATAACAGGACCACGTATTTCCTCGAAGAGAAAGAGTACGATCACGGTTGATGTGAGGAATCTACTTCACACCATGTCCAACACACGAAGGCAAGGACAGAAAAGTGACAAAGTCATGAAGGGACTGATTCCCCTTCTCACTACAGTTCATTTCATATACGATTCTCATATGGCATCACTGACAATTTGCTGCCCAGAGCCATATGCTGGCCTTTTTTAGCTTTTGTTTTTGCTTTTAATAAAACGCCATGTCATTTCAAGTATGTGTGTCAATTTTTACCTCTCTAACTGTATTATTCAGTGAATTATTGCAATTTCAATTGTTAACTGACTTTTGGATCTATCTATATTAATAACTTTATCAAATAGTTTAATTTTGTTTACTTAATAGTTTACGCATTTAATTGCCTAGGCTTGGTCTTAAAAAGCGTGGAATTCACGTTATCTGAGTAGAGATACTAAATGCTTTTTGTTATTAAATAATTCAGCTATAATTGCATATTTTTAAATCAGAAAACAGCTTTTTAATGACACAAGCAGTGTACTGTTAGGAAAGGAATACGATGTATATTTGACTTTGAAAGTCGTTTCACTTTTGTTCCACTTCTGTCGTTTCACTTTGAGCTCTTTTCGAAACAATTGCTTACTGGAACATCGCAATAAAATTTCTGCTATTTCAGCATTTGTATTTCACTTACTGAAGCTGAAACCCGCTCACAGCGGGTGAATTTATATACGAGATAATTTATATTTCACATTTGTCATCACCAAGGATTCTATGTATTTTTGACATATAAAGCGAATTCTTTGAACAACGGGGTAATTAAAGACACTAGAACACGACGGAAGTAACAGCGACAAAGCAGTGGCACAAAGGACATTTTTGACGACATTACGTAAAGTGCTAAAACATTTTTATTACGACCAAAGTACTACGTAAAACTACCAGACCAATTTCAATTCAGCTCAGTTGACGATGAATGAGAACACTTATTCTTTACGAACAGTTACCTGGTATTTGTTCCACATCCGTTGTTAACCAGATTAATATTTTAACAATAACCAGATTTGTTATTTCATTACTGGGGAAATGATTTTAAAATTCAAAATTGCTGTTGAAACACTCGAAAGAAATTCTGAAAACGTACAGGATGGCGCATAAAATGTCGTACTCTTTGTTTTCTTTATGGCTCATGTGCTTAGCATGGAAATATTATAAAATAAACGCGTAGTAAATGTCTGAGCAAGGAATGTCAGTTAGTGTGTTCAATGTGTCCATCATTTTGTTTCATAACCTTTGAAAGCGAAACTTTGCATTAATCACCCCGTTCCGGCACACGTCTTCCAAAACTGCATAAAATATCTCAGTTGCGCTACATTTGCAGACTTAGCTCTCAAAAATACCTTATTTTTTCAAACAATTCTCATACGGATTAATATCCGGACTATCGGGAGAAAATGTGTACCCCAAAATAATGTAATATAGTACATACACTGCGGACAAAAAAGTTCTATATCTCCCGTTCTACTAGACCGATTGACTAAATTTAAATTGCGTTTTTCATGTCTCGAAAATGCGACTTAGGATGTGTATGAGATTTATGTAAATAGCATTGTTTTAATATAGGTATTTTGACACAAACTCGGACTTTTTCTGAGATGACATGCCAATTCTTTTTCCATATTTCTATTCTACAACGCAAATTATACCTAAATGTGACATTTTGTAAAATTTTTTGCGAAATTTAGGGAGAAATTCAAAAATTTATCTTAGCACATATTTTTTCAGTTTCCGCTAAGAATAAATCACTTAACGAACTTCTTAATTTATAGCAACCTATTTTCTTATTCTTTTTTTCATTGTAGACGAGCGTAAAAAAGTCATCGTTCATACTTTCAAATAATTTTAACAAAGTGTGTAAACCACATTTGTCGTTATTACCGCTTATAACGAATATACCAAATTTCAAAACGTGCCGATATGTAAATCCATGTATAACCTAGAAAATGTTGAATAAAAATCTCTAATTTTTTTTCCAGGTATGCCCAGAAATACGTGTACTTTAAGATGATGGTAAAAATTATATACGTTATAAATCAATTTTTTTTGAAAAATATATAATAATTATTTAAAAATACAAATTTTAAAAATAAATCATAAAAAATGGCGAATTTTATTTGGAATGAACCTAAATTTCAAAATGTGAAAAGAAGAATCTAATACGTTTAATAAAAAAAGAGATATTAACAAATATATACCAAATTCAATTAACATTGAGGAGCTAAAATTTTGAGAGCTAATTTTTTAAAAACTACTCCTGCGATTTTTACATAACTTGGCAGTCTGGCATAATTTGAGTAGTAGAATCGAAATATGGAAAAATATTGACATGTGTTTTTAGAGAAAGTGCGACTTTGTGCCACAATTCCTACATTAGAAACAATGCTGTATATAAATCTAACACGTATCCAAAGTTGTGCTTTTGGGACATGAATAACGTAAGTTGAATTTTGTCAGTCGGGCCCGTAGAACGGGAAATATAGGAACTGTACTTTTTTTGCGCAGTGTACATTAAATATCTTAAACTGGAAATCCAGTATAACATTTACAGGGAGCAAGGTGGTTCCACATTGTATGAATCACTGAGTATGTAAAGAGATACCTGTTCTCATTTCTAGGCCTGCAGACATTTGATGGACTCCTTCGATTTTTCTTCAACACATTTTTTTTTCAAATGGCTTGTCCAGACAGTCCGCAGAGGCTGGCCACTACTAAGGACAAGAGCAGTGGTCACTTTATTATGGAGGCACCTAATAGGTGAGCCACCTTTGCCTTTTATGAGAGGACCGGCAAACAGACTCATGCCTTCTCCGGGATTCGATTAGAACCTGGGCCCTTTGGTATCGCAGTTGGCTCCCCAAACTACTATACCGTCTCTGGAGTTTTTAACTAAACAGTTTTGTTCAGTTACTTAACTTTTCTATCTTCCCTCATTTCCATTTCCTCCCGGAATGATATTTCAGTTTCATGTGATATGCAAAATAGGGTAGAAAGATACTCTTTAAGCTGGTGTATGAGTTACTTCAGACAGAGCATGTTTTGTTGTTCTGCCAAGTTATTTCAGTGATATTTAAGTTTGCTATTTTACGGTCGTGCAATTTAATTGCCGATTTATGTACACCGGTGGCAGAGCTAAGAGCTAGCTCGCCTTAATTATCTCTGTTCAGCTCCGGGTGATTATTTAACTTTGGTTTAATTTTATATTTATATTTGCAGTTGCAGACAAAAGTATTGGCTAAATTTGAAAGCATCAGGAATGATGAGTTGAATAAACGGGAATTTTCATCCTTCTACCGTTTTGTCACTGTTACGACCAATTAGCCAATAGTCGCTTCTTAGTTCAAGTAAAGATCTAGCCATCAAAGTAAAGTTTATATAGCTAAAATCTTACAACATAACCAGTGGCTTCCAGTTACTCGTACAATCATATGAATACAAAGAGCCGATACTGTGGCAAAATGTGCACGAAAGCGTTTTTATAATGCCGTTAAACTCTTCGTTTCTTTGAAAATGTTACAACTCTCACTTTCTGTATAACACTCAACCAGCCGTTATCCGCCATCATGCATACTGCTCTCTCATGTCAAATTAGAGTCCGATGCTGTCTAAGAAGAAGCATGCCCTTGTGGAGGTTTTTCTAAGGGAAACTACCTCGTACTCATATTAAAAATGGAGAAAACGGGGTCTTATGAAAACAAGAGGAGTAACAAAGGCTAAATAATAAAAAGGGCGCACGTGTTGCGTTAATAAAAGTTTCAATGAAGTTGAAGTTTTTTATTTGATACTGTGATATATGCACCGCAAACTGTATAAAATCAGCTAAAATGTTTAAACCTTTTCAGGTGGACTACAGAGATTAATTAATCTTTTATGTGTTGAAGCCATTTACTTAAATTAAATCAGTAAAGAATAGAAAAACAAATTAGCAGTGTCTGACATTTCCTGCTCTCCATTAAGTAGTGAGTTTTAAATATCTATAGTAAACTAAATGTTTTACTATTTTTTAATATAGTGAAGGCGTAAGACATATATAATATACCCAGATCTCAGAAAAGATTAAACGTACTGTACCTAAATTCTTTTCCATATTCATAACTCACTATGCTGATTAGTTTTAAGATCTTAAAACCAGTATTAATACAATTTTATAAAACGTAATTAAATTTTATTGCAACAAATTTTAAAATCTAGAGAATTCAGTTTTTTTCATGATAAATAGGTATTTATTACAATACATGCAAGAGAATTTTATTTTTATTATTTCTTTTTTATTTTTATTTATTGCATATCGAAGAGATATTCTTTTCATTTAACATGTAAAATCGTGCCCTGACAAAATAAAACATTGAAGGAGAATAGAAACACTATAAAGTAAAACTTAACAGCATTGTATCTGGCGTAAATTTAATTGAAACTCTACCTATTTCAAGGCCGACCAGGAACAGGTCCCTTTTCATCAGGAGCAAGAAAAATTCTGCCTGAATTTTGTTTTGCTAAATAGATTTTTGCAGATTTTTTTCCTAATGAAGATGTACCTGTTCGCTTTTAAAATCGATAGAGCTTCAGTTAAATATGCGTCAAGCACAAGATTTTTCTTTTGCCTAATTTTAAAAATTAAAATATGTTGATGCGATCTGGTTTTTGATTAATATTTTACTGATCAATGCAAAATGAACCGAGCGATTTAAAAGGAACAAACAAACTTTATGGTAATTTGAAATTTAGTTTTACTTTATTTATTAATGCTAAATACATTTTATTTATAATAAATCTAACTAATAATAATTTTGAATATTCGAGATTTATTGCGTTGCTTAAAGTCATTTATTTCTGATATCCATGTGTCTGATAAGTATTGCGGAATCAGTTATTTTTAATCTTTTATTCTGCTAATGTTTTACATGAAAAACAATTTTAATTCAAGTTTTAATAATTAGGTGCTTTCAAAATATTCTCCTGTAATGTAAAGTTTCAAGTTGAAGTTTTTGTTTTGACTTTATTATACTTTAGTTCTACAATCATTGAGTATTAAAACAACTAGTTGATGATGCACTTCAAGGAAGGTAAAATAATTTCTTCAAGAGAGAAAATCATAAAGACGGGAAGGCATTCTATTTTGTGGTATTGTATTTATCGTTATTATGTTTACAGATAGTCTAGTTACAAGATGAATACTGAAAAATAATAAATAAGGTAAGAAAAGTAGAATTTTTGGTAATTTATGTCCAGTTGATCGGCGCTGTTCTGTGCTGATGAAAAGGATTACTAAATTGTAAAAGGATTTTAGGTTTATTACAACAATAAATTAATAACAATCGTAATGCATACCTCTGCTTCTTATAAAGCTTTACCTATGGTTTTTAAAACTATTATGATTACTTTAATTATTTTTATGGTTATTCCTTTTATTTAATTTATTTGTGAAAAATTAATAACTAAAGGGCGACAAAATAGCGGAAAACAAAACAATTACACGACTGAAGTAAAAAAAAAACTTATTGAAACAGCCTTCACTCTCATTTCCCTTTAATTAAAAGTGTTTTTGTCAAGAGGAAGGAAAACGGCAATGCATTTAAATATAATTTATACGTAAAAAAGAGCGCATCATCATGTTATAGATGGTACTTAAAAGGGATCACACAGACCTGTCTAATTTGAACAAAATTAATAGCCTGTCTGAATTGGACATTAATTGTGGAGTGATAAATTGAAAAATAAATTTTACTAGCTCTCTTATTGACAGAACATTCCATTAAAGAACTCGTTACCTTTTCTTTAAAATGTGGGTGAGTTTAATAATTGTTTCCTTTCCATAATAATTGTTTTCTTTCGGGTTAAATAATTGTTCCTGTCACATTATATGAATGAAAAGGTATTGATGTTTCTATGGAACGCAAAAACAACGAATTAATTCTAATACTTTTATCTGTGTTTCTAAAAGAAAAAGAACTTGTATTCATATATGTATGCTATGCACCTCGTCCTTTGCGAAGGCGGTGACGCGTAGAACGGCCACATTCGAAAATATAGAATCCTTCACTGGAAAATATGCCCTTCGAAGTCTGAATTTTGAACATGTGGTTTTACTATTTTTTTATATTTTCTGTGAACTTAATGAATCTTCGATCAGCAGGTTTAAAAGCAATGGGTTCCTAGTCGGCATATTTGTCTACCAAATTAAAAGGAAAGTCTGATGTGGACACCGAACGACTTCGTTGTATGGCCTGCTTTAAAAATTACAGACATTTTTTGCTCCACTTCTGTACTTCATTCACACTTATTTCCTCGAATTATTCTAACTTAATTAAGTGATCTCTCAAGGCAAGTTGAAAATAATATCAAAAATCGTAAATGTAGAGATTAAATATCCCGATCAATTTTTGTCGTACTTGAGACAATCTTCTTATAATTTTTTTTTCATATCGAGTACAAAAATTTCCAGCACAAGTACAGGAACCGAGAGATCGCATTAAAAGTTAGATTTTGTTATTTGTCGAAATTAACTTTTTTTAAAATTTGATATTACCAAAACAGAAGTACTTTCGTCATTTAAGACATTTCTGTAATTGGAAGCATGTGGACTACGACCAACGATTGCGAGAATAAAATCCAGGAAGGACGCTTTAGCTAGGTAAGGACTGCTTTCGTCTATATACAAGTATATATATATATATATTTATATATACACACAGTCAAATTTGACACTGCCGTTTGCCATATAAGAGAAAGGTGCACAACTAAGTGTTATAGCAGTTCCATATACAAAATTTCAACTATCTGCGGTTAACTGGTTTTGAGTTATGTCAGAGACATGTGGGCATATGTATATGTTACTGTGAAAGACCGAAATTGGAGAATGTCGACTTTCACCGCAGAATGTCAACATTCACCATATACGTCGGTGCAAGATCGAATATAACATTGCATTCTTGTACATTCGGACCCTCACCGGTGTATGTCGACAATCACAGATATGCTCTGGTGTAGGTCGAAAAGAGAGGCGACTGGCTGTTTCCCATAAATGCAGTTGTAAAAGCAAGGGCCTCTTGTGCAATTCAAAGTCTCATAATAGTTTAAGTTGTTGCAATTAATCAGATTTGAATCACATAATTTAGTAAGTTTTTTATTACTATTATTTTATTTTCTCATTTACTACGTACTGTATAATTAAGTAAGTTTTTTAACTTCTATTATTTTCCTTTCTCATTTTGAATGTATTGTGTGTTTTAACGCGACTGAATTACGGAAAAGAAAATATAATATTTTCATATATTCAACATCACCATTAGTACATGGTGAATGTCGACATTCACCGGTGTAAGTCAGAAATAAGAGTATTTGGAAAATATTTCGGACATACACCAAGCGACTATGTGAATGTTGACATTCACCGGTGAAAGTCGACATGCTCCAGATTTCGGTGTTTCATCGTAACATATATATGGCAGACACGCATAGAAACGTCACAGAAAATCCATATTAAATCCAGTTTAAATCCATTTTACAATTCCTTCTGGCAAAAATAGCCCTTTCTCTATGCGAGCGTACAGACATCATGCAAAATACTCGTCAAGACAGATGGAGTCGGAAGCGATCAAAATGGGTATTTCCGTTGAGGTATGATACCCGAAATTTTTCGCGATTACAATACTTCCTTTACTTCGCACAAGGAAGTAAAAATAAACCGTAAAAACTAAAAAATACTAACTGAGAATGAGAAGGGAATTTCCGAAAGAGGAAATTGTCACTTAAGATCCCAAAATTTCAGAAAAAAAAAATAGTAGCCAAAATCGAGGCAGGTTCTCTAAAACAACCTTATTCTTCCGCTGGAAAGCAATTAATTTAAAAAAAACTCACTTAAAATAAAAAAAACCTATTTTATCCATGCTATTCTCTTGAAGTTAATTCTTGCGCAGAGAAGTAGAAGCAATACGCTTCATTGAATTTACGAAGAGTGTAAATTTTATACAATTCTAGCATTTGCACAAAATTGGCGGGTTCTCCTTTTGTATATGGTACACAATATATTTAGTGAGCCTTTTTGCCACACAAAACATATCTATAAAACCTCAAACTCCACGTATTGTACTTTTGGATTTAAATGGAGAGGATAATACTAATGTAAAAAAGGAATAAACATCAAGAATTATATAACTTATTTTTTTTCATAGAATTCGCAAATTACTACACTTCAAAATCAAGAACAGAATAGAACAGAAAAATGTACATCTTATATCCAGTTATAAACTGCGCAGTTATACCATAATTGAAGTGAATAAAATAAATATGAATGAATGAAATCGGAATAAAATACGCCCGTATAAAATTTAAAGTTAAGGAAAGAGCAAAATTATTTTGAGTGTAGATTTTGAATAAAAAGAAATTTTTTTCCAGGGAAAAGACACAAACCTCTTCTTCAGGAGGTATGGGGAAAGAAGAAAATTCTGCAAAATGGGAGGAGTGACGATCGTTATTATAATGAAAACAAAGTGAACACGAACATAGTGCCATCTATCAGAGAAAATCGCAATGGAAATAAAAAAAATAAGACATTAGAGTTCTAAAAGCATTAGAAGGGACTGGATTGCGATGTATGTCCTTAAAGGTAACGTGCTGATATTATGTTATTGCCATTAAGGAAAATATTGTTAAATTAATCTTTAATAATTTTTTGGAAATGTGAAGCTTTTCAAGGGAATCTAACTTACCAATGAAAGCAGATGTAAGGATAATTTTCGCAGAATTAAAATGAAATTTGTGACAAAGTTTCCAGCTGCGATTAGTTATCGAAGATTTGTTTTGCTTTTTGACGCAGAAGTTTAACGTTCTTTTAGTTTGGTGATATTTGTCAAACCACACTGACAGGTTATATAGGGTGTATCAATGCAGCGGTGACAGACTTTCAGGAGAGATAGAGTAAACCTAGACCATATGAAATCACATAGGAATGCATGGGCGGAAACGCTTTCCTGGCGTGGTAGTGACGACACAAAACGCAGAAACAGAAGGACACAAACAGTGAGACAAAACATGTTTTATTATGTTTAGTGCAGCAAAAACCTACAAATAAGAACAAAGCAAACAACGACCATACTTAAAGAAAGTGTGCGAAATTGCGATCCCGGACCGTGATGCAGACCTCACTTCTCGGCGCATGGAAGATGCATGACGCACGGTTCCTGCATCACGGTCTGGGTCGTAATTTCGAACAACTTCTTTGATGATGATCGTTGTCTCTTTGTGTTGTTTTTCCTTCGTTTTTGGTTGGACTCTGAATAATAAACATGTTTTCTCACCCGTTCGTGTCCTTTATTTCTTGCTTTTGTGTCGTCACTAACGCGCCAGGAAAGCGTTTCCGACCTTGCATTTGCTATGTGATTTCCCATTGTCTATGTGCCCTCTATCTCTCCTGAGCGTTTGTAACCGCTATATTGATACACTCTGTAGTATAAATTTCCAAGAATGAAGTCACATATAATATCTTCGAAACAAAGAAAAGAATTTGTGCAAGTTTATAACTGAAAGAAGGGTTAAATGGAACGGCGATGAGGTTATTTTTGTTATTCCTATTTTGCAGAATTTCATTTTGCTTCTGAAGAAGAGGAACCTCTGTATAATAGACCTCGAAATTGTTAATTTTATTCAAAATCTTCGTCAAAATAAGGGTTACTGTTTTGTCTAACTTTAAATCTTTATGAATGTTCAGATGCTTTAAAAGCGACAAAAAAACATTTAATTGCGTTTTGCTTTTGACATTTAATATTTAATCGGCCTTTTACCATTGACAGCAACCTTAAACTTCATTCAAAATTTTATGTCATATTTCTGTGACATGATTTTCAGCTGCTTATTGTTGGAGTATGGGTATGCTTTTCTATTTATGCAGTACCGATTTTGATTCCTTGTCCAAACTGTAACTTTATTTGCAAAGTTTTGAAAGTTTAAAATGTTCTAAATGGTCTGTTCTAGTTTAAATCAGAAATTACAGAGCTGTGTATTGCTCACTTTATTTCTGTGATGTAATATTTCTAAGCAGGGAATATGTAAAATCAACAGCGGCCTCGTCGGGATTCAAAGTCCAGATCTTTCGATTGCTAGCAGAAATTGTTTCCAGACACACCACGAAGGTACGTGGTAAGGAATTGTAAAGTTCCTTACATTCTCACCCACTTATGCGGGTTGGGGAGGAGGAGACCTAATGACAAAATCCAGGTGGAGATGAATTATCGTTCACTACATTTTCGTTTGGGCGCAACTTGTGGAGGCATTAGATTTATTTCGAAGCAAGGTACATGAAAAATCAGTAATCTTCTCGCCGGGATTCGAACTCTGGTCCTCTCGATTACTAACCGAGCTTGTTTCCAATTACACCTCAAAACTTGCCTTAAGGAAGGAGAAAATTCCTCGCAACTTTACGAAAATAACTGAATAATTGGCACTTTTCACATTTTACAGTTAAACATTTTATTGGTTCATATTTTATTTTTGTCCATAACGTACGGAGGATGTTAATGTTAAAATTCTCACACCTTAAGATACTTTAATATTTCTCTAAACTTTCCGATTTGTTTGTTTGATTGTGAATTTAGAACTTGAAGCAGAGTAAAGTCTTTTAAACAACTTCATTTATTTCATTCAGTGAATAATAATACAGCTCGAAGTAGATAAACTCCTCGTCATTTATGCTAAACCAACGAATAAATAAACTTTTAAAAATACTTCCAAGTTAAAAAAGCGTTCCTCATCACCTCAACAAAAATATTTGCAAATAGCTTCCTTTTGCTTTTCCATAAAACCGGTATTTATAGAAAATGGCCTGCGTTTAGAACAACCATTAAGGGAAGCATTTTCGATTAAAATGTTGCCACTTCCCGCCGTTAATGCTTTCGAGCCACTGCCGAAATAGAAGTGAAGCACATTCTGCTCCACCCCCACCACTTCCTTAGGCGAACGGTTAAAAGTAAAGCTACTAAAATTTATTTAGGTAACACTAGATTTAGAAAGAGGCCTTTTGCCTTTGAACACAAAATATTTCCTTTAAGGTATTGTAAATAGTGTTTTTGTTGTGCTTTTGAACTAAAAGTCATTGATATATGTCACCTTCCTTTTATTTTTGCAGCGAAATATGCCTAGAAACTATTAGATAAAATAGTGTCAAACTACTTAGAATTTGTTTTAAGTTTATAACTTCAAGCACAGCTACTCGAACGTAATCTAGTTTTTCAGATATCTGTATTTTCGAAAATCCTTCAGGGTGTATCACTGAATGTAACGCAATTACTTCTGCGGTAAGGTTTGAAAGTTTCATTTCTTTCGGTTTTTTAACATTTATTACCTCCTAAATTATACTTATATAACAATATAGAGAAACATTAAAATTACATTTCCTGAAAAAGTACTGAAGAAAATATGTTTTTTAAAATAGTTTTATGTATAGGACTGGAAAGAAATCAGTTACCGGAAAGTTCTCGAACATGAGAATTCTTTGTTCTTCCTTCATTATTTGTTGATCTTTTGTTATAAAAAATGAAGAATACGTATGTATGTGTGTATGATCCTTGCTTTGTGGAAGAACGCCACTACCTACAGATATTAAATTTTCAGCACTCATAGGCCTTTACCGGAACATATACATCTCGAACCTCGGATTTTTTAATTCAGATTTATTTTTTAATGTGACGTTTTATGCGAAATTAATGATATTCTCATTAGCAAACTTGGTAATTTGAAGGCTTAGTCTGGCTATGATAGAAGAGTAATGCAAAAATCGCGAGATGGTGAATTATGTTATTGACGCCCCTTCTCGACAAATCTTATGCACAGGTTAATTTGACTAGGGCTATGACAATCTTCTACACATGTTAGTCTGATATTTAGCTGAGATTTCATTGAGTTTGCAGGAAAAGAGAACAACTTGGAGGAAAAGTTTACGAAAATAGCATAAGAACATCTAAAAAGAGGTGGATTTCTTTAGAATGCTTTAGAATTATGGTGTAGTTTCCTAAATACTAGATCAAAGGTTTTGTAAAGAATTCTGTAAAATATATATATAGCTTTTATATGTTTATGTGTAGAGATTCTATACAGATATATGTAGATATTCTTGGGGATTTGTGCAGAGATCTATAGAAGTTTGTATCGTTTCCGAAGTTCCTTAAGTACAGAATCTTAATGATACCGATAGAATCAAATAATATAGAATACTAATGAAAATATTAGATCCAATTTATAGAAAATGAGGCCATAATTTGTGAAGAACTCTAAACAGGTTTCCCTGTTTTAATCGCATTCAGTTATTTAAGAAACTTATAAAAAAGTTTTTTAGAATTAAAAAATGAATTAAATTTTCATTTTATTAAAACATTTTTACCTCGTCTAAATTTTAAAGTAATATCACATTCACATGGAGAGGAGGAAATAGAAACCTTCGGAATCCACTGTTCTATCCTTAGAGAAGGGAGCAATTTAATTCTTTACAATCTCCCTACAGAATGTATATAAACTCATATCGTTTATGCAGCTCATCCTGTTTTAGAAATTGGAGACAATTGGAATATTTTCCTCTTCTGCTGCAACATACGCATGGGATCTAATCATTCTGATGAATCGTTAGTGATATGAGTTTCAAAATGTGTTTTAAGAAATTTTGTTGTTTTTGTCTATTTTAGCATCCTGAGAATTTGCTGCTTCTAATTTTCTTGACCAAGATCGTTTAGATATACCTCGCATCATTTTAAATTGTAATTACACAACAGTAGTTCCATTAATTGAAATAGTTTTATATACAGGAGTAATGTTAATTTTAAGTTGTTTGGTTCCGATTAGATAAATAACATGTTGGACATGAAATAAAATTAAGTCCTGAAATGAGTGTTTTTCGCCATCACTTACACAACTCCTCTCTGATGTGGATACCAAATGACTTTTTTGTACGTCCTGTTGAATTATACATATTTTTGCTGCATTTCATTTAAACTTATTTTGTCGAATTTCATTATAATATTTCTCATTCAATAAATTCAGTTCTCACTTCGCTGGAAGACGAATCCATAAAAACTCAAAACATCATTAAAAATTATAAGATACAGAAAAATAAAACACCAAATACATTTAAATAAAAAAAACAGTTTTTACAACTAAAAACTAGACTTTATTCGCAAAAATAAGCAATATGGCTAGAAGACAGTAATGCAAGAAGACAATAAGGAAAGAAGACAGATTTTTCGGTGCACAAAACAAAAAAATTTACATTTGTTTCTACTGTGCAAAAAAGACACTGAAGTTTGTGCACAAGCTGGCTTAATTCATTTTTTTATTAAAAGTTTCAAATGTAAACAGATTGCGACATCGGTTTGCTTAGTACCACTTGAACAGATTTTAAATTGTTGTTAATTTTACGGGTATTGAACGGAAATTAATTGAAGGTATAGAAATTTTAACTGGAACAATGACTTTTGAAGCAAAAATGCACAATTTACCAACATAATAGAATGAAAATTTGAGTTCACCGAGCCAGATAATAGAGTGGGTTGCCATTAGGATTTTATTTGGAAGCAGGAGAGTGAAAAATGAGCAACGACTTTGCCGGGAATCGAACCACTGACCTTTCGGTTAGGCGTCGAACGTGCTGACCACTACACCACGAATGCATCCGAAGAAGGCGGGAGAAATACCTTATATACTTCCACTTTTAAAGGGCGACTGGAGTTTGGGGGACCCAATCGCCAAATTCCGGCGCTGGAGAATCCTCATCCATCACCTTTTTAGTTCGGGCGCCAGCGTAGAGTCATTAGGTATTAATTTGGAAGCAAGAGTTGTAAAAAATGAGCAACGCCTTCGCTGGGAATCGAACTATGGACTTCTCGGTTACGCGTCGAGCGTTCTAACCACTACACCACAAAGGCATGCGAAGAAGGCTGGAGAAATACCTTATAGGGTATATATATATATATATATATATAAAATCAAAAATACGATTGCTTTAACGCGAACTACTCTACGCGAACAGGCAACCTCTAATTAACTTTTCGTAATTTCAGGATCTTCCCCTAGACCAGTACTTTCGAGAACACTCTGGCATGTTATGTAACCGCTACTATAAATAGCTCTACTTGTCATTTTTTGTTAGCACGCAGACCACTAACGCTGCTATTAGAACGCTGTCTGCTTGGTCTCTTTTTTTCTTATCTTTGTTCAATTACGACGCAAAATTATTAAATTAGCTATTACCTAAATTAAATAACTACGGATATATAATTTGGTGTTCTTCGTTTAAAGAAAAAATGATCGGTCATTTGAAGATATGAAGCGTTAAATTCTTCATTCTCATCTTTTTTCTACCGAAAACATGACATATATATGGAGGGAGGCATGTATATTTATGTGTTTGCTGCGGTCGATTCGAACGAAAAAAGAAGACCCACAACTGCATGTTATAGCAGTCTCATACACAACATTTCAACGTTCTGAAACTACTCTGTCTTGAGCTATGCGAAATAATATGTACGTACGTACAGACAGCACGAAAAAGTCTCTTCTGAGTCCATTTGCAAACCATTTTGGACAAAAGTCCTTTAGTCTGTCCGTACGTATAGATGTTACTCAAAAGCATCGTTCAAATGGATTTGAGAGCGTTCAAAATGGATATTATCGTTGAAATATAATATCGGAAATTTTTCGGGATTACGATTTTTCCTTTACTTCATACAACGAAGTAAAAGTAGAAGGATATTTATTTGTAATATTCATTTACAGTAATCGCGTCTTCCCTTAAGATGTGATATTAAATTAATTTTTCTCGTTCATCAGCTGACAAACTTTCTTTATAAGGATATTTCAAGAATGGGGAAATAATTAGTTTGAGACACATCAGTGCGAAATTACTTGAAGTAAAACATTATGCTTGTTAATGATGTTACTTTACTCGCAATTTGGACTATACTGAAAATTCTGAATTAGTTCTTTATAATTTCATTGGAAGACGGTATACGTTACTGCTAACGGTATATGTTACTGACGCGTATACGTTAGTGCTAACTGTTGTTTTGTATTCAAATGGCTCAGATTATTAAATTATACTAAGAGTAAATGGAATATACATGTTTTCGATATCTGTTTGCATCGGATGGTGTGCAAAAGTATTGTTTCCGAAATTACTTGGTACAGTATATTTTTATCCTATTTCCTCATATTATATTTGAAATGCTGTGTTCATAATACCGCAGTTTTTTTTTTGAAATGCTGTGTTCATAATACCGCAGTTTTTTTTTTGTCCATAAAAGTTTATAAGAAATTCTGGTGACGTTTCTAATAATCGATGTCGAGTTGAAGGAATGCGATTTCATCAAACGACAGTCTAAATTCTTTTCACAAACTGTTATTTAGCCCACTCATAGATTTTGTCGGTATAGGCAAAAGGATAGCATCGATTTTCAAATTATTTCCTATCAAACTATACCCAGCTCAAAATTTGCCCACACACTCTTTGTGGATGGCAATATAACATAACGAAGCCGATTTTATAGAATTCGATTTAGGATTTTTATAATTTAATGTTGGAACGATTTTTCACTGGTATTAGCTAACACTTAGAATACTGAGAACTTCACTGTTTATACCATCGGATACAGAAGGAAAAAATCTTTTAAAATAAATTTATAATTTGCAGCTTAATTTTTAATTGTTTGGCTAACTTTCGGAATTTTTTGTTTTTTTCTACTAAATATCTATTATTTTAAAACTTCTGAATCCAAAAATAAATCTGATCTGAATACTAAAGTTTGAAATTTTCATATCATAAACACACAAGAGTATTTTCTTCCTCCTTTCGGTATGCATTCGTTGAGTAATGGTAGCACATTCAGCGCGTATTCGAGAGATGCAGGTTCGAGACCCTGCAAGGGCATTGCTCATTTTAATTTTTTCTGCTACAAAATAACCTAATGACTCTACAAGTGGCGGCTGGACTAAAAGGTGGTGGTGGATGATGATTCTTCACCACCGAGATTCGACAATTGGGTCCCCTAATGCCTAGTCGCCCTTTAAAAGGGAGATAATATAAAGTATTTTCTGCCTCCTTTCCGCATGTTTTCGTAGCGTAACGGGGACACAGTCGGAGCGTATTCGAGAGGTCCAAGTTCGCATCCCGCCGAGGGCACTGCTCGTTTTTCACATCTCCTGCTTCAGAATAACCTAATGACTTTACGCTCTTTGCTTTCTTCTAAAAAAATTCGAAGCTGCGATATTATTGTACATTACGCTTTTTCCTGTTATTAGAAAGAGTTACTTGCAAAGCAATTAAGTTCACTCGAAGGTCTTCTACCCTTTTATAAATGCAATTTCTTTCCGCCACCTCATTTTTTATGGACAGTTTTTGTATTTACTATTCATTTTCACCTCAGTCTCGATTTAACTATTGATTGGAGTTTAAAATTAAGAGAAGTTTTGGAAGTAAATAAAGTAAATGAAAATCCTTTTTAAAGAAGGAATATTCAATTTAATAATTATACTAATAACGTGTAATTCAAAATAAAAAGGAAAAAGAAAAGTGTTAAAAATATGGAATAAGCTTCTATTTGGAAATCATAAAATAATTAACGAACTAAAAGGAGAAAAATAATTTAACATGTAGTTTCATAGATACAACAGGAGAAGACTGTACATAATTTTCTTTACATCATTTTCATCTATAATTTTATATTACGAATCATAAAATCGCAGACGTCTGAATGTGGAATAATCAGAATCGAATAGTTGAACTGCATTATCAAAAATGAAACAACTGGCAAAAATATATCTATTAATTGAATTGTATTGTCAAAAATGTAATAAAATATTGTAAAAAATGTACACATCGAATAAATGAATAGCATTGTGAAAAATATAATAAAATATTATCAGAAATATATTGAATATTTAAATTGCATGGTCCAAAACATAAAATATGATCGAAAATATATATGTATCAAATAACTGAATTGTATTGTCAAAAATAAAAGCCATTATTTTTATAAATTTATCAACGACCGCCCGACATTTTTATGTATGTAAAATTATAGCCGTATTATAAAATTACAGACGTATAAATGTAAAGAGAATTATTTAATCTCCTGTTTCCATTAACTTATTTGATAAATTATTTTTCTCTTTTTAGGCGTTAACTATTTTATGTGTGTTAAATAAAAACGCAGTTTCTGAAAACAATTGTTCTTTTCTTTTCCAACTGTAAACCTTTATTTTGCCACATTCGGTTAACACTACTCTCTGTTGTTTATTGACATTACCAATCATGGCTGTTATCCAAATAGCTTAACTAGTTTGATAATCACTACAGATAATCACACACTAATCAACTGCTGTTAGCAAGATGGTTTCTGGGACGTCAAGGGTCTTTCCGTCCAGACACTCATTAGCACCAAACATGTGTCCGTTGGATTTGATGCTCTAATAATTCCTGTATACAGAATAAGGACAACTATTCAAGTTGTTAACACGAAACTTGTGCCAAAATCTAAGCGGGTAACAGCTGAGATTACTAATTGCTCTGGGTACTCACTGTTGTTCAAAATGCGTACTTACGTCCGAGGCTTTTGCATCAGTTCCTTCTGTCGAAATTTTGCTGCATGCTTCACAAATATATACGAAGAAATTTATTGTGATTACTCTATGTAAGGGGATTTTATGCTACATTAATTATAATTTGTACTGTAATCTATATAATATTAACTCATATAATGTAAGTCGTGATTGTCTGAATAAAGAATGACAAATTAAAGATGTGTGATGGAATATGAAATATGAACCCGGAAACACTATGAAGTGTATGGAACCATGAAACAAACGAAGAACAAAACTATGACGAAAATGGAAGACAAAATGTCGTTTTTTAATCATGAATAGTTATAAGGAACTAGAATTAAACGATCCGCTCCAGAAGTGCTTCAAAAAACAGATTCACTTTACTGAGTGAGTTTACTCCTATTCCAGAAAACCGGTGATGTAATTTTTAAGGGCCATTCATACTGAGATTTATCTGCGCTATCGGAGTCGGTTCTATATGTGGAGTAACTCCTCTATACGTAAAGCTCAGATTTTTCAACTCGCTCCGCTATGAAGAAAAACTGGTTTTTGAGCAGCGTCGGTTGTTACAAATATCTTCGACACCTCAGGCAAACAAATACCAGTAATAAATTATTGCTGAATGATCCTGCGAAGCGCGTGGTTACAGCTCTGTTGCAGTACTGCTTATAATCGGCTCGTGATTTGGGTCGTTTCTTACTGTAAACATTTCTCGAGGGCGGATGAATGGTGACAGAAGAATAGAAGGGCGTAAGTAGTTATTACCATGAACACGCATTTTGAGGCGATGTTAAACAGACAGGCAGAGCGAAAACTGCGTCCTCATGAAGGTGAGAAAACTTGTCTGTCTAAAACAAAGTGATAATATAATTTGCGTGGCCCATTCTGGAGACGAGCAGTGAAAACTTACTGATTGGTTCTCGTTGATCCACTTGGTAACTGGCAGAAATAATCTGAGTTGTTTGTTGTGAAAACTTCTTTACTGATCCTCTGAGGTTATCTGATGGAGGACTTTGTAAATCTCACTTCACTTGTTGGAAAGGTGCAAGCAACAGAGATATGCTATTCGCTCACAAACTAATTCAGTTCACCGAGGAAGCAAACAAGCAGCTCTTGTTCGAAACGTGCTGCAAAGTTCGATTTACATTCGATCCACTAATTATTTTATTTTCTTCCCTCCAACCTCTCTATCCGGTCCTGATCCCACTGCTCATTTAATTCGTTCCGCTCTTCACTCCATCCTTGCTAACCGCTCTTGATTCAACCCTTGTTCCGGAACGTTTTCCTCAAGGTTATTGTTACTGAGCGGAGAGTCATGGAAAAGAACCGAATAATTTCATTGAGCAAATTGTTCTGATCACATCCCATAAAACAGCGGTTTTGTCGATTTCTGCAAGGAACAGTGTTTGATAGTTACATGAATTGAATAAACGACCAGGAACTTTAATATATGCCTAACAACAACGACGGATCGCACCGATCGATATAGTGGTTAATGTTACTGGCTGCAGTATGGTTGGGTCCAGATTTGAATCCTGAAGAAAATTTGGATGTGTCTAGATGTCAAATGTTTTTATGCCTTGGAGCCCTTAAAATACAACGAACCGAATGTCCTCTCGAGTAGTTTAAGGTGGGGTAAAAGGGATGAGAGACTTTTGAACCCATACTCAAGAAATTCTTCTTTAAAATTGGAACGGCTCTGAACAAATCATCCTGTTACTTATAAAGTGCCCATGCCAGACACAGACGCAATACTTCCTCCTGCTATGATAAAATTCGTGACGTAATTCCTCTGCTATTGAATTGCTTGATAAGGGAAATACGTCGTAATATAACATCGTATAACATCGAGATATCTCGTTTACTAGACGGGATTTAGTTGTTCTGAACAACATGTCGCAGAATTGAAGTCGCTGCTGCAGAAGAACGTGATATGCTGAACATCTTCCAAAGTATGCGCTAATGACTTCGCTGATGTTGTGAAGTATGTACTGCAAATGATAGTCGTTTGTTTGCATAATTCTTGTAAATACAAAAAGTTATTTTTTGTGAATATCAGTGACCAAAGAGACACTTCGTTTTCCGTGTTCTTCGTACTTAGTGTGTTTTGGCGTTTCCCCTTTAGAATCCATCAGTACAGAATTACGAAAACTGTTGATTTTGCCATGTCTGTCATCAGTTTGTTGAAGACCCAAACAATGGACAAGTGGTTAAGACTGCTGAGAACTGGTTTGGGTTCGATCCCAGGAAAACGGATTAGCTGCATAGTTGGTTTTTGTGTTCATATGTAACAGAAATTCGACTCAGTTTCCCTCAGAAATTCCTCTCCAAAGGCATCCCTTCTTCTAGGCAGAAAACCCCCGTGGTTTTGTCGTATTCAAATAACCTAATCTAATTTTAAAGATTTTTAGCTTTCTTACCCACAGATGCCACTCCTTAAAGTATCATTCCTTATTAAAAATTATTACCCACATTGAATGCTTTGGTGTATCCGAGTTAGGAACAGCAGGCTAGGGTCATTTGTCTAAGGAGACGAATGCCTTTAAATGGAAGAAAGGGAAACTGGACCATCTCCACGTAGAAGTAGGAAAAACCACAAGAAACCCCTTCGCTTGGAATCGAATCGAGGTTGAATTACCAGCGTTCATTCCCTATTATTGTTATTATTGTATATACCATTTCTTAAATTATCACCCGTTGTATAACTATCACATTCTCAAACTATCACCCTGCTATTGTATATATCATTTCTTAAATTTCTATACCATTGTCACCCCTCAAAATTGAGACTGTGGCTTTTAACAGTGTATTAATTCAATTACTGTATATTTAAATTGCATATTCTTCAAGTAATTCTTATCCTAAATTATTTCGAATATAGGACGTGGCTCATTACGTATTGCTGTATAATCATGAAGGCTAAAATATTTGATTATGAAAATCAAATTCCATTTTTAGCGCAGTTATGAGTTTAATATTCGAAATAACATCAGAATTAAATTTTTATGATATTCCTTTACTTAATTAAAAAGTTGCTCTTTTGTTTACATAACGGCAAACAATCCAAATTTCTTTTACAAACGCAGAGAATCATTCGGAAATGCGGAACTTTGTAGTATCCAAGAAATGTAACTGATGCTTCTTTGCAACGCATTTAGGTATGAAAATTATTCATGCATTCTCCTTAAAAGGAAGTTCTGTTGCGCGTTATACGATTCCTGTTTCCTTTATGCTAATGTTTTCGAGAAACACTGAATTATAGAGACTTCTGAATTCGAATATTATTTTTATTGCAGCTACAGGAGAGGAGAAGAATAAATCTTAGTCATAAAACTCATACTTTGAAGAAGACTTGCACATTCACTTTTTTTTTGTCGTTTTCTTTTGTTTGAGGTTAAGAAAAATTTCTTGGGTGACGTTCAACAGAGAAACTGAATTTTTTCTAATCTGATTTCACTTGAAGAAACAAAATAGCTGCAACTATAAATATGTTTTGTATTTATGAATTCCATTAAGGATATCCTTACTATTTTTTCACTGTAGTTTCTCAGTTTCCATTCCACAGTTTTCATATTCACTCGAAACTTTTCTTAAAATCATATAACGGTACCACTGGTGACTAATATCAGAACCCTCAAAGGCTAAACAGAGTTTTTTTTTCCACGGACTGTAAACAATATACCTTGTCCACAAAAGTGTTTACCAAGGCTTTATTTTCTCAACCATTGGTGTATATATATACTTCCAGTTACAAAAATGTTTTAAATGACAAAAATATTGGTCTTTTGTCACTTCAATTTTTTTTTAAATTACGAAATGTAACTTTTATATAGACCCCAGTTCCTATACACATATTTGAGAAACTTTTTAACAGGTTATAAAAAGTAGAGCACAAAAGATGTGACTGCCCTGCAAAAAAAAAAAAAAATGAACAAGATATTTCATTTCAAAATTCGCGACTTTTGATGTAATTTTCAATTTATGTTCATGTAGGAAAGCCATTCAATGATATTCTTTCGTGGTTTACAAGTGTATAATATTTTTTAATTTATAAATTTGTTCTAAATGGTATGCTGAAAGAATTTTCATACAGGTGTTTTATAAGTTTCGAAATGCAAACATTACGTTAATAATATTTAAATGAAGTTTTATTCATTTATAATCCTTATCTAATAATCTTACAAAAAATTCATCACATTAGAAATAAGCGTAATTTTTAATTTGTGCTAATCATGCTACGAATTGGTTATATTACAAATGCTATTGTTTTCTAGAGCATAAATTGTATAAGATTATGTGAATAAGATTTCCTTTTAAACAAAACTACGTTAATAATTACTTTTCACCATAATTTAAAGATAAATACTCCTTACTTAATCTGGTAACATTAGAAACGTTTACCTAAACATTTATTTCATTTTTTGTTACGTAGAATTGCAAACATTTCCACCTATAACTTCAGTGTGGCCCAAAATAAAATATGTTGGTCAGTTTTTGTCATAAACAGGAGGCATATCTTGGGTATTTTTATAACGATTACGTTTCTTAATTATAAGGTATAGTTACCAGGGAAACGTATAAATGTTAGATTTTGTAGCTTTTATAAAACTGACGTTTTAATTTTAAATTGCGAGCCATAAATATTTGCGTCATTTAAAACATTTAAAAGCATTTGTGGTAATAATTGCAAAGAGAACAGGACTGAGACTAAAGGTAAGATTACAGAAGGAAGTACACCATGTGATCTGGAACACACTTTTTGGTAGAACATTTTATCCTTTTAAATTTTAAAAATAAATATGTAATACGAGTTAATTAGAATGACGCAAAGGAAAGTTATTTAGAAATAGTTTTCTGTCATACTGTCGATATTTAAGTCGACTTTACGCCGGGATCCGAAGAATGAATTTTCTGTTGTTAATCACTTACACCATGATATCGTGCACGGGGAAATCCGATAATTTCTTGTAAAGGATTCTCGAAATATTATTTAGGTTTAGCTGCTGTGAAAAATGCAGAGGATTTAAAGTACCTGGATAAGTTTTATTTAAGATGAGCTGTTTAGCAGACTAAAGTCAAGAGAGTACCTACGTATGTTGATTGTTTTCCTTAGGTTTCCTTAGGTTATTGTTCGTATTATGTGGTAACTGTGAATAATAAGATGAAGTTTCCCTTCATACTATCAGAATGCGAGTTGGAATATTTCTCTGTGAATTTTAAGTTTGTAAGTCTAGTATTAATGCTTATAACGCAGTCAAGTTGTTTAAAGCGTAATGATTTGTTTGGCTTGATTGGAATTATATCGTGAAAATAATATAATTAAAGAGAGTTAAAATTTTTATAGCGAGAAAAATATTTCAAAAATTTATAAACATAGAATCGGAAAATAAATGAAAAATTAAACTAGTGTAATTATGTTAGGACTGTGTTACTTCGTATCTTTCTTTCAAAAATATATTAGTCCCCCAGTGGTTCAATAACCGTTTTTTATCGAACAATTTTGGGATGCTGGTATTTTAACAGTTTTACGCAGCAGTCATTCTATTTATCAGATTTCATCAAAGGAACCCAATATTTATATCAGCCCTAAAAATTGCCCATGATTGTCTCCAGAAAATCAGCAATAATTTCCAGTATGTTGCATGTGCGCAATAAGCAAGGTTTATGGTTTACAGTGTACCATAATGTTTGTGTATGCAATACTGCTTAACGCCCGAGGCACCAAGTTGCTCGGCCTACGTAAACTTGTTGCTGGGTAACCGTCCCAAGGTTAATACACCACAAGGTTTGCTACTTTCTACTAAGGCCAACCATCTTGCTGACGTGGACGTTTTACACACATGCGATACGTCACTGTCTTGAGTGTTTGAAAGAGAAAGGTGTGGCTTTAAAATATCTTAATCTTGTTTGTCTACTTGAGCAGTTTGTTAGGGTAGGGCTACTTTGCTGTAAATTTGCTTTGAGTTAATAACCCAGTCAGTCAGGTTAAAGTACGTGAAAATTTTCTATCTAAAATGAGACCTCTATCGCACCGTCCAAAACCATAATCTCAGTAGAAAACTCATGATAATGTAAACATTGTTTGCAGAATCGTGTAAAGATAGCAGAAATGCAATTAACTTGAAAAAAAAGCATCTTTCGTTGCTTTCTAATTAATATAACAGACATTCCATGTCACTTCAATGATCTTGACTAAATCATTCACACCAAAGCCCTTAGCCATTAATCTCAATGATCGATTTGCCGTTTTGAAGGAATAATAATTTTAGCTTAATATAAGGGTAAAATGAAAGGGGCGAGCCTATATAGCTCTTGATGTCCATACCAAATTTCATTGGTTGTTGCCAATTAATTTGCCAGCAACTTTGTTTTTCCTTGTGCAGAGGTCACCGTTTCCCTTTCCTATCAAAACTCCGGCTCTGGTGTCAGCAACATGTTCCTGTTACGCTGACTACATGTTGTCCTGCATAGATAAGGGAACAAGTTGCCAAACCTCGAGATTAACCTGTTTCGTTAAACATGTTGCTTCGCGTTGTTGAGCCTCAACAAAAACTCTTACTAATGTTTTCCATCGACATCTATGCATAGTTGAATATGAATTCTCCGCAAAATTCATCAGTAATCAAATTACTTTTTGTGTTGCTATTTTCTTAGAAAGCGAGGTTTACTTTGATAAAGACAGCATTTCAAGCATTCCTAAAAAACGTTGCAAGGCGTCAAATCATATGAAAGTTGCCGAAGATATTTAGAAAATGTGATTTAGATGAAGATATTTAGAACATTATTTAAAAATATTTAGAAAATTAAAGACGTCTTATCGCCATTGGGCAGAAATACACACCTGACATCTGTCATAATAATTCTTGGTGCATAACTACCAATATACCGTATTACTTAAAGCTCAAGGTCACATAGAAACGTCGTTTGTATATGTAAAGGAAAGCGAAAAACGTGGACTACCAAGCGCTCTGTTCAATTACTTGTGTTACCAACTGCTAATATTGAACCTCCTATGCATTTCATAAGTAACAAATTCCACTTAAAAGATTTCTGAGCCCATATCGTCATTCTGCTAGTAAACTTATGGAATATACTTTATACTGCATAAATGTGAGTTTTATAAATTAGGTTAGAGTGCCTTTTCTTCTTGCTTTCCACTTGTTAACTGTCTTGAGATATTTTTCTGTAATAGTTCAAGTATCTAGAATTATCAGCCTTGTTTTGGCACTACATTCGTTTAATAGACGTTTCCAGGTGAAGGATTGAATCTGAAAAACAGTTGACTATAATGTTATATTGTACCACTGCCAATATACTGTATTTCTAAATGTTTTTCTAGGGCTTTTGCTGCTTCATGATAGTTTCTTAGGTATAATCGTTTTTCATCATATAATGATACGCATCATTTAAAGAAATAACTCTTAGCACTACACATCATTTAAAGAAATAACTTCTAGCACATATTTAATAGAGATTCTGAAATATTGTTTTTATGTAAAATGGTAGAGATATGCTTACATTGTAGAACAATATAACATTGTTGAAAACTTATACAATTTTACGATTATTTTTAAAAGTTACGAAACATGCTCTTTCTGTTTGAAAAAAGGTCAGCTTTCAGTCTTTAAATGTGTCTCCGAGACACCTAATGCATATATGACATCTATTATCCGTGTTATCCATTAAGCATTTAAAGGGAGCTTCGGGAATTTTATTCCATTCGTTTCTCAGCGCGATTTTGAATTCCTAATATATGGTTCCAGAGAATTGAACAATATTCCGCTCAGTGTACCTCAGGCGTACTATATGGGAGTTGTCTAGGGAATATACAAACAATGTCATGCGCTCAATGAACTTCCCTGCCAGTGTCAGATACTTCAAAATTCTTATGCGGACGGGTATTGTCACTGGGGAATAGAACTAACTGCTCAATAGAAAAGACGAACATGAGCCTTGAAATGTTCTGGGCAAAATCTCTGCTATGTCACTGTATGTCTATAAAAGATGTAAAGAGCAGTTTCCCCCCTATTGCTCATGAAACTCTGCCATATAATTAGTCCTCGGTCTTAGCGATTAGTTTCCTAGGCACTCTAGTCATATAAAAGGTCCCTCTTTGATTCCGTGCTAGCTGGTGGCCAGAATCACTGTTGATAGTGAAGCAGGATTTGTTAGAGGACACGATACTTGGCCACTGTTACTATCGCCGAAAGCAATGCTATTTACACCAACGTAATTTTTCTCGATATTGGTGGTGTTGCAGTAAAATGTATGCCACTGGTTGCCGTCCATATAAGCCAACATTATTCGATCGCAGAGAAATTGCTTTCGCATATATGCAAGTGCCGATAGCGTTGGAAAGGTTTGCGACTACCTGACCAGGAATAGCATGTAGTTGCTAGGGCGACATATCTATTCTCATGAGGAGTGACAGGCCATCTACTCTCTCCAGCACGCTTTCGCACAGTATTTCTGCCTAGAAAAGTCTTCTCTAATGGCAAGATGAGTCTTCAACACGTCTATTCGTGTGGGAACTTGAATAGCAATTTGTGCTGTTCCGAGATGTGACACTGATCGACCACGATCGTGCGTACTCAGATGCAGACATTTATTAGTCAAGTTGTTTACAGACATTCTGCAGTCAATGAGTGATGTCGAAAATGAAATTTAACAGTAATATTTTTAAAACTGTGTAGAACTCTCTGGTCTATCTAGTAGTGTAACAGCTGAGATGTGTGTAGAAACCACACAGAAGAATGGTGAAAAGAGCAATTTATTAACTCTTTTTAAAATTCACAATGGGTCGACTTGACGCTAACAAACTATGCCTCACTCGAGCCGTAACTCAAATAGCAAGAACTAAAAAAATGTGAAGATATTAACAAGTAGTAGAATTACGCTACAGAGCTCAGACTATCCTGTTTCCTTAAAGAGCGTTGAAAATCTAGTGGCAGCAAACTAATAGCTGTTACGCCAAGTTAACCAGCAGCAAATGCCAAGTCGAAGCTCACGCTACAAAAGCACAGTGTTCGCCCACAGTCTCTCTAACTTTCCCTTCTATAACTTGGTTTTTAAACCTTTTCTCCTCAAAGTAGAATTTGCATTCCTTCACGCGTGTTATCAAATTTAAATATTCTGGCACTGACAATTAGGGGAAAGGAAGGCTTATAGGAAAGTAAGCATAAAGTTAGTTAAAATAAATATAAATCCCTACAACTGGCAGCGCGATTTTCCTCTCAAACGTTACTACATGAAATTGTGAATACGCAAATGCGCTGCTTTAATACAGATAAGTGATTCCCTCCCCCCAATGCCTTCTACTCATACTTTTCCAGTAACTGCGTGACTGCCGAGACATCAGTTGTTTTCCTGTTCCAATGAATCATTACCGCATTGTGTTTTAACAAAATTCAAAATTAATCATTATTCACTTTTAGCTTCGGATATGGATTTATTCATTATTTCAATTTAATGAAAAATTTAAAATCATTCTGTGGATATTGTTCCCTTTAAGGTAACTTCTCCCAAAAAGAGGTAAATTTCTTTTATGTAATTATGAGATCCACTCTTCAATTTCTTTTCCAGGACATGCCTAAAACAATCTGTCGTTTCTTTTAATTCACCTCAGTTCTTTTAGTTATCATTCCTTTAAAATTAATCAGAGATCAAAATCGTGCATCTCTCAGCCAACAAAAGGCAATGAAATTATTAACAGCTATTCTTGGTTTCAATAGACATAGAAATTAGTTTTTGTCATCCATTAAGACTTTTGCATGACTTTTAGTTAGCCTTCAGTTCTTTATGTTAGAGATAAATCGTGGGACACCAGATGTTTCAATTTTCAATGCATTCTTCGGCTTCAGACGTTGTACATGACACAAAACTTATCGAATAACAGCGAAACTATAAATTGGCAAACTTTATGAAGTTCCTTTAAAATTATCGACTTGTCGACCACACCCAGACATCAAGCGACTAACCGTTCTATGTCTCTCCCACAAATCATCGCGTGCTTGATAGCATTTGTACTGCCATTAAAAGCTTCAGAACCCTTCCCCCGCCTAGCCCTACTTATTTTTCTTTCACATTTCAAAAAAGATAGCGCGTGCTTGAATTGGAGGTCGCGTGACTCAACAACCCCCTTGGCTATCGAAGGCTGCTTTTAAAAATGCATCATTTGTGTAGAGAATAGCAAAATCGAAACCAAATGAAATTAGATTCCCCTTCCATATGTGAAGAGTAGCTCAGCCGAAACCTGCCCATTTAGAAAGAACACGCAGCCGTAGATGTTTTTATCGTATCCTCCAATGAACGTTTTCGTGTCTTTGTCATGTAAAATATGAAAGGATGTAAAAGGAGAGGGACGATTTGTGTGTTTGCCTACCATAGGCTATATTTTCTGCTGCTTGAACACACGAGCAATTTATTTGACATGAAACTCCTAAGAGAAATGTTTATTGACGTTGCACTTAATAAGATCGGATTGGATTATTTAATTAGCGCTAAGTCCATGAAGCAGGCATTAGGAAATACTACCTTATTATTAAATATGCAATTCTGTTTCAGTTTTTTACATAGAGGAATAACGAGGAATTTATGAGCTAATTGCATTCGTTTTTGTGTTGATGAAGATAGTGATTTTAACGAGGTAATTAAATATAAAAAATGTAAAATTTATAGTTTCACTGTTTATAAGGGTTTTTTGTTTTCTGTGCCTAGTCCTTTGTTTCCACCTCCTTTAATTTTCTATTCTTTGTTTACAAAACTTTTGATGTGATTTATTTTCATATGCATGGATAAAAACTTGGTAACAAATTTAACATCATTTACAATAATTTAATGGTTTAAAATACTGACTAAAATTTATTCCAATAATTCATCATTTTATTTAAATTTCTGCTCCTTGGAGATGATGTACCAAAGCCCTTTTCTAATATATATATATGATTAGTGAAGCCGATGGCAAGGAAAAAGGGATGTACATACAGCTATGCGTTCCTGAGTAATTCAAAATATATACATACGTACACAGGTACAGACTTCAAGAAGAAAACCGCTTCTGAATCCATTTTAAATCCATTCTGCAACTGTTTTTGGGAAAACAGTTCTTTATTCCGTTCGTACGTACAAATGTCGTGCAAAAACATAATTCAAATGGTTTCGAGAGTAGTTGAAATGGATATTTTCGTTGAAAAATGATACTCGAATGATTCGCAATTACAATACTTCTTTTACTTCGTACAAAGAAGTGAAAATTCTGAGAAAAATTAAATTTTAAAGCAGTTGAATTTTTTGATGCAAAGAGCATTATTTTAGAAAAGTGGCTATCAGAGAGAACGCCAGTGAATGAGCGTTATTACGAAGAAGTTTTGAACGAGCAGGGTAACTGAGTGGAAACGTGTGTATAAAGGTTGTAGAGTCATCAGGATTTATTTGGAAGCAGGGTTATCGAAGAAATGAGCCACGCCTTCGCCGAGAATCGAACCACGGACCTCCCGGTTTCGCGTCGAGCGTGCTGACCACTACACGCAGGCATGTGAAGGAGGCGGGAGAAATGCTTTATAAGGTTTGATACGGCCGACTGGAACCAAAACGTTAGGTGCGGAACTCTTATAGCTGTCCCATATACACAATTTTAACCTTCTTTTTTTTTTAGTTATGTAAGATATATGCGTATGTATGTGCGCACCTACAGACGTCACGAAACAAATCTCTTCTGAATCCATTTTACTATCCGTTTTGGAAAAAATAGTCCATTATTCCGTACGTACAGAAGTCACGGAAAAATATGATTTAGATGGATCAAAGAGTGGTCGAAATGGATAATTTCGTTGAAAATGATACCGGAAATTTTTTGCGATTACAATAGTTCCTTTACTTCGTACAAGGAATTAAATAACAGGCCATTTTAAACTTGTTGCGATTTATTGATTGTTTCTGGATGAGTAATAATTGGCTATCGGTCTAATAAAGTCCACAGGGCTGTGAATAACTTTCTAGATGGAACAGAATGCTAGAAATCGTGTAAGTATAATTCAAATATATGATTTAGAAAATGTGATTGAAAATAAAACTGAAACTAAACTGCAGAATCGACCTTGCTAATTTCAGTACACAAATATTTTTTTGCAAATCAGGAGTATTACGTTTTTGGCTAGCGTCTCTGCATTAAGGGTTTTATAGAACTCTAAATAAAAACAGCACTTGAAAAATTAAAACGGAGCATTGCGTTGTTAAGTATCGCTGAAGCCGACGGACGTCATTGATTAGAGTTAATAAGTTGAATATTGTTGTTGTATATTGCATCAGTGAGTTTGAATCTCAAGATGGCACGTTCTTCAAGCCTCAGTTGGAGAAAAAGCCTTAATGGTACAAAGAAAGGCCTCCGATTACATCATCTAGAGTAAAGAAAAATGTCGTGTAATAATGGTTTCAGATGTGATCCCAGATAAAATAAAAAACCTTGAGTATTGATTTATTGCTGCTAGTAAATGACACAAAAATGAAAATAGAAAAGACATCGCTTAATGTAACTGAGGGTCATGTTATTAATTTCAGATACTGTTATGGAATTGCTGAAGTCCCGCTCGGTTATATACGAAAACATGGAGATGCTTATTGTGATCAACAAATCCGCTAATATGATCAAAATTTTGCTGAACAATTTTTTAAACTGAAATAAAGTCGCCAAATAAGGTCAGAATAGATTATAAAATTTGGCAACTGTCAGAGAAATGTCCCCGAGTAAGAGATTAAGCCATGAAACATGGTTTTGTTAATCAACCATTTTAATACTAAGCGGAAAAAAAAGGTCAACCGTAGTTTGGTGTAAACTTTAAATAACTGTCTATGTTGAGGGCGTTCAGACAGAAGTCTATAGAATTAAAGAAGAATAAATTAAAAGAAGAATAAATAAAGAAGAATTAAAGGTCTACAGAGTAAATGCTACAGAATTTCCCCCTCCTTTTCTTTGCTCCTGGGGGGGGGAGAAGGAGAATGGAGAAAAACATCCTCTAAAGTTTCTTCTTCTTCTTTTTTTTTCGTAATTTAAAAGTGTTACTGGCAAATTCTCTTCCAACGAGGGATGTCCTCTGGTGTCCTCTAAGTATTAAGTTAGGGGTTCAACATCGAGCAAATAACTTCTAAAACGTTATGACCAATTTGTAAATGAAATTTTCCATTAAAAGTATTATGAGCAAGTATTAAAAGTATAGCTGTTGAAAGTTATTTACATGTTTTTGGTTATATTTTAATTAATTTAGTTTAATTCCACTTCTGTTTGAAAAACACTCTTTTTTCTCACATTTCAATGTTATCGCTCGATTCATGTTATCAAAATAGTCGTGGACAACAGGTTTTTTTAATTACGGTAAAGCACAGGAGGGTTATTAGCCTATAGCCAGGGACACCTTCATGGAGGACTTTCTAAGAGAAACTGGCTCGTATACACACGTTACACTTGGGAAAAGCCACGAAAACCCCCATTCAGCCAGCTTCCCGCGATTCGAACTCCGGACCGAACTACCAGTGTTCAGCAAATTTACCGCTCGGTCACTGGTGGGCCTGGGAGTGGACAATCGTGATCACAGGCAGCAATGTCTATATAACAATATTTTTCAGTAATATAATGCACTGTTGATCTTGAAAGTTTAAACAATACGACAGTCTATGAATAACTGCCATAACTACGGGAATCATTTTTTTAGATTTAATTTTAAACTATCTAAAGGGGAATATTTGGAAAAATTACCTTGTTTTTTAACAACGTAACTCGAAATAAGCCCAAAAATATAAGTAATGTTTATAACTATGACTACTCCGTCATTTCCCAAAGTGTAATATTTGAAAAAAGTTCTTTGTTTTCAGTAATAATTTAATTCAAGTTAAGCAGTAATATTTGGTTTAAATACAGTAAAAGACAAATGGCAGAGAAGATGGTGATAAGAAGTTATTACATTAGAAATCTCCGTATTACACAAAAATAAAAAAACTACTGTCACCCCATAACTTCTTTGTACGGCTTTGCTGCATTTTATTTAAACTTATTTCCTCGAATTTCATTAGAGTTATAATTCTTATTCAATCAATTCAGCTCTCATCTTGTAAATAGGCAAAAATATACAAAAACTAAGCCAAATTTCATTAAATATTGTAAAATATATAAAAAGGTAAAACACCAAATACAGTAAAAAACAATTAAAAAATAATTTTCGTAATAAAATGCAACTTAAATTAAAATGTAAATTTGCCCAAGTGGGCTGTTAATCCCGAAATGGGATCTTACACGGAATCACTATAAACGCCGTATCACTTTTCAAACTGATGCCACCAAATATACTCTCCCTGTGTTATTTTTAAGAAAATAAATAACGAAGAATCTGCATGAATGTATGGATGTTTTTCAGAATGTTAAGAAATAATGATACTTAGAGCCATCGAATTTTGAATAACGTAGTCTTCCACCCAAACTTGGGCACAAGGAAACCCGAATTTTGAAAATCGAATTTGCTTTACTATACTTTTCACAGTTTGTAAAATTTTAATAAATTTTTGATTAAAAACTCAACAATTTCACAGCAAGCCTGGCAACACTATACGGTGTATAACATTTTTATCTCAAGCGCGCGAGACTGTCTGGTGACTCTGCTGTTGATCTGAATTTATGTGGCGTAAATGTGAAAACAGTCATATTTAATAAATAAAGTTAACACACAAAACGTTAATAATAAAAAACAAAAAGCACATTTGTTAGCCATCTTACTAAAAAAACTGAAGACAATGTGATGCACGGAGAAAAGAGTGAAAAAATATAAAAATACATACCAACACTTAATACTGCATCGGGCATTCTATATTTTGCTAAATTAAACCCAAATTTTGTGGTTTTGATGTTGAATTGTATACGGTGCAAGTCTGAAGGAAATGGTGCTTAATAATGAACCCAGAGACGTAAAACAAATAGTTTAGCAGTACTAAGTGTAACAGCAGACTAAGTAAGTAGACTGCGAGCTCAGAGAGAGCGTAAAAAACTTTAATAAACCCTTTTGGGTGCTCGTTAAAATCTGAAACTTTTCAGATTTTTTTTAATGTTGAAGAAGAATTGCCATTGAAAGCAGTCGAACCTATATTATTCCTCTTCTTGAAAACACGATGATTAAGATTCCACTAGTATAAAGATATCCAATGGCATCCATTGGTATAATTCGTTCCATGGAAACCTTTGCGAGTTGATTATTCATCTAACGTATCGCCTTCCGTTATTTTGAAAGTCTGCATCAATTAATTCTTTCACGGCTCTCCTATTGCCGCCTCGGAAAATTTAATTTGGAACGGTCTGATTTATTTCTCAACTAAACGAGCCATTTTGTCAATCGAGCTTTAAGTAAGATCGCCACCGTATTTTCCAAGTAGTTCACATTCTTTGCATCACCAAGTAATTAAGAGGAAACCCTTTTCTTTAGAAATGCTAGAAAAGGAATTCAAGTTTGGCAAATAGGTGTAGTTTTGAGGTTTCAGTTCGCTTCGATGGAAGCCTTTCAGTGTAGCCAGGAATTACCTACTATCCTTGTATTCTGTTATTAAACATACTTTTTTTCCACTGGGAAGTGATAAAACTTATTTCTTGTTTATCCCCAGAAATACATTTCAACTGTTTTAAATGAATGAACCTTTAAAAAGAGTGTTTGTATTAAAATAAGATAGTAGTGAAAGACTCATGAAAAAATTGTCAGTATCACTAATTTTGAAGTCAAATAAATAGTTACTTCTTGAGAGTTTTAATGACAACTTTCAGGTTAATTTTGCCTAATGAAGGAAAGATATTATTAAAATAATGTCATTTATCTATAAAGCAAGCCCTTTAAATGTTTGTAAACTTAATTTAAAGTGCGACATAAAACTCGTGATTGGTACACGAGTGGCGAAGCGGTTGAAGACTGCTGAATCCTGGTAGTTCGTTCTAGTTCGAAATTCCGGCGAACAGGATGGCTGCATCGTTAGGTTTCGTGGTTTCTCTATGTGCAACATGAATACGAGTCAGTTTCTTTTAAAACATCCTCCACGAGGGTATCGCTCTGCTTAGGCAGATAACCAACGTATGTTTTGCCGCGTTCAAATTACCAGTTCTCCAGAAGTCTTGTTTAGTTTGTGATCATATCTATCGAAATGTGCAATGTAAAATTTTGTTTATGTTTTAGATATAAGAGTCGAGAAAATATAAAAAATAATAATAGATCATTAAATTATAAAATTAACCATTGAGATAAACCCAACTTCAAGCCAAGGTTGAATTTTGTCAAGTTTTCAAAGCATCATACACCAACAGATCTGAAACATGTATTGAAGGAACTGGAAGACTGTTTTTTAAAAAATTTTCGGTTGATGTCATCGATAAAATTTCCCAAGATACTAAAGTTTTAATTACTTTTATGTAATCACAACCACCTTAGTAGAAGTAGTCAATTTGTTTCGAACTCTGGCAACCATGTGCATTGCGCTAGTATCCATGTCAACAACAATCCTTTAGTCGAGCCTCGTCGCTTTTTTGCATGCGTTCTTTTTATTGTATTCCAAGTTTCAACAGTTTTTACAAGCAATTCGTGACATTTTTTGCCTTGAAATTATTTTTAAAATACTCGCTTATGGAACATGCCAGCATTTGAAGAAACTTCGGTAAAATCTCTGCTGATGACAGCAGCAAAAAATTGAGAAATCAAAAGTTGCGAACTGACTATATGCTACGATTATTTTGAAAAAATATCTTGAGTTACACTAAGATAAAAATGTATTAAACATTATATTTTTCATATTACATGTGCTAAAAGTTTACACGTACAAATAGAAACAAAATATTTCAAATGCACAGTGTTAAAAAAAAAGTAGAAAAAAAAACAAAAAGGACAGTCCTATAAATGTCGTTCTGCTGGGCCGATTGACGAAATTCAAATTGCATTTTTCATGTCTCGAAAGCGCTACTTAGGATATATATATATATATATATATATGTGGGCATAAAACGATGAACAAATTAGCTAACGAAAGACATTTATGTATCGAAACTACTTAGGATATATATATATATATATATATATGTGGGCATAAAACGATGAACAAATTAGCTAACGAAAGACATTTTAATTAGACAAACGATTATTACATATATTTAACATTTACGAGAATTAAAAAGTGGTGA